>JBBBDQ010000815.1:8935000-8940000 GCA_037127315.1 Ascarosepion bandense | reverse complement strand
AAAAACCTTTTGAACCAACCAAATGAAGTGATTTTTAAATGTAGACATAAGAATTGATATAAGATCATTTATTACAGTCAAAATCAAAATTGAACTTGAAAATTTGAGTTTTTGGAGAAAAATCTGGAGTTTCCCGTTAGAGATTTTATACCCCCCCCCCAATTTCTTTTTATATTATTGAATTCAGAGCTACTCAACTACTGTTGTTTTTTTCGTATTTTTATATATGTTTACTATTTATTATTTTTCAATTTTTATTTTGTATTCTTATTTTTAATTAAAAATAATTATATAATATTTGAATGCAGTAATATATATATATATATATATATATATATATATATATAGATAGATAGATAGATATATACCCATCCGCAGCAAGATCTGTTTTACTGTATCACAGCTCATCAGTACGTTAGACACACGATTGCTTTTTACTCAGGATTGAAACCCGACCGAATTGGCGTCAGTCAGCGATCGTGCGGTCTCTCTCTCTCTCTCTCTCTATATATATATATATATATATATATAAATTTTAAGTTTCATTTTAATTTTTTATTATTTTATATTAACTTTTCGGTGTATGCTGCCTTCATTTAAGATTGCTAGTATTTTTTTTATTTTTATTACTATTATTTATATTAAATACATCATTTTTTAAATTTCTAAATATAATTTTTTTATTACCATGTTATTATTCCTATGTTTATAATAATATACTACTATTATTAATATTATATTTTGAATTAACAAGAAGAATTTACAATGTATTCTTCTAGCGTAGTTACAACCCCTTACCTTTAATGTTTAAATGTTGAATTTCAATGTCATGTTTTTCAAGAAAACAGACGACTTGAAGCTCTGGTCAATACTCTCGTTTTTCCGAAAATTTGTGATGTATCAGGTCGTTGCAAAGGTTTTTGCCGATTTAACATTTCATCTTGAAAATGAAAAACTGTGTTTTTGAAAATCTTTATTCATAACAGTAACGACTTTTGCTCTCTTTAACTTGATTTCATCTGTCAACGAGCCCATAAATGCCTCGCTTGTAAAATTCTTTAGGTTTTGATGTGAAATATGAATCTAACTCATGTTCAGTCTCCTCTCGTGAAATTAACCTAAGGCCATCTAAATGGTTTTATTATCCTCGAAATATGTGATAATCTGAGGGAGCTAGGTCAGAAGAATATTCAAGATGGGGCAAGATTTCCCAACCAAATTCTCCCAGGAGATCTTTGGTCAGTAGTGCTGTGTGAAGACGAGCTTTATCATGATGGAAGATGACTCCCTTTCTGTTGACTAAAGAAGGTCGTTTTCTGGTCAAAGCAGTTTTCAAACGACGAAGTTGATCCCAATAGAGACTAGCAGTAATGATTTGACTGTTGTCTAAATGTTTTTAATAGATGATCCCCTCAATACACCATCATACGCTCAACACGATCTTTTTGAGATGGAGTCCTGCTCTGGGTTGCTGAACTTGTCTTTCTCCTCGATTTCTCCACGATCGCCGACGTTTAATGTTATTGTAGAGAATCCACTTTTCGTCACCTGTGACAAGTCTATTCCAAAATGGTGACTGAATTTGTCGTGAAACTCATAGAGCAGAGCATGCCTAATATGTTCTTTAGATGAAATAACATGGGTGAGAATATTGCAGAAAAATATAAATGATGTTTTAATAATCTGAAAGAAAAGTTATAATTTAATCATGGTGATATGTTTAAGTAATAACAATATGCATAAATTAAATTATAATGATTTAAAATGCCCCTTTTACAAACCTGCAAAAAGTTTTGCACCGACCTGATATATAGACCATAGACGCTACGTGTCGATTTAATACGCAAAGTTTAACCTCCTTTCCTTTTGTTCTCTCTTAAAAATTTTCTCTATTTCCTACCCACGTTTTTTTCACGTGACTATTTTCTGGGTGATTTTAAACATTCACTGTTGTATGATTTGTGATATATATATATTTATATTCATCTCATATGCATAATTTTTTTTTTTAAATTCAGTTTTTTTACGAATTTATTTTTCTCCGTATGTTAATGAAGTGCTCTAACATCCCATTACGCTATGAATAAGGAATTATTACCATGAATTTTTTTTTATTTGTTTTTGTATCTGACTTGTTATCGTCGAACTTCGTTGGACACGTAATTTTCTTGAGGACTTGTTTAAAAATTATTTTCTTCACGTCATTACTGAAATTCCATTTTGGAACTTTTCGGATTTGGAATACCGAGCTGAGTTGCTAAAGATTTTCGTGAGGTAAGTGTTTTTACTTTTTTCTATTTTTTCTTAGCCTTCGGTTTTCCGAAGTTTTTGCTTTCCATTTTAAAAAAAATACAAGAAGGAAAGCGTGTGACTCCTTTTCGCTTACTTTTTACGACGTCAGGTCTGACTTGTTTATTTCATTGAATTTGTTTAATTAATTTTCTGTTCTTAAAGTTCTTTTTATTAATTATTTTGGTTTTTTATTTACTAATAATATTCTTGTGAGATGGAAAAAATATTCCATCTAACTTATTCTCTTTTATCTTTGTTTAAATTTTTGACACAATATCGGACAATATGGTTTGACTTGGTGTTTAATTTTTAAAAAAAATTGTTTTTTAGATTTAGCATTTTCACATTTTCATTTATGGCTGCAAATTCATTTTATCCTATATTTATCTTGGTTCTTTATTAAATTATTTTCTTAATCTTTTAACATTTAAAGATATCGTTTCAAATGCTCGCACAAATAGTTATTGTGATATCTTATTGTAGCAATTGGGGGGATGTGGTTTAATATAACGACGAGTAGTGAAGCTTTTGCCTCCGTTTCAAACTGCGGCGATATCAATGGGCAGAAGTTACCTGTCTTTGTAACCGGCAAAACATTCACTGGTTAGAACTGTGGCGAGATTGATAATGTACCAATAAATATGCCGGGTATGCTGAGAATGACGACGTCAGAGAAATAAGAGGGTACTGTAGCATGTACTAGTCTCGACAACGATTAGTCTGTTGGATTTGTAGAAGGGAATTCTCTGGAGGGATATGCCCAGCGTCTTGTTTGGCTCCGATCTCGAGCTGGAAGTTTGGAAAAAGGCCGAGGTCAGATTTCATCTGTTGGCTCGTAGGAATCATCCCTTAAAAGATTGGGCAGAAAATTGTGCTTCATATTACTTACGAGATAGGAAATGATATTTAGATACATATAGACGATTAATCATACTGCAGGTAAGTATTATTTTTCTTTCGTTTTTAACAAAACATTTCCATGTTTGTTCTAATGAATCTCGAATTTTCTGTATTAAATTTGCCTTTGTTTGATACTACACGATCCAGAAAATTAAATTTTTAATTTCCCAATTTGTAGCTCAAACTTGGACTTAATTGTTTTTATTTTTTTCTTTGCTGCCAACTACTTTGTGAACGGTAATACTCTGTAATTGTCATGTGTATATATATATATATATATATATATATATACACACACACACGCACACACACAATAATGAACTTAAAACTTATCATTTTTTCTAATATGTGAGCTGGTTAAAAGATTCATAGGCTGACTGAGATACTTCACAGAATGCAACCCAGTGAAGTTTAATTTTCAACAAAGTTCTCTATGCAGACCATATATTTCTTCCATAGGTGCTTGAATCTTATTGACGGAGAAGCTTTTATCCTGCTGAATCAAAGGTTCATCCCAGCAGATCTGAAATAATTATTACAATGATAGTGGTCCGTTTCCCGTGTTTTTGTTTTTTGAGGAACAGATGATAGCAAAAGAATATGGAGGACTTATGTGATGCAGCCTTGATCTAGTAGAACAAGATCCCTTTCGTTATTTTTTCTAGGAGTTTGATCTTGATAACCTTTCGTAAATTCTTCAGCCATTTGGCATAGTACACTTCAATGTTGGTGTGGCCTTTTTCAAGATAGTCAATAAACCTGATGCCTTTCACACTCCCTAAAAATTCCCTACAGATAAAACAATAAGCAGGTAAGAATGGGTGTTTTCACTCAATAGTTTTTTGTCTCTAGCTCAAACTGATGACCTCAGCTCTCATCCCGGATTAATAAATGTTCAAGACCACCTAGATCTACCGTCAAGTAGTGTCTGGTTTTCCCATAAAGTGATCAGGTCTCAGAAATATTAATTATTCTAAGTTCGTTGTGAAGAATATTAACTTCCCCACGGGATATGCATTAGTAGCATTAGCTATTTGATTTCTAATCAATCGCTTTTCATCCATCAACATATGCTGAACACAATCAAAGTTTTTCTGTAGTGGCAGTTAGAAGACGTTCAGATTTCGGAACATCTTCAAGACTCTTCTGCTAAAACCTGTTTTTTAATTTTGCACTATTGAAGCTGAAGCGTCATCCACCTAATGATGTAATCAGATCAGTATAAATGTATTTGTGGGATACAGCGTTTTTCGGCAAATATTGATAACGCCATGATGCCAAATTTTGTCCTCTTTCAAGAAGTCGCTACGACATACTTTTGAAGTATTTTTCGAAAGGTTAGATGTCAGTTTATCTGGAAGGAAACAATGCAGTTATTAATAAGAGTTGAAATTAAGGCCTGCAAGTTTTTACAGGTCTATAATCACTCGTTTAGACTACAAACTTTTCAGACAATCCTAATAGTTTCTACAAAACGAATTCCTTTTTGAAATGGAATGTTATTGACTAAAATCGGGTTTTATTAATAGACTATTAAAAATCAGGAAGTTTTTTTCTATTCTGGTGGGGCTATTTTTAAGTATCGATAAATTGAAAACTAAAAGTCCTTCATATGAACTAATTTAACTTTTTCCATTTATATTCCAATTTGCATTCCAAATTCCTTTGCGTACATAAACCTAGAATATGATTTGAAAAAATGTATTTTACCTTGAAATTTCTGTGTTCTTAGTATTCAACTGAGAACGCAAAAATGTTACATGCATTCATTTATCAACTTCATTTATATGTCAACAACAACGCTGTAA
>JBBBDQ010000815.1:8922500-8930000 GCA_037127315.1 Ascarosepion bandense | reverse complement strand
CCAGCCCTTTCTGCATCACTCCGGGTATCTTGTTCTTTTTCTTTCTACCTTCGCAACTGTCTTCACTCCTGTATTCTCATCCTTCTCATAACCTTTCTCTTTCACCCCCCCACGTCTTTGTCTTCACTCCCCTCCTGTCTAATACTTCAACTCTTATATAATCCTCTGCACATCGGTGGCGTTAACGCCTTGCTTGGGGTGAATTGATTAAAGAAAAATCTCTGCTACTTCGAGTATATCTTTCACCTGTAAACAAATTGACCCTTATCGAGTGTCATAGAGGGAGAAAGTTTAATCCCCTTTTCTTTGTTTCCAATTATAATTTTTATTTAGTAGTTAGCATAGTTTCATTGTTTCTTCAGTATTCTGTAGTACATATTTCAGTTTCTGTTACAAAATTAAGTCGATTTGAATGCCCACTTGATTTTAACGTCTCCATTTTAGAGCTTGCATATTTTGGCTGTCACGTGCTGGTGACAATATATTTTGCTTTCTATTTAATGATTCGAATTTTTTTTTTCTCGTTAGAATGACAAAAGGAATTAAAATAGTTTCTACGACAAAATTCATCATTTGCTGCACAAACTATGGACTGTTTGCAATTAGAATATCATGATTAATGCATAAATATACTGTCTGTTTACCTCTTATTTACTGTCATCAGACTAGTTGTGTGTGACTAACATTTAGTCATACACTTAAGGCGTCTCAATTGCGTACATCCCCTTCTTTCACGCCCTGTTTTGAGTTTCACTCTACCAACAACTTATTCTGTTAAGAGGCTGGAGTGTACGCAGATGTCAATGACAAGAGGAATAATCACTCTTTTACACTTTCTTGTCTCTCACAAAATGGAATATCATCTTGCCCGAAGGCAAGGGAAGACAGTTTTGATAAAGGATGGGCTGTGTACTTCCATTGTGTAGCTTATTATACAATCGACAGGAACAAAACAAAGAGGGTAGAAAACGTGGTATGTTTATTACCTACCTACCTATCTACCTACCTTACCGATTTCATCTATAAATAATGACTGACTGTTGGCAGGCGAGTGGATAAGGTGAATTGGACCAGAAGCAAATTAACGGTATTTCTTCTCTTCCTGCTGATATTTTTGCCCTGAGGCTATGTAAATATTGCCAGTACTTTGTGGGGTTAATTTCGCTGATATTCAATGACTTTCTCAACAATTTCTTACAGACAAAATTTGGAAAGCAAAAATAATTTGGAAAAATACCCTTTTTCCGTCATTTAAAAATGCCAGACGCAGTTTTCCGTTTTATAAACAAGAATCTTCTAACTGAATCAAGTCATTAGAACTAAAAACGAAACCTGAAATATCATTTAAGTTTTACGCCTATGATCTGGTACTTACAACTAGAGTACGAAAAAGAGATCTACAAATTGATACTAAGATTGAGTAGAGGACATTTCTTATGTTAAATTTTACATACACATTTGCAATATTCATGTATTAACAAATATTACTCGTATGTATAGTTCTATTATTGCCCAAGTAGCTTATATACTGGGTGCGAGGCGAAAATTATCGCCATTTTGTTTTTAATTTTGCTCATGCGCGTTGTTTTTATTTACTTGATGGCATAGTATAGTTGGGTCAGTTGGGCAACGTCTTTGAGAAAAATGGCGCCTTGACGCAATTCATGCCGACAAATTTGAAAATACCAGGCTGTACTGCTTGGCATTCGCACCGGAAGCACCAGTAGGAATATTTCAGAGTATTCGGTTATCAATCTAAGGACAGTGCGGAGAGTTCGGTGTTGGATGGGTCTAATAGTCATGACAAAGGTACAGTATGTCGGAAAAATCAATCTGGTCGTCCTGATAAGCACTCCTGAAATTATTGGTGAGGGGCTCAGTAAAAAAGGGATACATCAAGAGCCTTATATATAAAATGTGTGCTATGTAAAGATAAAATTGTACATGACGGCCAACACGCAGTGCTGATATTCTTTCATGCTTAAATACACTTTTATTTTCTTACCATAAAGACGTTTAGAGAACTGTCAAAATGTTTTATATATCCGAACCCTTTAAGCCATTACCAACTTTATTTAATTTTCAAAAATGACTGAAAATGTAAATACATATAATTTGTAACGGGAATGTTTTTACTTTACAGAAAGGTTAGCACTTTGTAGACGTGTTCGTAATTCATAGTGAATGTGTGATTTTTTTTTATTTATTAATGTTTTCATATATAAGAAAAACAATTCTTAGCCGACTGAATAATTATTTCAGTTTCTTCATACACATATACACTTATATTAAATAACGTAACATTATCTTAAAAAATTGTCCATTTTAATACTTGGCAAGCGTTTTATACATATATACATACACCTACATACAAAATATTACACGTACATACACTTGAAAATATTTATCTGTTGCTTTCATTTACGTGAAACATACCTGACCAATAAGAATTAACCCCAAATCACAAAATACCAGTAAACTGTTTCTTTGTAAAAAGAAACTCATTTTATCTCAAGCTCTAAAGAACTTTAATAAAACTGAAACATGTTAGTGTTAATATTTCTACTTTGTTCTTTACTTTATTTTATCATCTTGTCCGATTCAGATCCATTTATTCAACACACATATTGTGATTTGGGATTAGTCCTGACTGGTCAGAACACGGGTCAATTTTGGTTACACATGATTGATCAAGCGCATTGAAGCAATTAATCATTTTGTTTTATTTTAAGATACATGAGCGCGGAATATTTTTGATGGTAAAGTGTATAAAAGCGTATGTCATGTGTAGAATCACTTGAGTGTTTAAGCGTATGTAGGATATTAATTTATATCTGTATGTCTGAAAGGATAAATCTGTAGAAGACATATAAAACTTTGAAAATATAGCAAGATGTTGCGATGATTTTTGCATAAAAGTATGTATTAATGCATGTAAAAATGCTGTTGTCACTTCTATGTGGGTCACAGAAGCGCATTTTGATTGCAATATATTTGTTTGGGTTAGAATTTTTCATTGAAGATGGAATTCGTATTTCATTGATTTTTATGTATATGTAAAAATTAATAAGGCACGTTTTTGTTTTTTTTCTTTTATTTTAAACATTTTTATGATAAATTCCAGCATTTGAAATGATGTTTGGTTTATTTTTCTTCCTGATTATATCACCAATAATTTTGTGCGTGGTGGTAACGATTCTAGTGTTTGAGATCAGAAATTTGGTTACACGTTCAGTTGAATGGTTGTTGGAAGGCATGTTATGAAATTTGAAACTTTAGAAGTGTCTTTTCTTTTTTTATAGACTTTTTAGTCTCGTCTTCTAATATTGAAAATGAAATGTGTGGGGTAGTGTAGAAGTTTAATGTTTGTATAGGTGATATTAATCTACGGTAGATATAATAGAATTAAAAATAACTTTTGTATGTTCGGTCGTAATTTAACTAGGCAATAATTGTCAATATCTTTCATTATTATAAATAATATGCTAACAATTTCATCTCTCGTAGTAGGCCAAACTGCACGACGTATATATTACCCCGACAGTAGTATCCCGAGTAATTTCAAAACTCGACTCCCATAAGGCGTGTGGAGACGATGGAACCCCGGTGATAGTCCTTAAGAGGTGCACTCCTGAACTTTCCCCAGTCCTCTCTAAACTATTTAACTATTGCCTTTCTGCTTCCTGCTTTCCTGCATGCTGGAAGCTCTCTACAGTCAATTCCTATATTTAAGAATTGTGATGAACCCTCGGACCCATCCAACTATCGCCCTATCAGTCTTCTACCGATATTCGGGAAAGTATTCGAGGCCATAATCAATGCTGAAATAGTTCATCTCACTGCCAACAAACTCTTCTCTGACAGGCAATATGGCTTCCGCTTTGTCAGGTCCACGGCCGACTTTCTAACAACCGTAACGGAGTACATGCTACAGGCCCTTGATGAGTCTGACGTGGCTCGCGCGGTTGCTCTGGACATCTCCAAGGCTTTTGACAGGGTTTGGCACTCTGGCCTCCTATGCAAACTACGGGATTACGGTATTACCGGTCGCCTGCTTGACCTAATCCAATCTTTTCTAAATAACCGCAAAATGAAGGTCGTTTTGAATGGTCGTGCTTCTTCATCCTACAGCACGAATGCTGGTGTCCCACAGGGCTCTATCCTGGGCCTGACGCTCTTCCTTATTTTCATCAACGATCTCCCAGATGAGATCAAGTCCCAAGTAGGCATCTACGCAGATGACACTACAATATACTCCCGCACCAGTAATAAACCTGTCGTGGTGGATAGACATAATCTCGCTGCTGACCTCGAAAGGGATCTACACTCTGTGGTGAACTGGGGCAAGAAGTGGCTTGTCAACTTCAATTCATCTAAGACCAAGCTGTTGTCTGTCAACCATTACAGGCAACCTCTCCTGCCTCCCATAAGCATGGACAAAGCGATTCTCCCGGAGAGCAATACACTACGCCTCCTCGGACTTACCCTGTCCTCAGACCTCAAATGGAACCACTATATTGAATCCATAGCAAAATCTACTGCTAAGAAGGTTGGGTCACTATGTCGATCCAGGATGTTTTTTCCACCTGCATCCATCCTGCATATATACAAGTCAACCATCCGTCCGTGCATGGAGTACTGCTGCCATTAATGGTCAGGCGCCCCTGCCGTTCTCCTCAGTGTTCTTGACAGACTCCAAAGGAGAGTCTGTAATGTGATAGGTACTGATCTGGCGGCTCGACTGAAGCCACTTCCCCATCGTCGAAATGTGGCCTCCCTTTGTCTGTTCTATAAATAGTTTCATGGCTTCTGCTCAGACGAACTTAAGTCACTGATGCCTCCTCAACAGGTGTTTACTCGCGCAACCAGACTGGCAACTGGGTCCCACCCATTCACAGTCAGGTTAGCCAAATGCAGACGACAATTCTACTTCTGCAGTTTCTTCTCTCGCAATTCCCGCCTGTGGAACTCGCTCCCGTATTTTTGCTTTCCTGACAGCTACAACCTCCAGAAATTTAAATGCAAAGTCAATACTCATCTACTAACAACTGGACTCTAGCTCTCTCCCCACCCCCGTATAACTTTCCCTTTCTCTCCACCTATGTATCTGTCATCGCACCTGCTTTCTATTGCTCCTTTCTAACTAGCTTGTGCTCCTCACTCTTTTCTAATTAATCTTTTTACAGTTATGTATCCCCCTGCACATCAGTGGCATTTCCGCCTTGCTCGGGGTGAAATGATTTTTTTTAAAAAAAAACTTGTGGGACTCTCCGACTTGTTGCTTCTTAGTCAATTTTAATCTTCAAAAATGTAAATGCAATGTGAATCATTATCATATGTCTTAGATTTTTTTTTCTCTTTGTAGTTTTAGCATTCTCTCTAACCAAGTAGTTACACCTTACTAGTTTTAGTGCCTTATTAGGGGAAAGTGATTAATAAATTAGAACTATTTGACTGAAATTTTGTGGTTTTATTTCTTTTGCATATACACTGGGTAAATAGTTCTGCTAATTGATGCCAGACAAATAACTAGGCATCAATATTCTAAGTATAGATGAATGGTCGAGTTATAGATTTTAAACAGAAGAGGCTTATTCCTGGTAAGATAGACGATCTTTTCCCCGAATCTATCACTACAGAAATTAAGACAGGTTTTGTATGAACAGAAATTTTATGTGAGATTGAACTTCATCTGACCAGTGATAATAAAGTTTAGTACTAAATAGTATGCAAATATAGCATACTAATATCAATTTAAAAATTCATTTACAAATATAGGATAATTTTCGTTTAAAATTTAAGATTCGTTTACAACAAATAAGACATGTCGTTTGAAGACTTCAATGCTTTTCTTTAACCTATTATTCAACTGAAAGTAGTAGACAAGATATAGTTATTTCACCACAAGCAAAGCGAAATTGCCACTAGTATGACGGGGAATTACAGAGAGAGAAAAACCTTGATAAAGAAGTATTGAAGAAAGGCTTGAAGATTAACGGTATTCAAGAAGATTGCTATTGCATTTACATTTTTGGAGATTGTAGCTATCAGGAAAGCAAAAGTTTTACAGACGGGAAGTTTGAGAAATAAAACTGTTTTAAAAGTGATGGTTATATTTAACTATGTCAACGGTGAGATGGTGGGACCTAGATGACAATCTAGTAACATGCTTAAATTCATGAGGTTTGAGCAAAAGGGAAAAATAATCGTCAGAGTAGATGCCATGAAAATATTTGTAGAAAAGACTGTGGGAAGCCACGTTACGTCGGTGAGAAAGTGAGTGTCGAGATGCCAAGGCAGAACCGATTTCGTTGCAGATCCTTTTTTAGATTTATCGAGGACCTCGAGATGTATAGCAGGCGCACTCGGCCACATACGGCAATGTATGATTATGGAAGGTGAGCCATCGCGAAGTGTGCAAGTGACTATATTTTGACCACACAGTTTTATATATATATATATATATATATATATATATATATATAAGAGAGAGAATAATCAGTCCTAGAAAATGAAAGCTATAATATTTCGGGAATTTGATATAAATGGATCATTCAATCGAAACTACTAAACCTGATTTTTCGTATTAGTAAAAGAGATGCTTGATGGATTCCGCAATTCCGACAGAGCACAGAAAAACTTTAAAATACAAAGAGAGATAAGTTCTCAACTTAACGAAAAAAAACGAGGGAATTTTGAAACAGGAAGGAGACACTATTACTAGTTGGTTAAAGAGCTCACTGAACACTCTAAAAAAATCCGGGGCAATAGTCAGAAATAAATCTTTAAGAAAAGTTTGATTCATGGAAACTGCCTTATTAAATCAATAACAATAACATCACCTGAAAAATGAAGGCTGTCATGTAATATTCAGTGTAAGCCACTTTAAAACAAAATGACTACTATCAATAATTTTACAGAAAATTACTTGTGGGGTAATTGTTCTTTTTTTTTCTTTTCCTTTTTTAAGACTATTTAATCGGTTTATGATTTTTACCTCGGCATATATATACGCATTTTAATAAGATTCTCGCCAGTTACAGTCATATAACACATAATTAAATCTGATACTTTGAATGTTAGCTGGTCAGCCAACCAACTAAAGCATATGATCTGTTAAGGTTTCATGTTGAAACAATTGAGGCACTTGAAAGAAAAAAAAAGGTGTAAAAAGATCTGATGAGATCTTTGTCATACACCTCTTTCTATATTTGTATATTTACTGAACTCGTTTCATGTCCATATGCAGGCAGTTTGTTGCCAATACATTTTCTTGATTATTTTAATGTTTTTCTCGAATGTATGAAATTTACCGAGTGTCTCCATCAGGTCTCTATGACGTACTTTGTTGAATGCCTTTGCATAGTCTTTGAAACACAAGTACACGTACCTGTACATTTGTATCACGCTTTCTGACAACATTACAAGTATAACTATGCCGTTCTTTATTCCAGTGTCCTTGATGAAACCACACTTTTGTCCTATTTCTGGTTTGATTCT
>JBBBDQ010000815.1:8417500-8917500 GCA_037127315.1 Ascarosepion bandense | reverse complement strand
AATTCCATGTCTTTTATCTGGAAAGCAACATATAGATACTTGCTACAAGGACTATACTCCTATGCTTCACAATAGTGACAAATACGCTCCTTTCTGACTATGGAGGCTCATACCGAGTGTTGGTGTAGAAAATACCTTCCACAAAATTCCGGTAGCGTTTGTTTATTTTTTTATACTATTTCTATTTTTATCTACTCATTATGGTTGTTGTTTAAACAGTAACAATGTATGACTAATTCTTGATAACATGTCAGCTTATTCATTTTTTCTTTCTAAAATAATCTTCATGAAAATTCAACAGTGTGTTTGTGTGCAAGTTTGTTCGCCATTAGACAAATTTTTATTAAAACTTTTATCTAGCTTGGGCAACATAATGTCAATATTTTAAGCAATAGCTGAACAATGGCTTGCTTTATAGATAAATCAAATTACAGCATTTTAAATATTGACAATTTTTTTTAAAGAGTATTTTCTTGTTTTTATTTTGTGGCGGAAAGTGCTTTTTAATTTCAAACGCAACATATAATCTAGCCAATTTAATTTTTATGCTTCCATAAATGTTTCCCTTACATTAAATTATGCAAATGCAACCAAAATACAACATCAGTGATGAGAAATATTTTTGTGAATTAACATTAAAAGCTAGTGAAATTGAGTGAAATAAGGAAAACTGATGTTAACATGGAAATTCAACGATTTACACCACATCACATGAAAACAACTGATATACCTAATCAAAATATAGAAAATTATAACGAAATTAAAAGACCAAAATAATCATCGTGTCACGCATTTCTATCTAGAAATACCTCTCTTGTAACCTAAAAAATGATTTCTCCAACAAGAAAGCAAATACTAAAAAAAATTAGTGAAAAAGAAAATTCTGTAAGGAGAACTGTACAGCATACAATTTCATTAATAATGGCGGAAACAGTTTCAGGTGACACTTCTGTATTAGTAAAAAGTAATTCGCAGAGCAAAATCGAATTTAATATAGCACTACAGAGTGAACATAGGAGCCTCACTACATAAAAACATCGCTTATATGCTCTGTTTTACATTCCTCTTAATGATCCTATAGATAGAACTGAATTAGATAAACTATTGGTGCAGCTCCCCTAAACATTTATTTTAATGGCAAATTTTAATAGCCATAACATCATGAGATTGCTAAAATACTGACCAGAAGAGAACCTTAATGGAATATATTAATAGAAATAATATACGTCTATACAATGACAAGTCATGTATACATCTCTAATTATCAAGAGATAATATATCAATAGATCTAATCTTAGGTCATCCTGAAAGATACCTAGAATATAGCTGGAATTTACATTGCGACATGTGGCAGTGATCACTTTCCTGTTGTCTTGAAACATGCTGGATTTTTCCAGATTGGAAACGTAAAGCAGTTGGAAGACATTTAAGTGCATGTACCCTAAAACTTGGATATATGTTATAGTGCAGTGGCTAGCAACTCGGAACGATAAATCAGGGTGCTGAGTTCGAATTTCAGTTGAATTCCTTGCATTCACTTACGCACAAATATTCTTGAGAAAGGCATTAATCCGTCTCTTTCCTTCCGTTATGTGTTAAATAATAGGACAGATTGGGTTCTATAGCCTTCGTTGGCAACCTACTGCGGGATAATCTTCTGCTCAGTCAGTCATGTCCCTTTCGAGACATGATAGCCCAAAGCATGTCTCACGTATGGCACTTAATTGACTGACTGACCCTAAAACTTACACCAGAAGCCAATGTAGACATTAGTTGTTTTACATTATTTTACAAAAAGCACTTATTACAGAACAAAACATGCCTAACTCAAAATTTAAAGCTGTCAAACATGGCCGACCTTGGTTTAAAGACAAGTATAAGTGATCTGATTGCGTTGTTTGGATCTACATATGTTCAAATTACATCCAACTTAAAAAAATCTGAATACTTGAAAATTAAAAAGCTAAAGCAAGTAGAATAATTAATGAATCCAGGCCACACTCATGGAAAAAAAAACTTTGTGAACAATATTAATTCTAAAACTAAAATAGTATAAAATATTATTCTTATAAACGATACGAAAAATAAAAGCACCCTATTGAAACATTTGGCAAAGAAATATCAAATCAACTAACAAGGACGACATTTGCAAATCTATTAGCAGAAAAATTCCCTCAAAGCTGTCTCTCAAATAATTCTAGTAAAGTATTTCAGAATATCAGAATAAATGAAGATATCAAAAATATTTTTCTACTCTAAAAATGAGTAAAATTACACCTAGGATTTTACTTTAACAGAATCATTACAACCAATAAAAATTCAAAAACGTCAGCAACTGGTTGAGACAAACTTCACAATAAATCTAAACTTATTATAAATGGAACTTTGTGTGTGTGCGCGCGCCCGTTACGTATAGACTCCGAAACGGCTGAACCGATTTTCTCGAAAATTTACACAATTGTACTATAATCGTCTGCGAGTGTTCTTAGTTTGTTTTTTTTTGTGTTGAAATACCCTAGATAAATATTGAAAATCGATAATCGAAAAAATCGGATTAAAGGAGTGGTCCGATTTTAATCAAATTTGATACACTCATAGACAAAGCCATATGAAACGATATTCAGAAGTTTCAAGGTTGCAGTTCTTACAATAATGCAGAAAATTAATAATATATATATATATATATATATATATATATATATAGGCAAGATGTTTGTGTGTGTGTCTGTTTATCTGTATGTCCATTATACAAATCCACAATTTTTATCCGATTCTCACCAAACTTCACACAAATATTATTTAGGCTGAGCTCCAGGACTATGGATTAGTTTTAAAGCTTTCATACACCCGAGCAACGCTGGGCTATACAGCTAGATTCTAAAAAGCCTATTAAATATTTCTTTGAATTACTCGCTGAAAATTTTCAACAATATATGACAGCGGTAATATTCTCCGTCTCTGGTAACAAGCTACCTTAATTCTAATGCAAACCGTTTAAAAGAATTGTAACTAGCTTTATTTTTCATTTTAGTTAGTAAATTAACACATTCGTAATCTGGCTTCAGAAATAATAAATGCAGTCAATCACCTGATTAGACAGAATTCTTTTATCAAGTTATTTCATTAAAAAGAAACGTTAAACCACATCTTTCCTCGACATAGAAAAAGGTTGATACCTCATTGAGATATGGTACCATCAATGAGTAAAATGTACTGGATCTTAAATGAAGATTATCAGTTCTTATCAATAACTTCGCATCCGGCAGCAAGGCCTCTGATTGGGAGGTTATAAGGAGCAGTGAACCACCTCTTAATTGCTGTTGTTTCCAGGTCCACCCTGACCCGGACTGGTAGAACCTGTTAGGGTCCCTGCTATGGGAAAATGTCAAAACACTTTGAAAGTATAAAAACAAACTTTTATAGAAATATATACATAAAAATAATCTTTTATAGAAAAATATACATTTTTGAAGGAAAAATATTACCAACAATATATTTTTGAAAGATTATTACCATAACACATTTTTGAAGAAAAAATTATTCTCAGCAAAACATTTTTGAATACAAAACAAGACATTTTCAGTTTTCTAAAATAAAAAAGAATAAAAACAAAAAAGTTTAATAATATCAAATTAAGTTAACCTCCTCACTAATTACCGAACTTTAAAAAAATACTTAATGCCAAAAATTTAGGGTTTTGAGGTAACTCACAAAGGTTGATATGCCGTTAAACAAAACCCACTATCAATAATTTCGTGACAGAACCAAACTTTAATGTTTGTGTCAATACAACACTCTCTGACCTATATGAGTAAGAAATGGGTGTTCCTCAGGGATTATGGGTAACGCTTTTCAACATCAAAATAAATGGCATTATTCAATGCTTAAAACCTGCAGTTGACTGTTCACTGTATGTAGATGACTTTCTAACTTGTTATAGATCGAAAAAAATACACATACAATTTAACGCCAACTCAGTGTCCTAACAGAGGAAACAAGTGGGTTAGAGAAAATGAATTCAAATTCGTCAGATAAAAGAAATCAATGTATACATCTAGACTTATTTATAAATGGAACTTTGTGTGTGTGTCCCTATCCGTTACCTATAGACTCCGAAACGGTTAAACCGATTTTCTCGAAAATTTACACACTTGTACTATAAGCATCTGCAAGTGTTCTTAGCTAGGTTTTGTGTCGAAGTACCCCCAATAAATATCGATAATCGAAAAAATCGGGTTATAGAAGGAGTGGTCCGATTTTAATCAAATTTGATATAACAAAGACATAAGAAACGGCATTCAGAAATTTCAAGGTTGCAGTTCTTACAATAGTGCAGAAAATCGATAATATATATATATATATATATATAAGGCAAGATGTTTGTGTGTATCTGTTTATCTGCCTGTATGTCAATTTTTTTCCGCCATTTTATTTAATTTTTACTTCGGGTTTGGCTCTAAGTAGGTATAATTGTAGTTCTTAGTCTCAGCCATGATACCATTTACTCAGAGGAATTATCTAGCCTTCAAAATTCAGTTTACGACGAAAAATACTTATTTGATATCGATAACAGGAAATCAAAATTTGACTTACATCCATTCATTTTTCTTTCATCTACGGTTTCGCTTTAACTGGAAACTGTTGCTTTTTAGTCTTTCGTGCCAACGTCCAAAGAGTCTGAGCTCCAGGACCATGGATTAGTTTTAAAGCTTTCATTACACCCGAGTAACGCCGGGCTATACTGCTAGTCTTTACTAATTTCGAAAGCTATACCATAATCTTGAACTAAGACTCAATGGTACAGAAGTGCTTGTAGTAGATCAATACAAATAATTAAACATATTTTTCAAAAATATCTCTCATAGCATATAAAATGCATTCGTGAGAAATGCTATAAAGCAATATGACTGTCATCTCTCACAAATCCTGTGGATGTCATACAAATGCGACCAAAACTTTATCGGACATTGATTAGATCCAGATTGGATTATGATGCCTCATCTATAGTGCGGCAAGGAAAGCATACGTGAAGAACTTAATGCCATACATCACCAGGGTCTGCGACTCGTTCTAGAAGCTTGTACGCCAAAACACGCGATACGCATTTGGCAGTAAGAAAACATAAGCTAGCGTTACAATATTATATCAAACATTGTTTATGCCAATGTAAATCATCATACAATTGTGTTGTGTTCTTCAAACTCAATATAAAGAAATATGATAATTTCGAGGAAAATGCCATTAAATCTTCTGGCATCCGTATATATTTTTTTTTTCAACAAGCACGAAATAATCACTTATCTAATACACGAAGCTATTCTCCCGAAAACTTCCCGCTGGTCAATAAAACAGCCTACGGTAATATTAAGCACTGGCAAAGAACTCTGAAACTTGCACATCTGTATTCGTGGAAGAAATTCATAATATCTTAATTGTAAGCATGTATACGCTAATGTTTCCAGAAATATTGGTAGTTAGATGTTCAGCGATACTGAACAAAACCATACTTCAAAAGCGCCTACCTGACAGATACTCAATATTTAGTGCATAATCTACGGAAATAGTCTTAGCCTCGGATATTATCACAGATTGTAAGTCAGAGAGATTCATTCTTTTCTCAGACTTCATATCTGTTCTTGCATTCTTGAAGTATAAAAACCTGACCAATCCTGCAATGACCAAACTTTTAAATAGTATCAATATACTTTGTGAGCAAAAACTCATCATATTATGCTAGATCCTTAGCCATATTGTAATCTTGGGAATAATGGAAAGGCTGATTGAGTATCGCTAAAAATGGATATAAAAAACAAGACCCTTACACAGATTTCAAAAAATAATTAATACCTAAGTGACAAGAGTTATGGAATAACCACCCAAGTAACAAATTGTGCAAAATCATACTTACCCTTGGGATAGGACATCGTAATACCAAAAGTAAAAATCAGAATTGGACATACCAATATAACACATCCTTTTCATTTAAGATGACTATCAGCCTAAATGCATACTATGTCAACAGAATTACAGTTAGACATTTTATGATAGATTATGCGGAGTTTACCTTTATCCGTAAATACATTTATAAAGTGAACAGCTTTAAAGACATTTTTAAAAACGTTAATTAAAAAAAAACTTAGACTTACTTGAAGAAAGGTAAGCCATACCCCAAAATTTAAACATGACAACTTTAACGATAGATGAACTGTACAACCAGTATTCAATCTTATTTTATAAAAAGTTAAATCGTAAAACATACTAAGACATTATTGAATAAAATTCCTATTTTCCTCATTAAATAACCGAAGTAGGTAAGTGTGCTGGTAAATCAACCAAACCATGCTTTACAAAACACTAAATGCATATACTTTCCAAATGTTTATTTACAAGCAAAACAAAATTCATTCTTGATAATGGCTAAAACTATAACCGAAAGCTCTCGAAAGAGCACAACTTTTGATAATTATGCTTGAGTTCTGAAAAGAAAAAAAACACAGCTCATGTAAAATTATATAAAATAACCTAATGATAATACTTTCTCTTTTTTTAAGTGTAACCGGCATATATATATATATATATATGAGTGAGAGAGGAATAACATTCTCTAGATTTCAGTTACATATACTGGTGGTCAAATCTTTTAGACCGTCGTGATAAATTGAATACAAGTGTTCATTACACCCACTGAATCGAAAATGATTTTCGGCTTTTCTCATTACATCAAAATCCAACGGAGAATCAATGTGGCTTCCATGTGTCTCTTCTACAAATACCTTCACGGCTTCTGCTCCGATGAACTTAGCTCACTGTTGCCCTTTATATATGAATTTACTCAAACCACAGGATTAGCAATTAGGTCTCACATTTTTACTGTGAAACCAATAAATTTTAAATGCAAATTCTACTCCACCAGATTCTTTTCTCGCACTTCCCACCTGTGGAATTCCCTTACATTTACTTGCTTCTCCGGCAGCTACAATCTCCAAGAATATAAATGTAAAGTCAATAGTCATCTTCTGTCTCACTAATTGAATTATCTCTCTCATGCTCCTTTCTCCGGTCACTCCACTCTCATCAGTATTCTCATTCCTCTCTTACCGACTTCCTGACACCTCTTATAACCAGTCACTGTTTCTCATAACCTTCCCCCTATGTAAACCACTGCAAAACAGTGGCAGTAAAATGTCTTGCTAAGGGTGATATGATAAGAAAGAAATTTATGCTTTTTGAGAGTAAAAAAAATACTTTATTTTTGTTAATGATAGAGGTTAACCCTTGTGTGATTATCAAGTTACTTGCAAAAATACTTGACCTACTACAAAATTGTCACCTCCCACCACCTTTCTTAGTTCAATAAGGCAAATCTTTTGGCAAAACCTTATTTTCCTTATTACAAAAAGTGTCAAATATCAACATACGGAAACAGAGTTGCTGCTTTGGCTTTAATAATTGCCACAGTATTCTGTGGAATTAAATAGAACGAGATCAAATTATTTCATCGGAAATTATTTCTTAATCTTTCTGGCAATAACCTCAAAGCTCGTTGAGACTGGTTTTTCTTGGCGTACATGCTATTTCAGTTCTCAACAATTGTGATTAAATCTTTTCTGACCAGTTTTTTTTTTTAGAAGATAAGAATCTTCATCTACAAGGAACATTTTGATTGCACATGTGTGGCAAGCAACACCATGTTTAAAACAAAGTCCCCCATAATTTGGTAGAATACACAGTAGTAAATTAGTATTTACTGTTGAGGTTTCCGTCATTTTTTATCTAATTACTTCGAGCATCTATTCGCCCGTCTAATTTTCGTAACGATCTGTAGATTGAAATCTCACAGTTAAAAATGTATACAATCCCCACTTGTCTAGTTGGTATTTTTAGCTTTCCTACCGAAACTGACAATTTTTCTTTAATGTGTCTTGTATAATTCTTGTAATCTTCTGGTCTTTTCTTAGTTTTAAACCCTTCCGGTAGCAGCAAATATATTTTGGACGGTGTGAAGACTGTTTCTAGACTTTCTCAGCTGCCTGGCTCTCTTTCGTTGATATATCTTTTTCATCTTTGATTAGCACGCATTTTAGCCATGATTTAATGTTAAAAAGGGAAGAAAACAAACAACCTCGTGTTCAATTACAATGACTTGCCAAGGCATGTTACTCTCGTATTAACTGGAACAATCCTATTTAAGAATTTGCATATAATCATGATTATAATCTTAGATGTTTTATTGGTCCAATAGTTGTTCAGGGCGATTTTCCAGCTTCAAGCTGAGTATAACGATAGATGATTTTTATAGACACCTACAAAATACCAATAATTTGTTCTAATCTTCAAGCTTAACAGACACCATAGATAAAAACATACTGTTAACTAATCTTAATCTGATAAGTGTATAAACACTTCGTGTAGTTGACTACAATTTTTTTACGCCGTTTTATATGAACTGTTTGAACGAACTGGAATTCATGAACACAAAATTGATTGATAATTTCACAAAACAATACAAAAAAATATAAGAATTAAGCGGATCAACAACTGCAGGTTGAAAGATCCGCTCCAGTTAACAGAAGCATAAAAGGAATTGGTTCACTTGTGGATTTCGATGTTCCAGCAGACCCTGAGAAAAAGTTGATACTTCGACAAATTTTTCAACTTAGCAAGAGAACTGAAATAACAATAAATAAAAACATGTGGAAGATGAGTTTGACAATTATGTTCATGCTCTTTAGATTTTTTTTTTTAACTGAAAAATAGCAAGAATAATAAAGAGGTTGCTGAGAGTAGGAAAGAGGCTTGCTGGCATTAAACTTTCATTGTAAGAGAACAGTTCCTACTGGTGGGAATAACCAATGAACGATTATAATTAGTATTAAAACTATTGATGATAATGCATATCGTGATGGCATTCCAATTACAGCTTACGACTTCTTTTAATTGATTAAATTTAACATGTACATTTTTGTTAGAGAATTAGGATATTTACTCTTACAAATCTTATTTCGTACTATGTATTTTCTTCTGAGTAGCGTGCCATTTATGTATATATCGTTGCTACTGACGTTTTTCATGAAAGGGAGCAGTTGCGAACCATTCTAACCAGATTTCGAGAAGGTTGTTTTCTTTGTATGAAGCATGATGCTTAAGTTAATGCCCTTACGATATGTGTCATTTTGATGTGTCAAGAGAAAGAACATTCAGAAAGTCAGCTTGCAAGAATACAGAGAATGTCTGTCCCTATCCTATGTCTCTGTCTCTCACTATCTATTCCAGTTTGTCGGCCTATCGGTCTCTCTCCATCTCAGTCTTTTCCTGTCTGTCGCTAGCTTTGTCTGTCCGTTTCCAATCGGTCTCTCAGAACACGTTCATATTTAGCTCTCTGTATTTCAACGTCTTTATGCAACAATTTCCGAGTTAACCTCAAAAGCCACGTTGGATATTAAATTTAATATATTTTTGTTGCTTTAAAAGGAAAGTTGATGTAATACAAATATTTCTATCTAATTATTGCGGACATCTAAGTATCTTAACGACACTGTCTATTAATATCTATCCAGATAATTTACCCCCGCCAGAGCAATGCACATCTCTGGAAAGAATCAATTCAGCGTGTGTGCGCGCAAAAATTTAATCTCTTAATAATACAAAAGTGGCATTTCTCATATATTTTCCGGTGATGTCTACATTTTGACAGGTAAGAAACTGAATAAAATTAACATAACCACAAGCAAGTGTAGGAATAATCTGATTTGAATGTCGTTAACAAATTAAAACCTACTTTCATTAAGCAACGCCATGACACAGAAATGCTGAATAAATAAGTTCAGATAAAAACGGAAGAAAAAAAACGATAAAAGCATCAAACACTCGTTCAAACATATTTCTTTAAGAATTGTCAGATCGCAAAAGACATGACACTTACAATTAAAGTATATTCACAAGTCTTTCAGTTTTTAGAAAAGAAAGGCCAAGAATCGAATGAAGAGAAAGTTAGATAAAAATGTAATTCTTGCCGACTTCTATATCGTTCAAATACTTGCTAAGGTGTGCGTGATGGAAAGAACTCGCACGATAGGAGAGAAAAAGAAATTCGGTAAAATTAGAAATATGCAAATCGATTGCCTGGTCAGGATTATTGGAGTGTATATATATATATATATATATATATATATATATATATATATATAATGTGGTTATTTGTCCATTTTGTTTTCAAAATTTACATGCGCATGTGGCTATAGCTTTCATTGACAAGAGAATGTTTTACTTGCAACACAATTTTGCTTTTAGATTGGTTGATTTGCTCAAGCGCACCTTACACACACACACACACACACACACACACACATATATATATATATATATATATATAGCGCTTTTGCTAAATCAACCTACACACGCAAAAAGGAATTACTTCAGCATTGAGAATTATTTATTAGACTATGTAATTTTAAAATGCTCTAATTCTGTGCAGTAGATCTATATAATATATATGTAAATGTAAAGAGACCCTTGCAGAAATGTTTGGAAAATTTCCGGAGATTTGATCAATCTAGTCATCTGTAAATACTGGCAACTATAATTAGGATTCTGATGAATACAGCTCTTGATAGAAGAATACTAGAAATAAGGCAGAAAAAATGTCTTTCTTCAAGGCACTGGATCAAGAATGTCTATGATTAGAATGATGTCAGAATTTTTCGTACGCTGGAAAATATTAATTTCACTCCGATCAAGGTGATAAGGTCACTAAGATTCATGAAATGTTTACTGTGAGTGAAAGAGAGGTAAAAGGACAAAAAAGAACAGGTTCCAAAAAGACAGAAGATTGTGAAATTTTTTGAGTAATCGTATCACACCAAACAAGGTTTATTTTGGCATTCTTGGCTATTTTCTTATTGAGGCCCTAGTAAATCGCGGTGTCCTTAGTGTAGATATTTTCTTCGTAAACGGATTACATCAGGAAGATTTTTGAAGTTAGCGAAAAGATTAGGACGTAAGATAGAGCCTTGAGGGTCACCCGTGTTCGCATTATAGGATCTGGAAGCATGCCCGTTCAATACAATTTATTACGCGATTTGATGGGAGCGATTGTATTAAATCGAACAAACATCTAGTTATACCATATCCCTCTACCGTTCAAAGCAGTCCAGCACGTTCAAAGCAGTCAAATGTTTGAGAGATATCAAGGGCAATAACTCTAGCTTTATCATTCTTATCGAGAGCTTGTAAAATCTTTGAAGATTGTAACAGGGAATCAAAAAATAGGGACATTAACAAGCAAGAATTTGAGAAAATTTTTAGAATGACATGCTGTTGCATCTAGTTAGTTGAGCGGTGAGAATTAGTTACCAATTTAATACACTTGCTTTCATGAAGTCGAAGCACCAAGGAGGAAAACTCATCAGAACAGATGTGCTGAAAAGATTTATAGAAAACGCGGATAGAAGCCACTTGACGGCGGTAGGAAAGTGACTACATCGAGTTACCAGGTCAAGAGTTTATTATCCAAGTAAAAAATATTCGAGTAATTCGTAAGTTATTATAAGAACAAGCCTATTGCAGTATGGCAGGTCAGTTTCGGAAGCGTAGTATTGCAGTCAATTTGAAAATCCTAATAAATATCACATTTTTCTCGAATCATTACAAATTACTGAGGAAATTGGTTTGAAAAGTAACTTTAGGCTGAAAATCCTAGCGTTACAACTTCATTTCTGTGATCAGTTAAAGCTTTACGACACAGTTTCATAAAATGTATAATTTACTGAAATTGTATATGGACAACATGCACGGCACCAGAACATTATTACCAAACCATTGACATCAACTAAGACCTTTATTTACTTCACCGAAGATACTTACTTTAATTATATTACGGTACAATATGTTAAATTGCTTTAGTTGTATTGACTTTTCAATAAAAATATGCAAATCTAAAATATTTTATCATAATTTTTAACCAACAGTATTATAGTACTATATACAGTTGTAGCTATTTTTTAACCTAATATTTTATTCATTGAATATCATTTTTTAATCTTTACAAAATTTTTTCCTTGATACAATAAGAATTGCATATTTTGATTCTGGTAATTCATAATTAGAATTCTGGTTCGAATATATTTTCCATTCAATAAATCTGATACAAAAATATCAATTTGGATTTATTATAGAAATTGTAAAATTTTGAAGCCTCTGTGTAAGCAAAAAAAAAAACCCTGTAGAAATTTGGTATTTTTGTAGAATTTTGTTCAGATTATCTTTAGAACTAAATGCTCAGACAGTGGTAAAAGTTATGAATCTAAGTTTCTGTCACAATTTATGGCATCAATTTACAGCTTTCACGTGGTGCAATGTTCATTTTACAAAAAAAGATGAAAAAATCCACCTGCTCTAAAGCTGCAGGTGGAAATAATTCAATAAATGCATGAAACGGAATAAAAGCAACAGAAGGCTATTTTCTCATTGGATTTAACTTTTACAGGAAGACGATCCTAAAATATCGAAAAATTCCATCGTGTGTTAATAAAAGTTTCAGAACGAAAGCTGAAATAACTCTTAGATCAATTATTAATGAAAAGGGAGAAAAAAAGGACAATTATCTGTATCAAAAGAATTACACACTCGTACTTAGTGAAGGTGTGAGAAAAATCAATATGACAAACTGCATACACTATAGAACGTTTTAACAAAGTGTACAAATCTTCCTTCATCTAGGTTCAATATCAACAACAAAAAAGAGCTCTTTGAAAGGGCCAGGATGGACAATATATCATTTGTCAAATGTATGCGTTTATGCAAAAAATATAAGCCTAACAATTACGAAAACCAATATCTAAACTAACCAAAGTAGTTGATACGCTATAACTGAGAAAAAATAACTGCACCCATAAGATGATTGTATAAAAAATAGTTTATACTTTGATTTAGAAAAAAACTGAAATTTACTGCAAAATAAGACGGCCTAAGTTAAACGCCTATTGTGTTGATAAGCCGTAAAATAAATCAACCAATTATTCTAAGACGTCATATGGTCCTCAGACAAAAGAAAAATCTAAAAATGTGACCTATATATTGGTGACGTCAAATTGTATCAGGTAGTCATTTATACTAATGAATGATGAAATATACGTTAGACATCCGGGGGCGAAAGACGCCTACTAGAAATTAAACAAAGAATTAAGGTATAGTTAAAAATCGCTACAAATGAAGAAAACAGTGCTTGAATGCCATATAATATCTAATCCCTCATCTTGTATGACTAAAATATTCAGAAAGTGATAATGAATCTTGAAACGCAAAACGTTATCGTCTAGTGACGGATGCTATATGAGCAGTGAAAAAATTTTCAAAGATAAAAAATGAATTACAAAGATGCGTATAATAATGGAAAAACAATTGAAGCCTGTGGGAGAAAAAGAAAAACGAACCCTGAATTTTCTCCTAGGGCGATTAACGGGTGTTATTTCGTAGGTAGCCTATTTGCATTTATGCTCAACCAGGAGTAAGTGAAACATATACATAAATGCCATAGCTAAAAATTCTAAAGAAAATTGTCCGTTTTCTGTATCGATCCTCTTACTATAATTTTTCTTTACAGATCAGACCAAAAGTGGAATACAGCCGACGTGTAGGGAAAGGAGCTGCCCAGTCGTCACTTTCAAGTATTTGTAGTCCAAATACTTCTAGAATTCCGGGATAAGACCCGCAATACCACTGATTTTGTAGAAAATCACTCATTCTCTTCGTATTTCATTTTAATTGTAAGTTCTACTCGAGAGCTCTTTCCCACGAACCGCTGTTTTGTATAACATCCGCCCAAGAGATTACATTCACGATTACTACAATCTTGACCTGTTCAATTTTAACCTTTATCTTTATTATATAACCCCCAAAAAGTTGCATCTGTTTGACTCTATTCAACAGAAATGAAAGAAGCGTTCGACAACAGAAATGCTAATGATTTGAAGAATCAAACTTGTTCTAAGTGAATGGAGGTAAGTGTCTAAAAAAAAGAAAAAAGATAAAGGATTGCTTTATAGGTTACATACACCTCACCTAACATGTACAACGTTCAAAGTGGCATTCACGTGAAACACATTTTAATTGAATAATACTCACTTAAAGCCATTTAAGAAAAAATACAAGGAAACCAAAATGAGAAAACTAGTTGAAAGTACTGAAAACATCGATGTAGAGTGCTACCTTAAAAAATAGGTTTACATCAAAATATATAACAACTACAACAGATTATCTGCAAACTATCCTTTCTATTATAATGAAAACCATTGTGTGTATATACATATATATTCCCACCTGTCACGGTCATGGAGAGAGGAACGATAGCATCGCAGCGTCGGCTCAGTTAATTTTCTTTAGTACCAGTTATGAAAGCACTTTCTTTTTAATCATTTTACACCAAGCAATGCAGATTTACTGGTGCGCAGGGGGTTACATAATAGGAAAGTGATGAGTAAGGGGGTCAGGAAGTGGGTGAGAGAAAGATGAGAATACTGGTCTGATGAGTGGAGTGGATGGAGAAAAGGGCACGAGAAAAAGGATACGAGTCAGTGAGATAGATGACTGTTGATCTAACATTTAAATTCTTGGAGACTGTAGCTGCCGGATAAGCAAGCCTACAGAAGGGAATTCCACAGGCGGGAAGTGTAAGAAAAGAAGCCGATGGAGTAAATTTTGCGGTTACATTTTATTGGTTTGACTGTAAAGTGTGGAGCCTCGCTGGTAGTCTAGAGGCTGAAGTAAATTCATACATAAGCGGCATCATTGAGCTAAGTTCATCGAAACAGAATCCGTGTAAGCATTTGTAGAAAAAACAAAGGGAAGCCACATTACGCTGGTGAGAAAGTGACTGCAGCTGAACTGCCAAGTCGTGATCGATCACATTACAGATTGCTGTGTGTTTGCTTTTTAACAGTAACTTTTTTTAAAATAATTGTCAAGTAGTGAAGAAAATATAGTAAAAGCTGTTGTGTGTGTGTATATATATATATATATATATATATATATATATATAGTAATCAAAGCACAAACTTTACTTAGAGCAACAAAAGTAAGAAGTTCGCAGCGAGATGTGATCAACCCCATGATTGTCTGCTAATCAGATTAGCAAGTATTTGCCGTGTCTCCTCAAATATATTTTGCCTCAAGTATTTCTGGCCCTGGGCATGACGGTAATTTGCATCCAACAGCAATGCCTCTGACTGGGATGTCGTGAGATGCATGGAACCACCTCTCAGTTGCTGTTGTTCCAAGTTCCACGTGACCTAGAGTGGTAGCACCTGTTAGGGTCATAGCTATGGGCAAATAGTTAACCCCCTAAACTGGGATCAAAACACTATGAAAATATAAAAATAAACTTTTATAGAAATATGTACATAAAAATACTTTTATAGAAAAATATACATTTTTTGAATGAAAAATATTACCAACAATATAATTTTAAAGTAAATGATTGCCATAAGACATTTTTGAAGAGAGTAAAATATTCTCAACAAAATCTTTTTGAATACGAAACTAGAATACAATTTTAGTTTTCTAAAATAAAAAGAATAAAAACCACTAATTTCTATCAAAATCTGACTAAATCAACTTGTTCATTATAAACAAATATTTAAAAAAAAACAACCCAAAATTTAAACCTCACATTTTTTTGCATGAAATAACCCATAGAGGTTGATATGCCGTTAAATAAAACTCGAACTTAATTATTTAATCATTTAACATGAAAACTTTACCACATTTTTAATTTTTCTTTTTTTCTTTTATTTGAGGAAAATATACCGGGGGTGGGGGTGGGGTTAATTTTCTCTAAACTGACATTGATTTTCTTTTATGAGCCGTGTCCCTTCAGGACATTAGCAGTGATGCCCTTCCACATCTCTCTAGTTTTTGTAGCTATGAAGCTTTAGCTTTTTGCTATTTCTTCCAAATCTTGTTCTACCATGAATTTACTCAAGCTCATCAAGTATGTTACCTACTAGTTGCCTCTTGTCTCTATTTCCCACAATCTTTCCGGTAAGTATCATGTTTTCGAAGCCCTACTTTCTCATTATGCGCCCTAGAATCTTCTAACTGCCTCTTCATGATGTTAAGTAAAGTTTTCATTTCATTTCCATTTTTTCCAAACCCTCATCGTTGTTCACTTGTTCGGTCCTCAGCATCTTTATATAGAACCACAGTTCTGTTGCTTCAGTTATCTACATTTTTGCGGAGATTGTCCAGCATTAGAAAACTGAATTATCTTATGGTTAAGATGCTTCGTAATTTACCAAAATGTTTATTTTTCCAAGCGCCACTTAAATATGGCACAGGATCGAAAGTATAAGGTACGATGTGAGGATGGAACTCACTAAGTTATAGATTCTTTCGAGATACGCTTGCTAGCCATAACACCACGTTGAAGTGCCTTTTTCTTCTATATCTAGTGTCCATCTTTCTCCCAATGGATATATAACAAGAATTCACAAAATATTCATCTTTTCTTTCACACGGCTTTTCGTTTTTAAACGGACATCTTACATTATGGATGTTATCCCTAAAGTCGTAAAAACTCAAGAACTTTCAGAAAATCATTTCAGTGCTGAGCAACGCGACCTAATAAGGTAATACATTTTTTCCGATTTTCTTAATGTAGGCCTTTAAAGTTGGAGGTATAGACACCAACGTCCCAATCCTGACTGGGACAATAGTGTCCTGAATTATTATTGGCGTTTATACAGTCAAAATTAAAGACCTCTAAAGATTGTTATATCTACTAATTTCAACTGTAAAAGAAATAGACCTATCTGGTACTGGGCTTAAATTCGTAATATCGTGGTACAAACAAGTTTCTGAAAAACAGCTTCATTGAGAAATCATACTCCTTTTCTGCTAAAATAAGTCACGTCTGGAGTTATTCTGTATTTTCCGGAGATGAACTTTAATCACATTTTCTTTCTAACTCGATACCATCAAAGTAAATTTGCATTATTTGGTATTCCTGTGTATTCCTCAGATCTAAGTAATGGCAAGTTTATTTCTGACAGGAACTGTACAATAGCTATCATTTACTTACGTAAGTTGGAACCATATACTTGCTTATTCTTGCATTAGTTTTTCTTATAATTCACGAATAGAATTTTTTCATTAGATAATATTTGTAGTTCACAGTATCTATGCGAGAATAGAAAATGCTGTTTTTAAATTCTCTTCACTCCTAGTCCAATATATTCTGCTCGTTTTTGAAACAACAGATTAAAAGCGTATTTGCATCGTTATAAAAATGATTAAGGCAGAAACATAAGATTCCATTACTTGATATGAGGTATATTAACAATCTTACAATTTCATCAGTTTTCATTTGAGTTCAACTTTGAAAACAAACATGATCTTTAATTAAGCTTATTTTTTATTTTTTTGCAAATAACGTTTAAAAATTCAATTACATTTTAAGCACATTCATTTTTCAATAAATTTACTCAAAGATTTAAAATAAATTTTCGGTTAAAAGTTACTTGCATTCTGAATACCCTGACATACATGCTAAATAAGTTTACCTACACACGCTATTTCTACTTAGTTCATTGAAAGCAAGTAGAAATATATAATATTAAAGTATTTAATTTCTTCATTTAGCAAATAATCTAAAATAAGTTTTAAGTATCATATTGAACTTTTATCTTTTTTTTTTATTATCTCTCATATTGCATATATATATATATATATATATATATATATACGTGTGTGTGTATGTATGCAAAAGAAGGAAATGTTTACTTCTTACTTACTACCTAAGATTTAACTATACAGGTTTAATTAAGGCTGTTCTAATTGCCTGATGACATTGCTGTTTGAAATCTGTGTATCGATCTCTGACATAATTGGCTATGCATATTCAGTACTCCTTTTTTTAAACAACCGTCTCTTGGTCTAACGGATATGCGTTGTGGTGCAGTGGATATCGGCTCGAAAAGAGAAATCGGGGTGTCGAGTTCAAAATCCAGTTGAATGCCCTTCATTCATTTGGGAAAGGTATTAATCCGTCCCTTTCCTCCAGTTATGGGTTAAATAACAGGGCAGATTGAGATCTATAGCCTTGGCTGGCAAACAGTCTACCGCAGAAAGCAATGGCAAACTACTGCGGGGTAATCTTCTGCCCAGTCAGTCATGTCAGTTTTGAGACATGATCACCCAAGTGTATCACGTATGGCATTTAACTGACTGTTGGTCTAACCAGTACCTCGTTCTGTTGTGTGTGCGTATGTCATATATATGTGTGTGTGTGTGTGGACACTGCGGTCAACACCAAGCAGTGAAAATCATTCCTGTTTGAATGCATCTTTGATACTGAAATGGAATCAAATATGGATTAAAATCGGTAGGAGAAATGGAGAAACGTTTAAGTATGTTTCACTTTTATTTAAGATAAAAAAAAACTTTTTGGGGTATGAATTGCGGAAGAAAAAGTTCAGTTATTTGAGTTCTGTTTGTCCTTCTCTTTTCAGGTAAATCTCGTATTTATTTCGTGTGAGTTTGCATGCGTTTCATCATTCTAGTGGGAATTTTTGTATTTTTTTTTATTTTTTATTTTTTTTACATATGGGTGATTTCAGTTCTAATTATCTGATGGTCTCTCGCTTAAAGTTTTGATATGTTAGTCGATGACATCTTGTCTGGAGACAAATCAACACTTAAGACAAATTAACACTTAAGATATTAGCTTAATTGAACAGACGGTTTCGAAGTAACGGTAAAATGAATGCTGTACGTCGAGAGCTGCAGTTTATTGATATTTAAGTATATATCCTACTGCAAATTGATACCTGTGCTTTTACACCCAAATATCCCATTTTGGGCCTCGTTTAGTTATTCTGATTTTCTTTTGGAAGTTAATGGTCTTTTACATTATACCAAATGCTGAAAGCTTTAAAAAAATAGCCGTAGCTTAGATATGGAACAAAATATCAGTAAAATTCTTGGCCCCTATAAAATTGCGGTCATAGCTCTAGGAAGTTGAATCGAAGGATAGATTTCAAATTCCCGTCTGATATGTTATATTCACTTTCACATTAATATCATTTGAAAAATGCATAAACTCCGCCTCTCAGCTATTGTTTACTAACAATGTAAACGGCACTCTTTAGACTTCGATAGAAACCACTGTAAGCGAAAGACTAAATTCAAAACTGAAGAGGGCAAGGGGGGGGGAGGAAACCATTCCATTTTTTTTCTGAGAAATAACACGATTGCCTATACGCTGAGTATACATGGAATTTCAATCAAAAGTATCGATTTGTTTTTTTAAAGAGGGCCAGAATTCAATTTACGAAATAAAAACTGAGCGAAATATTGAATCGGTATTAAATTGCAAATATGCATAATGGTTGCTGGCGTGGAAATTAACATCGGCAAACCAAGTTCGAATCCCGGTCTACTGCTGCATTCACTTTCACGCTAATGCACTTATGACAGATATGTATATCCACGCCGTACCTACTTGTTAAATATATATATATATATATATACTGGATTCTTTAGCAGAGGCTTGAGCTAATCTAAAGGAATAACTACACTGACTTTGAAGCCATAGAAAATGCAATGGGAAAGCTATATATCCTAAGAAATGACTGCTTCTACAGGTAATTAAGAAAATTCCGCAATTGAAGATTAAACTTAAAATATTTAAGTCAACTTAACTAAGGCAATTTGTGGATAGTCATTAGTGCCTACATCGTGAAGGGACACGTAATGCGTGGACATTCATGTCTCAAATAATTAGGATAGTTTAAATAAACTCTTTTTTAAAAACAAAAGTAAATTGTTGTTTCAAAACTAATACTTTATTGAAAACAATACTGAATCAAAAATAAATATATATTTAAAATCTGAGAAATTCTCTTTAGAGAAATTTTAAACCATTTGAAATATTTTTTCTTTTTTGTAATCTAGTACTGTTAGAATATTTGGGTGGAAGTTGTTCGGTTCTCACTTTCCAGTCGCTATATCCCAAAAGACTCCAAGTTTTTGTGCCTGACAGATTATTTTCCAACATCCAACCTCTCTATCAGAGACGGGATGTGGCAAGCCTCTCACTTCTCTATTGCTACTTCCATTACAAGTGCTCGGACGAACTCTGTTCCTTCTCTCTATCAGTTCTAAACTTTACCGCAAGGACCCGCTTTGTCACTCACAGTTCTACTCGAACATCCGCTTCTTGCAAAGTATTGTTCTGTGGAACCGAGTCTCACGTAAATGTTTCTCCAGATCACTACAATCTTAATTTCATGTGGGCACCTCGGCGTGGTGTAATGGGTAGCAAGCTTGTCACGCTAGAACCTATTACAACTTACTAATGAGTTCGATCCTCACTGGGTACCCTATATCTTTGGCTTTATAAGCGTTGCTTAGAAAATCACCAATTATAACTATGTTTATTAGTTATCTTCTCTTTTCGCATAAATTGCCTCTTAATGTAACCCAGGAGTGGTCATCATGTCTTGTACAGGATGAACTTCCCTGTGTTTGAGTTTTGTTTAATGGCATATCAACCTCTGGAAAATTTAAGGCTAAAAGTGAGGTTTTGAATTATTTTTTAATACTCAGTTAAAGTGAGAAGATTAATTTTAATCAAATTTTCATTAAAATGTTTTTTTTTATTTTAGAAAACTGAAGATGTATTCTAGTTTTATATTGTATCGCTGGAATTTTTTTCCTTCAAAAATAAATTATAGCAATAATTTTTCCTTTTCTTTCAAAAATGTCTTGTTAGTAATATTTTTTCTTCAAAAATGTATATTTTTCTATAAAAAGCTACTTTTATAATTTCAGGGTTTTGACATCAGTTTGGGGGTTAAATATTTGCCCATAGCTAGAACCCTAACAGGTGCTACCACTCCGGGTCAGGGTGGATCCGAGAACAGCATTTAAGAGGTAGTTCGATACTCCTCACGACCTCCCAATCCGAGTCCTTGCTACCGGATGCAGTTTATTGTCATGACAAGGACTTGAACCTTACTGTAAAAATAAAGATAACTTTATAAATCCCATCGCGGTTTATACTGGTTTTGATTTCAGTTTTCCTCCTTCAAGACTGGTTGTTACCTGAAGGCAAGAGCGCTCAGTCAGTCCCACTTTATAATTACATTGTTTCTTTCGGAAATTCGGATTAGGTATGAATTGACCTTTTCCCAGCTTTGGATTAATTAGTAAGACATAAATCATTAAACTAAAATTATAAGCTTATAAGGAGGGTATCAAAGGGCTATTATTATTTTCGAGTGTACCGTCAAAGGGCTATTATTATTTTCGAGTGTACCGTCAAAGGGCTATTATTATTTTCGAGTGTACCGTCAAAGGGCTATTATTATTTTCGAGTGTACCGTCAAAGGGCTATTATTTTTTTCGAGTGTACCGTCAAAGGGCTATTATTTTTTTCGAGTGTATCATCAAAAGCGAACGTAATAGACGCGCCCAGTTTTTTCTTTTCAAGTTACTAATGAATGTACTTGTGGTTCTGGAGAGCATGTGAGCAGCGACTAGGTTTTAGAAATAAATGGAAATCAGATTTACGCATGAAATCTTAAAGAGCTGATATTTATAGAGCACATGACGAGGTAAACGACTTGTAAAATCGGATGCTCACAGGGCATATTGAAAACAAAATGATCAGAGGAAACGCCGAGGAATCTATCTCAGAATTTTATGTAAATCATTGTTAGAAACGGAACTAGGGAAGTTAGCACGTTTTGTGTGTGTGTGTTTTTTTTCCTAAGAGCTACAAATGACAGGAAACTACAGAAAACAAAAAATAGTTGATTTTAAATGATTCGTTTTCTACAGCTTGTCAACACATTGCAGGTTATTTAACACTATGTACCCATGGTTAGTGTTCTAGTCAGTCACTTGAGTGCCATACGTTATACACGCTTGGGTGATCATGTCTCTACAGAGACATGACTAACTGGGCAGAAGATTTTCCCGGAGTAGGTTGCCATTGCTTTCCGCGGTAGACTGGTTGCCGATCAAGGCTATAGAACCCAATCTGTCCCGTTATTTAACAAATAACTGGAAGGAATAGGCGGATTAATACCTTTCCCAAGGGTATTTGCGCGTAAGTGAATGCAATGAATTCAGCTGGAATTCGAACTCGGCTCCCCGATTTCTCATTCCGAGCCGATATCCAATGTACCCAACGCACATCCTACCCAGCGTAAATGACGCCATTTTAATTACAATTTAACTACAAACTTCCGTACCTGATGTTTACGCATAAATGTCTTTCGGTTCCTGTTAATGTTAACTCAAAATAAAAATTTTAAAATGCTTACATGCCAAATATTACAATAAATATTTAATTTTTTTATTTTTTCAAAATCGGGTATGATATACCCATGATAAGTAGTGGTGTAACTTATTTGATGTTTAGTGCTCCAGGGTTAAAGCCAAAAATATTTTAGATTCTAATAGTTTTGAGATAATAACGGTTTAAGGATACAATACTTACGAATTAATCAAATGGAGAAGATATTGATCCATACCTAATCAGAATTTGATAAAAAAAAATGTGGATATAAAGTGGGTGATCAATTCTATATTAAGATCAATATATAAATTGATCTTTCACTTTGTAGCCGCGTTTGTTTCTTGACATTTCTATTCCAGAGAACATAAAATCTAAAGACGGTGTGGCTAAATAGTATCTTATTGATTACTTGTTTTGTTACGGATTCACTTTTTGATGTTTATTTAAATATTCGATTGTTTTTTTTTATCGAGATAATAATAGCTTAGTGATACAAGTCTTACTAATTAACACACAGTTGGGTTCATATCTTTCCCAATGGATACTTGCGTATAAGTAAATATAGCGAGCCATTATTAGTTACACTACCCGCACATTCAACATTACAGCATTTTGGGCTCCGTAATGTTTCTCCATCTAGTCACTGACCAGGCACAGCCTTGCTTAACTTCAAGGACGTATAGAAACTGGTGTTTCAACGTGATGTGTCCGTAAAAGTGTTTTTATCAGAGTGCCAACTTCACTACGGAATTTGACATGAATCAAGGTTTAACGCAGTTTTAACGGCCAAACCCTGAAAAACAAAAAGGTCAAACCTCTCAGCACTTCCTTTTTTGGGGGACGCATCCAGAGCCGGGCAATAAACTCAACCTCTTTGTGAATGAGACGTGGTCGTAAGCGCACGGTGCTAAGAAGGGGAATTTCTGCCATACGCCATGTTGATTTAAATATTATGGTGAATATTAACAGAAATAAGCATTGAAAATTGGAATAAACTATCCCCGTGGATTGATTAAAGAGTACAGCTCATAGTTTTAGGCATATTTGAAGATAGTTCTGCGTACCTTGCCTTTTGAAGGACGTTAACAATCATGGCTCTTAACAGCTTCTCCTTTGTAGCTTTGCGCAATATTAGTTTTGATATCTTTTCTCCAATCTAATCTTCCATATATCCCGCTACAGTCGAATTTTCCAAGCCGTCTTTCCTAAATGTCTACAGTTTCAAACTAGAAATGTAAATTTGTCACCATTTTTCTTAAAACTTTCACGTTGCAACAAAATCCGTCTGTGATATTCTCAGCATCTTTTGATAGAATATTCGTTTACCTGTGAAGGAAATGTTCAGCATTCACAACTCTATCGGAAGAGGAACATTACATCGTGCTTAAACACTATATCTATTTAACGAAAATTCTGATTTGTTTAGATTTTGGAAGACAGCTTTTTTTATTATCCCAACACTTCCCATATATCTAAAAATCTATACTGCTTGATTTTCACATTTAATTCGTAACACGAATCATAGCCTTTTTTTTATTCAAATGAATTCGATCTTTTATTATTGATGATTAGTTTTTTCTTACAACTTTCCTTTACTACTTTTTTTTTTTTTTTTTTTTTTTTTTTTTGAACTTCCTGTAGTCTTCCGTCCATGTCTGAAAGCAACCTGGTTTCATCATAACATCTCATGTTAATATTGTCTACCAATTATAAATTCTGGAAGGACATCTAGTTCTCTTAAAAATGCAGTGAGCATGATAAACAGATGATTATATTCCAAATGTAAAGACATGCAATAACGAAAAAAAGGAAAATCTTTTGAATATGCATCTTAAGATATTTTCAATATTTTATTGATACGTTGTTTCTATGAGCAGAACAGTATTATTAGGTGGAGTTAGGCTTGGGTTCAGTATCTGAAATCATATTGTTGTATCGTTTTGCATGCTTCTGTCAAGAGAACATTTTATCCTACAGACACGAATGTTTTGGGAGGCCATTTTTGTTTGTAAATATATCAATAAAAGTATGAAAAAAAGTCAAATTACGAATCATTGCTTCTAAGTAAATAGGCTTTCAATTTAGCAGACATACACGAAAAAAGCGTTTTTGTTTGTTTATTTTCTTTTTCTTAATAAAAAAAATGCTCCATGTTCTTCCGGCTTCGTCCGTGAATGTGCGTGAAGTATTTCAGATCCAAATATCTTTGGAGACAAGAAAGGTTGTTCAGTAGGACAAAACAGACAAAAAATTGAGAAAGATCGACCATAAACAACACACACACACCCACACACATATATATATATATATATATATATATATATATATATAAAGAGTACACGCAGTTTCTTTATAATAGAAATGATTTAACGAAGCTGATGCGAAGGGCAAGAAAATAAGCTATATTTCTTTACTAACAGCTACTTTAAATAAAAGTCGATGCCGCGTTTGCGAGTCGGTTATGTCTAAGTTAAAAGACTGATACAATTGATACTAATGCCTTTTCACAATATTAGAAATAGCATTTTCTTTTCTTTCCCAAGAATCGATACCTACGTAAGAGGCAGCTGGTGGGTGAGTGTGTATGTTATTATTGGATGGTGGGGTACTATGTTTCATTCGTTTGTAGAGACTGGATTGACTTGTAGCAGTTTTAGCGTGTGATATACGCATTGTACAACTTTTTTCTTTTAAGCTCATAGATGTGAATTATATATACACTGGCATGAAAGTTATAGGTTCACGCATATTTACCATCTCTGAATTTAATATACTGCAAAATATATCTAACAATCTCAAAATGAAAAAAATGTAACGTCTTTCGACTTTCAAAAGGAGATCATCAGACTGAAGTAATATATCATATGCAATTATATATATATATATATATATATATATAAGCACGTATGAAAAGAAGTAATATAAAGAATAAAAAGAAATTTGCATTACGTTGAAGGTGGAGTGCACGGTAAATTTTATATTCTAAAATTTCTGACGTTTCAAACGCAAAAACTGAAGCTATTTTAATTTTTCTTTCTCAGTATGTTTTTAAACATTGTTTTTATTGCTGTTTGTTTTAAATATTTCACGATGCACCAACAAAAGATGTTGGAAACAAATACGTAGTTACGTCATATTGGAAAATCACTGCACTGTCTATATTTTTTTAAAAATATTTATCTATATTTTCTATATAAAAATACCCATGAAATTAGATAATCTATTCCTTTTTATTAAATTTAAATGTGTTCGTACCTACAAAGCTATTTAAAAAGTTTTTAGTCATATTTACTTCCTTCAATATGTTCAAATATCTAAATATACAATATTTGGTTTTTGGATCGGACATATAGTAGGGGGTACCATGTATGTATGTATGTATGCCGCATTCACCCTGTCGGGTTGAGCGGGCTTCCTCCCTGACGGAGCAAGTCTCATTGGGATTTGTTTAAGGGCAGGGTCCCAAGTCCTACCATGTTTCACATCCGTACCTCGAATATGTTATAATTGTCTATATCTGTCTCGGTCTTTGCCCTTCGACATAATGTAATTGTTATTAAACTTTTTCTTGCAACATCATTTAAGGCGAAAAAGACAGAATGCATGGTTGTTAGCAAAATAATGATTCAAAAATGCAAATTACAAGTCGGGGACACAGAACTCAAACAAGTACAAACATTTAAATATCTGAAAAGCGGAGTGTGACACTGAAATTTGGGGTTGTGTTTGTTAGAAACAAAAACAATACTGAACCTTTACGTGATCTGTTCTCCTATATGGCAGAGAATATTAAAAATCGCAAAGAGGAAGAGATTTGGAGTGACAGAAATGTGGTTCTACAAAAGAATGCTAAGGATACCATGAACCGAATATTTGAGGAACGGCGAAGTTTTATAGAAAATGAAAAAAAAGTATGATCACATTTGAAATTTCTAGGGTACATAAGGAAAATGAGGATTCTGAAAATCCGATTTTCATAAGACACTGAGGCAAAGAGGACAGAAAGACAACGCATAATAGAAAATGAATGGTGGAACAGGCTTAAGGGAAAATAAAACAAACTTTATTATGGGTTACAAAAGATTGAAGGGGACACGGCTCATAAAGAAGCGAGGTCAATCATCACCGGGTGCGCTATGCTTTCGGACTTGTCACATCTAAGCTTCAATTAAAAAAACATTTTTGAGCACTTCAATCTGTTGTGATATTTGTCTTGCTAGATCAATTATAAATGAATAGTAAGTTCGATCCTCACTGAGGACTTTATACTTTCGGCCTTGTGCCACATCTAAGCAACGTTTAGAAAACTACCTTACCAGTCTCGGTCTCTTTATATGCATCTCTAATAAATAAGACTTAACACCAAAAATGAATAACAGTAAATTGCAATTGTTATATGAAAATGTACAATATAATGGTAAAAACGGAAAGTATAAGTCAATATATAACTCGGTGTATATACGTTTTTTAATCAAATGTTCTTTTTGATGATACATGAATGACTTCCGCTTCAGGAAACCTATCTTACTGTAACATCTGCTCTAAACCAGTTAATTATGAGAACATCACATTTGACAGATCAAATCTAACCATATGAATTATGTATTAATCTTGATTTTTGATCCACGCGTTTTGCCAATGGTCGTTGACTAAAAAAAAACTAAAATTAAGATGATGAAATGCTAGTGAAAAATTAATAACTGTTGACAATGATTGATTTAACAAGAACATAAAATTCTATATAATATTGCAATTAGTTTACTATCGAAGAATGAAAACCCTTGTAGCTGCGAAAGTTTGCTGGAATTAAAATGTTAGAAATACTATTAATAAATAATAGTGTGATCGATCGACAATATTCTTGATAGCGTAGACGGTTTTTCATTTATTTTTTGCAAAATTATATTAAGTTCTTCATCCTCGTTCAAAACGTTAGCTCTTACTTTACACGTTGTCATTACTTTATATAAATAATAGACCATTATGCTTTGATGTCAAGAAAAACATATCAGACGCTGTTTTGTTTCAGTCAGTAACAGCATACATGATAAAAAGAAAAAAAAGATGGGAGGCGATAATGTTATGCGCTTAAGATTTGTTTCAGTGAAATGAAAAACCTTTTGAAATGTTAATCTGTTCATCTGTACCCACTTTGAATAATGATCAGTATTCATAATTAGGATTTGTATTGTAATAATTTTAAAATTAAGCTAAAATATTTAATGACAAAATGGAATTTCCATTGGTATTTCAAAGTCGTGAATCTGCAAGGTGTTTATTCAGTCTTTAATCTACGAATTATAATTAATCAAAAAATTCCAATAGTGTTGGTTTTGATTCTCATGGAATCACCTGCAAAACACTTACTCTTTGCCAATTTATAGGTAGAAGCACATAAATGCTGACTGGAATCGTTTTCCTGGTTAATAAAATAGACTACTTCTGTTTCAGCTGACTCAGTTGCGATTTGTTAAAACAAAATTTTTATCATGGGTTTTTATTCCTATTTGTTAGCTTTACCCTGCAAATATAAGATATATTGGAAGGTGATGGGCGAGTTCTTGCGGAGAATGAACAAAATGTAATGAGTGATTTGGCCGTGAATCTGATTAGCTAGGCAAAGGATAGAAAGTGAAGACCATCATCTACTCACTCCTTGTTCGTTCCTGTACCACATTTATTTAAAATTGCAGTAATAAATATTCTCAATCACGATCTGTCTTGAAGTCAGAAGCTTATGCGAGTTTGTTCGAACTTGTTTATGTTTAACTCCAGTTCATACTTTCATTTTTTGACATTACCGTTGCTTTGCATTATTATTGTTAACTAGCAGTATAGCCCGGCGTTGCTCGGATATAATGAAAGCTTTAAAACTAATCCATGGTCCTGGAGCTCAGACTCTTTGGATGTTGGCACGAAAGACTAAAAAGCAATAGTTATTTCCAGTTAAACCGAAACCGTAGACTGAAAGAAAAATGAATGGATGTAAGTCAAATTTTGATTTCTTGGTGTCAATATCAAATAAGTTTTTTTTTTTCGTTGTAAACTGAATTTTGAGGGCTAAATAAGTCCTGAGTAAATAAGTATCATGGCTGAAAATAAGAACTACAATTATACCTAATAAGAGCCAAACCCGAAGCAATAACTGAAATAAAAGGGCTGAAAAAATACAGACATACAGGCAGATAAACAGTCACACACAAACATCTTGCCTTATATATATATATATATATATATATCAATTTTCTCCAGTATTGTAAGAACTGCAACCTTGAAACTTTTGAATATCGTTTCTCATGTCTTTGTCTATGAAATTTGATTAAAATCGGACCACTCCTAACACGATTTTTTCGATTATCGACATTTATCGGGGGTACCTCGACACAAAACCTAGTTAAGAACACTCGCAGACGCTTATAGTACAACTGTGTAAATTATCAAGAAAATCGGTTCAGCCGTTTCGGAGTCTATAGGTAACAGACACACACAACGTTCTATTTATAAATAAGTTTACATTAGATTTGTCTTGCATATATTGTTTGCTTACTTTATATTGCTGCACTGTTTCCTTTTTCTGATTGCAAACTTAGTCAATTCTGTTTATTGAATACTTCTGTTAATTAATTTGAATTTGACCATGGCTAATCAGTCCACATAAGTACACCGTGAAATTTTCATGCTTGTAAAGCTATATTAGAAATCTAAATTTTATTACGATCTTCATTTAAATCGGTTATTAAATCTCTGCGAAGAATGGCAAATTCAAGAAGAGGATACATTCCAATATACAAACAATATGCTGTAAGAATAAAACTATTGTACAGATAAAATAAATTTAATAAAAGTTAACTATAAGCATAGGCGATTTAATTTTTTCTTTTAAAGAACAAACAACCGCGGCCAGTTTCAATGAATTTGGCAATAGGACGTGAGCGATAACGACAACGAGAAAGGACTGAAATAAAAAAAACATAATCAAATATACTAGTCAAACAAGACATGTGTTCGTTGAATAATCTCTCGAAAGATAATAAAATAGATATATCAGATGATATGTGCTTTGAAAAGATGTCATTTATGTGCGTCAAAAATGGCATGTCAAGCGCGAAAAACAAAAAAGAATAAACAAAAACCTTTCTCTTCCAAATACTGATAAATCTACCTTGAAAAATCTCACTCAACAGATATCTATCTGAAAATCCGTACAATCTACGAAGTCAGAAGAGCGGGGTGGGAGGAATGAAACGAAAAGATTTAAACAAGTAAAAGGTTAGACAGATAATCTAGATAAAAGTTTTAGTATATTTCAAATATGAAAAGAAACAAAAAATTCTTGCAAACAAATCAAAGACTGATATGTAATTCAATAGAAGGAAAAAATAAGATGGTTAAAAAAATGTGACGAAAAACGGACGTGAAATGAAGTACAAAAATGAAACGAAAACAAAATTGCAAAAGAAAGTGAACAATCTACTTCGAGGCAGTTGTTTTGTAGAAATGTTTGTGAACACACACACACACATATATATATATATATATATATATATATGTGTGTGTGCATCATGGAAATATTCCGGGATTATTTTACATTGCGAAGTGTTTTGTGTTTCTATTTTTTGATTTTATGTAACTGCAGTGCGTAAAGTGCATTATCGAAAAACGAATCGCGTGATATTTTGCGTGGAATGATGGGAAATTTTTAATTTAAACTTATGTTAAAATCCATCAAGCTTAATTTCACGTCAACAGTGGTCATGAAAAGGCGTAGTATTTCATTGCTAGGTAAATGAAGCAATTTCTAGTAAAATGGAAAGATAGTTAGCTGTGAACTAAAATAATAGCACGGCAGATAGTCAAATTCAGTACCTAATTTTAGTAGATGGAGAATTAAGATGTGTATTCAGTAAAATAGTTACTAACTTGGATATAAATTGCTACGTTAGACTTATTAGGAAAGACAAAGCTTATTGAATGGGTAGTAATGTTCTAAAAGGTCATTAAATATCACCGGAGTACGAATTTGAATTGATATAGCTTTTTGTGTTTCTGAAGCATTTGCTGAATAATGAAAACTCTTTGGTAAACAAATTTAATATTTTTTAGAAATTATACTTTTATTTACAAATGTCTTAATAGCACAATAAAGAAAATACACCTGACACTGAGCGAGTTTCAGAATTGATGCAGATGACGATATAAACTTAAGCTTTTGTAAAAAAACATTCCTTTTGAGTTTCAACTATGCAAAAATCTGTTATTTTATAAATTTACATGACCTTTCTTAAACCAGCTAAGTTCATAATCTCTTTTAAGCTGTTAGGGTTTTTTTTTGCAGTCTTTAAATAAAGGTTGAAGTGCCCTTCAAGCTTCTCTGAAATAACAACCTGTCCAAGTCGTAGAGCTAAACTCTTCTAGATTACAAGGAATTCATATATATTTCATGAAGGTAACCAAAACACTTATATTTTAATTACTATGATTCTCATAATTACAAGACACTGTCTTTTTGAATTCAAACGACTTCAGTTACCAGTGTGGCTCAGTTTTTGCAGAATTATGAACAAGCTAGAAGCAGGATACTCTGTCAATTTTTTTTCCATATTTGTTCAGAACTCTTTTTTTTTTTTTTGTTTAGGATCCTCGTATAACACTTCAATTTACAATTGTTCGTAGACGAGATCAGCACACTTAAAGAACAGTTTTAAAAGTTGAAAAAGGCAGAATAAATAACGTGAATTTTATAACTTTGACAAAGGAACACGTATCTCTTTCATATATATAACACATTTTTAAATGGAATTTTTCCTTTTCGTAAAAAAGGAGGGGTCTTTTCTGGAGTTCCTAGTGCAGGTTCAATGAGATGTTTTTTTTTTAATATAATTTCTGATAGGAATGAATAGTCGCTGATGTTGGTTTTTTTTTCATCTCAAGCAAAGTGATAAAGCTTCTAAGACGCATGTGATTACTGGAAATAAGAGAATAGTGAGGAGAAAGAAAGAACTGGATTCAGGATGATAGTTCGTGGCAATTAGTGTTACATATAAATCTTTGAAAACTGTAGGTGGCACCGAAGCAAAAAACCGGAAGAGATCTTCACAAGGCAAAAAAATAAACAATTAGAGTACAGCTTACAATTACATATAATTTGGAGTCACCCCACCAAAAAAAAAAACAAAAAAAAACTGCACTGTATTAAGGTATTTGCTTTGGAGAAAGATATTTTTCGGTTGTTTGAATGATCCCAAAAATTATAGTTGTATACAGTAATTTCAATTTTCATTTATCTTATCACACATCATTAGAATTATTTTTATATAGGTAACAGCAGATCAGGTGCAGAATTTAAATTTCATTTTGAATGATGATCTCACAAAATCAAAAAAAAAATTTAAGCTTGTTTAATTGAAGCCCTGCTATAGAAAGTGAAATTGTAGTGACATGCATCGGTATATTCTTTGCTTGGCGGCTACTATTTTTTTTTTATTAAAATATTTTTTGTTAGTGTTAGAAAATTCACTTATTCAAGGAAGACCAGCTAGCGATGCTAGCATATGATTTCTTGTCTACCTACAGTCTTTAAAAAATTTATATGCAACGTCAATCAACATTCTGAATCTCGTTCTTTATTTTCATTTCCCTCAGTAAAGTCTTCTTTCTCTTTCACACACTGTAGTTCAATGCCTTCTAGTGCCATTGTTGGCTTGCTTGGGGCGAAATTAATTATCTATACATGCCCTATTATTCAAAATATTGTGTTGTGGATACTATATTTTTTAAAGAGTGTTAATTACGTCTACTGTATTTGCCTTTTAGAAATTTAACGCTTAGGCAGAGGTTGGACATACGACATCGTTTTTAGGTGTAACCAGCGTCTGATTTATCGTACTTAAAACCATCTGTCCACAAAGACGGACGACGTAATTCCTATCCTTAAGAGAAGAAAGAAACAGCGTCTATTCAAACGTGGCTATCCACAAAATAATATCGAAATAATCCATGATTTCTTTTTATATATATATATATATAAGTAGCATGTATTCTTTATCTACATTCTCTCGTATTCACTTCCTATCATATACACACACACACACGTGTATGTGTGCATATATATATATATATATATATATATATATTCGCTGTATACATCTATTTGATGTATATTTTCCTTGGCACGAAAGTCATTCTTTACAATTTTTTATACATTTTTTCTGGTTTTCAAACTATTTCATTTCCTACACTGATTATTTTTTCTCTGCAAGAATTATTCTGTTTTATTTAATTTTATTTTTTGCATTTCATAACGAAGGCAAGATATGTAATTAGAGGGACATCCGTGTCAATACCGAAGCCTGCTTGTCAGGTTTTTGACATGTTGTATTTTAATGAAGGCAAGAAATAACAAAAGTGGAGAAAATGAACAAAGAATGTTCAGAATAAAATGAAAATCTTTTAAGAATAGGAAAAATAAGAGAAGCGAAAGAAAAATATAAAAAGAAATTGACACTGTAGAGAAATGGATTATGCACAAAATGAGGAGCGAAACAAGTGAAATTACTCAAGATCTAAAATTCAAACTCGTCCCTCACTTTAGACCAGAAGATAATATAGTCATTGCAAAATAGATATATTTCTCGGACCGTCAATTTCTTCTGTGTGCCAAGTATTTTAAGGATATTTGGGATCATGACTCTCCATAACTCCCTGAATTTTAAACTATTTACTTCTTTCGAGCTGTTGTCCTCTTCTTTATTACCATATTCAAGACGTTTCTGTCATTCTACACTGCGATCTTCAAGTATCATACGTTGGAATATGGATTCCAATCTTTGGCCTTCTTCCCTCGTGATCGCTACTACTGAATTTTATATACATTCGCGAGCCAATACATCCGGGTTATTCCCTCAACCCCGTGGGTAGCACATCCGGGTTATTCCCTCAACCCCGTGGGTAGCACATCCGGCCTGTTTCCCCAACCCCGTGGGTAGCACATCCGGCCTGTTTCCCCAACCCCGTGGGTAGCACATCCGGCCTATTCTATCAAACGTTATATTTAATAAACGACAGAATCTATCTCCCTTTGTTTTTATTCAGCGTGAAAAAAAACCGCCGGCAATATTTGATTGTGAGGTAACAGCAATAAAAGATATGTCTTATACATGCTAAGACAAGCGTGGTACGCAGCTACCGTGTCAGCGGTGGCTGCGTAAATTTGACCATTGGCCCTAGCGTCTGCGCTCGAGTTTTCTACTCTAAAACCGACCTTTTGCTACCCCTCATTCCCGTGGAGAAGCAGGGTAAATACCTTTGTTTCCCGAGTTATGCAATTGGCTTCATGATACAAATACATTTAAACTTTTGAAAGGAAAGTGAATTTCTTCTGCACAACCAGCTGATAGAAACTCTAAAATACGAACAGTTATGAACGTAGTCAAACAGTGGGAATCTGAACATAGAAACGTTGACCATAATTACTGCAGGTCAAGGAGCGTGTATCAATACTAATTAGATTAAAACAAAAAGAAAAAAATAATTTTGTAGAGAAAGAAATTATACACCTCAAAGCGAGTGAATTCAATAGGGTCAAAATGAAATAAAAATAAAAATTACAAACATCCGGGGAGGTAACCGCTAATAGGATGAGAGCCGTCCAAAAGACGCCAGATTCACTGGGTAAAGAAATAATGTCCACACAATAGTGATATTATATGATCATGTGTATTTCCACACAACTACATTCACTCATTGTACATATACACACGCTACAATCACGTGATAATCTTGCTTTCCCGCTCTATAGTAGACCCGCGGTACATCCAGGAGATTTGCAGCAGAACACAAAGGAAGGCAGTTCACTGCCGCCCTCAATCGCAGCATGCTATTGCGGGGTTCGGGCTCTTCAATATCAAGCAATTCGCTCACACACCCGCACCAATTGCAAGATGCAAGTAGATGCCTTTTATTTCTTTAAATAACACTTGTACAAACTACTACAGTTGGCACAAGAATTTTAACACGCACAACCTGTAAGAACAATTCACCTACTCTTACTAATCATTCTTTTAAACTTTACAAAGATGAACTTATCAACGCACTCAGAAATTTTCACCAATCTTCTAATAATATTATTCCTAACACAACTTACATATGACACTGATAAATTTTCCAGTGACAAAGAACTTTACAACTTACCTCAATTGCTGTAACACAATCCTATGCACAGAATGAAACATTTTTAATCAGACACATTCAACGTCTGTACAAAGTATGAAATTCTTGTTATTTGTTAATACACTTTCATAAATACAAATAATGCTTTGACCATTTTATTCAATGTTCCATTTGCTAATTTCATGAGTATAAAATAATTGTTGGAATGCAGGAATTTAGTTAGGGAGTTCTTTGGGAAATGGCCTTGTGCCATGTAAGAATTAAAACCTAAATTTCTATGCATATGAGGCCCCAACAACAATATTGAGAGAGAACGAGTTGCATATTCGAACAGCTTGGATATGACGAACGTTCTTAGATATTGGATAAAACTAAAATTGATAGAATAGTAAAGATAAAAAGGGCGGAAGAGGAATAAAAGGAAGCATGGCAAAACTGTCGTGAACAATAGCAACCGATTGTTAAAGCCAGATAAACATATTGAGAGATTTTTTTAAAAATCGGTTTCATCTCCACGCAAGGCCGTAACACCACTAAGACACAAGGGATTACTTGTTGAGAAAGAACAAGGGACATGAACATTAGTGAGCGGAAAGAGAAAAAAGTAATGAGGAGGATAGTAGATAGAGATTGGCATTTTGTTTAAGTATTTGCAGAAGTGTTTTGACTGGAAAGCATGAATCCGAGGAAAGTTCCATAAACGAGAATTAGGGAAAAAAAAAAAAAAAAAAAAAATTGGCACCGAATTTACGGATATATCTTGCTTGGTCTACTGTAAATTGATGACATCTAGACGCTTGTCTAGCATTGCTAAATTAAACATTTCAAATACCATAGCGGAGAGCTCACCCGAATAAATATCATGAAAATATATTTTTATGGAAAAAAAAAAGAAAAAAAAGGCAACCTTAATAAAATATTCTTGATAATAGCTGAAAGTATAACCGAAAACGATTCGACATAATTTATATCCCGAAAAGAATAACACAACAACAACAACAATAATAATAATAAAGGTAACTTAACTGCGCTAATTTTCAGTCGTTTTTTCTTGCCTGAAGAGAGGAGCTTGGTCAAAAGCTAGGTAGCAAGTAAGTGGTGTCTGTTCCGATCTTTGACATATTGTTAGCTCTGTATATTCATTTGTTTTGATTGTACATTGAGCCCTTTTTGGTCTGCCGCCGGCTGATCTAACCAGCAAATATATACACGCAAACAGACCCACAATTGGGATATTACAGTGGTTCTAACGAGGAAGAAGCGTATATTTTAAAGAAAAAGAGAAACCGCAAGTGTTCTTTTATAAAATATATTGTACTTTTTAAAAATTCTGCCACACGTGTTTCTGGTCTCCTTTAAGAGTGGTTGTTCGTCATTGTCTTGTTTATGTGTGTGTTAGTAGTTCATATCTTATCTTATAGCCGTGTGAGAATCTCTTTCTGCTTTAAGAGTAAAATAATTTAGAATGTGTTAAACATCGAGCGGAGGAAGGTTTGTTTTTTTTTTAAATTTATATGTATATGTATATATACATACACAAAATTCTTGATATTTTTTTCTTTTGATGGAAGCTAAGAATTATTGTCTGTCTGATGTAATAGCATGATTTTAAATTTGCCTTGATTACATTGGAAGATGTGTTGTGATATAAATATTTTTCTGTTGTCTAATAATTTGATGTTGTTTTTGTGAATGGAACATGTTTAGTGCTTTGCTGATTCCAATATAAGATTTATTACATGTTGTGCACTTGAGTGCATATACAACATTCTTGGAGTTACAGTTCAAATTTTGTTTGTGAATGTCTTTGTGGGGTTTTCAAAAGTGTAGATGTTTTCTTCTATAATGATATCACAAATCCCACATCTAGTGTGTATCTCTTTCTCTCTCTCTCTCTCTATATATATATATATATATATATATAGAGAGAGAGAGACATAGAGTAATGGCAGCATGAAGATGATTTTAGTGTAAATTTCTACGATAAACTTATTAATTTACCCATGAAAATGATCTTAGAAAAGGTTGACATAACTTAGATTAGACGCCTTAGATTTTTTTAACCTAACATCAAGAAACTAATTCGAGAATTGAAAAGGTTAAGTATAAAAATAAATATACCCAATACGGCTGTATTATTCAATGAAACGTGTTTGTATGAAGATATGCTGCCTATATATATATATATATATATATATTTATAACTAGCTGCATATATCTAGATCAAATAAACAATAATACTAATTACGAGAAAGTAAGACTACATATCTGAGGGGTAAGTGTGAGAGAAATAGAAAAAATTCATGAAGGTGTTGAAGTCTAAAAGAAAGAAAAGGTAAATAAAAATACTTTACAAAAATAACTGAAAATATAAAATAAATTAAAAAAAAACTTCAAATCACGTAGGCTTATGCCAAAACAATATCATCGATTATCTCCCTTCATTACTATTCCGCCAAAACATAAGTGACGTTTTTCTAGCAAAAAAATAAACATTTCAAGAGAATAAGAAAAAGAAAATCTAAACACACGCAAGTAAATTGTGAAAGAATAATAACAAATGAATTAACTGGCAGAATTTTAGAAATACACTTTACCTTTTGCCAATTTGTTTTTCATATCGTTTTCTGCTCAACCGCTGGCTTGTCGGATGACTGAAAACTTTTACCTTAAAAAGTTTTTGCTGAAAATATTTTCCCGCCAACCATCTTACAGCTATTGACTTGATTTTTTTTATCCGATTGTTTCTTCTCGAGTTACTTTTTTAGTAACCTTCCTCGAACTGCTTTTTCTGTTTTCCTTTAATCAAAATTAGCTCGACCAGTTCACACGAGTTCCTGCTGTTACAAATGGTCAAACTATTCATAAAGAGGAGGAATGTAGGTCAGTTTCGCATATTTCATAAAACAGGTTCTTTGGCGAAATGTGACGATTATATATTTATATACATATATATGTGAAAAGTGGATGTATATAATTATAAATATCAATGTGTGTGTGTGTGTATATATATATATATATATATATATATTTATATGCGTGTGTGAAAAGCGTATGTGTGTATGTATATATATATATATATTATATTTTATTTTTTTATATATTACATATGCGTGGTACTTATTTGAAAGCGCTCAATATCAGTGATAGAGCTGACATATTCATATAGATAAGTGTTAGTTTGTAACCCTGGGTTTCACGCTCTTGCGATATTCAGACAAGAGCGTAAAATCCAGGGTTACAAACTCACACCTATCTATCTATGGTAACAATAAATTGCTTACATGTTAAGTTTAGGCGTGCACAATTTATGTAAGTTGATAAAATTATACCTTTTTTTTAATGAAACAAATGCATTATTTTTTTTGTTTTTTTTTGTTTTGAATTATTTTAATTCTTAATTTATTTATTTAGTTTTTTTTTTTTTTTTTTTTTTTTTTTTTTCGTAAAAAAAAATCCAAACATCTGTCTGCTTCAGTCCTCCAATATCCCTATCTTAGTCTCCCATAATGCTAAAGATGCAGTGGGGGTGGAGAAAATAACACCTTGAAACTTCAAGCAAATTTATCTTAATAAGAGATAGGAGTGCCTTTGGAAGTAATTACAACTTGAAATCTTCCAGAAGAATTTTTATCTATTCTTCAGCTACAAAGCCTTCAATTCTTTCAATGCTGATTTTGGATATCGACGCCTTACTAGTTTTTTCTGAAATGAACCATAAATATTGAATGGTGTTGAGATCTAGAGATTGTGTTGGTCAGATAAAATGTTTTTACTAAAATGTGCATGCCATTCAGCTATAATAACTTTAGCAGTATGAATGGGTTAATTATCTTCTTGAATGATTGCATTTTCCTCTGGAAACAATTCCTGAACCATAGGATGAAGTTGATACTTAAAATTCTTTATAGTTGTGATTGCTAATTTTAATAAACTTTCTTAAATAATACCTGCCAAAAATCAATTTTAGTAAAAATGAAGTACTACTAATATTAAATCAACTAACATAAAAATAGAAATGCTTTTGACAGTTTAATCAAATTTCTCAAATTATGCTATTAAATGTTTCCTTTATTTTTCTCCACGTATGTGATAAAATGAATACTGAACATTTACGCTTTCCCTACCGTATACTAAATGAGTCTACCAATAGACGATAACGATTCTGCTTTCCCTCCCGAGGCCAATATATTGATCTTATATTTTATGAGAGGTATAGGTATTAGTACTTGGGATCAGAATGAACTTGAACAGAAAAATCAACATCCTGTGTCAATTATTCTAAGAACCGAGTAAGATAAACCTTTTCAAACAGAAATTATGATCTGAAATTTGAGTGAAAGCATTAATGATATCTACCTTGAATTCATGTTGTGGATTATTTTTTTAAAAAAAAAAGAAACTTTAGATACATTAGCTTATGGGGCAGATATAACAAATTAAGTATAAGAGAAAAAAGAAACTGAACATGCAATTGGCTATGCCAGAGGCACTTTCGGCAACATCGCAAATTGCTACAAATTCAACATATGAACGTGAACACTCTCCTGATCTTAGTCTTAAATCAGACACATTCATCTCCGTTAATTGTGCGCAATATAGAGGGATGTTTTGATAAAAGCAGTGTATAACCTTGCAGGTGAAGCTTAGTTAGAAGTATTTTCAGTTCTGGTAATTTGTTCTTATCTCTCACACGGTCTCCAATTGAGGAAGCTTTCAAGCATCTAATGTAACTTATAAGATGCCTTACTGTCTCGTTTTTCTAAATTAAAAAAAAAATAACAAAGAAAAAACAACCCTCTCGATACGTATACATGATGCATCACCACTACTGAGCTAAATATTTTACAGTAAAATGAAATTGCTGTTTAATTTTACTTTCGACTGTAGTGGTAACTTGGATTTTTTTTCTGATTTCTTTTGCAATATTTTTGTAATCATGGAGGATTTTTTTCACTATTGTAATTTCTTGCTTTAACCCTTTGTTGTATGTCGGTTACAACTGTAACCAATATGCAACAAAGGGTTAATATGTATCGCTACTTTACGACTAAAAACAAGGTGTACAAATAATTTAAATGCAAAGTCAATTCCCATCTCTTATCCACTTAACACCACCGCATCACCCAGTGTATCATGTTCTTTTCCTTTCTCTCTATCTTCGCAACTGCCTTCACTCCTGTGTCACATTCTTCTCTTGCCCTTTCTCTTTCACCCACTGTAGCTGGTTCGTCTTTGTCCTCCTGTCTAAAACGTTAACTCTCTTATGTAGACCCCTGCACATCAGTGGCGGTACCGCCTTCCTTTAGGGGAAATGATTAAAAATAAGGTCGTCAGATATCATTTTAAACAATAAAAAGTAATTTTTAAATAATAATAAAACATCTAAATTTAGTAATAAACAAATCTACATAAACCATACTGTTACTACAGTTTTACCAAACTGTAGGTCGTTAGGTATTAAAACACCTGCATTTTTACTGCCTCATGAAAGGAAAAGCTTAGATGTGTGTAAATATAATTCATGCGCATTTGAAAGAGTAGAGTATTATAAAATGATCTGCATGAATCTGTACATATTTGATTGAAATTGGAAGAATGAAATAGAAATCTTTGCCTATGACTTACCGTACAAAACCATTGTCTCTGAATCGCTTCCCAGATGATTCAATGCGACACAAGTGTATTCTCCAAAATCGGATTTGTCAACGGAGCGTATCCTGAGGCTCAATGTGATGGTATGTTCGTCTTCGTTATAGGCCTCCGACCGGTATTTCCAAGAGTTTTCTATTCTTTTGCCCTCTCTTTCCCAGTTAGTTGAACCAAGTGGGCTGGCCGTTACTGTGCACTCAAGAATGGTCATTTTTCCGACTTCTTGACCCATTCGTTTATTACGCATTCGCACTTCAGGGGGAACTAAAAGACAAAAAATACAAAAAAAAAATTTTTGAAATGTATACACACGCAAAGATAAATATTTTCAAACATATCTGAAAATGTTGGAGATGAAGTTTTAACGAAAGAGAAATCATTTTGTATCCATATATAGAAAATTAGATCAAAGATTGTTGAATGACGATCGACTTCAAGTGCCACAATCATTAATATCTCTATTAAAACCAATGTGGATGTTTTACTGCATTGTTACGTTTTAAAATTTAATGTGCATTTTATTGTATTACATTAAGAAAAAAAATGACAATTTAGAACCTGTTTTTTTAAATGAAGTCTTCCACACTGGTCTCAGTAGAAATATTCAGATGACGGGGGGGGGGGGGAATGGAGCCTTTACAAAAAAAGGGTTAATAAGGTTGGTGTTAAAATAAAGTATTCTTGTTTTACAAAATCTGTGAGTCATACAGTAAATCACTTACATTTATGAACCACGTATGCCTTAAAAATAATAAAATTAACGTATTCGTCAATTATAAGAAGGCAGAAGGTATGGTCATCAGTAAAAGGCATACCACAAGATCCGAACTTACAATTCGGAGATGTAGAAATCAACTAACTACGAAACTTTTAAATACATCGGTAGTTTTCTGCAAGAGAACGAAATATCTGATAACAAAATCCAAAGACTCATTGGAATAACGAATGATACCTTCGAATGGCTAAGCAACGTATCAAGTAATATAAAAATTTTGTTAGAAACAAAGACGATATTGCTGAATTATGCCATGAGTACTTCTCTATAGCATTGGATACTGAACATACGCACCGAGGAAAATACAGTTAAGGCAGCATAAATGTGGTATTACACACGGATGCTGAAATTTTCATGAAATGAACGGTCGGGAAAGATGTATTAATAAAAAATGGAAACAAAAAGGACGCTTATACTTAGTCAATTGTCCCTTTCCAATTCTAAGACGGATAACGAGAAGACTTAGAAAATCTGACACAGGACATATTGAAGGTAGGCAGGAAGGATATAAGAAAATAGCGGGTGATCAACCTAAGGAACTTGCGTAAATGGGTGGCAGAATAACGATCGATAGGAATAGCGAAAGACAAAACTTAATAAAAGCTTCGAAGAGCCATTATCTTTCAAATGCTGAATAGACATGCCACATAATAGAAAACGATTTGATGCGATTTTGTTTACCGAAGTTAAACGTCTAAATTGTCTTTTTAATTTGCTGAAGATACCGGGACAGGACGTTACAGATCAGATAATCGACACCAACGGACGCCAATACTCTAGGTTTGTAGGTGGAGCGATATGGCTACAGTTAACCGCTTGGAGATATCTAAAGTCGGGACATTTTTTACTTTCACAGATTTAAGATGGTTTTGTCGAAAGATGATTTTTTTCTGGTGTATGCTAAAGCTAAAGATCTACACAATTAAAATTACAGATAAAAAAACATTTGATTGTATAAGGAGAGAATAAAAAACCACAGGCAGAGAAAGGGGAGAGAGAATAAAAAAAAAAAACCACGGGCAGAGAAAGGGGAGAGAGAATAAAAAAAAAAAAAAACCACGGGCAGAGAAAGGGGAGAGAATAAAAAACATTTGATTGTATAAGGAGTGAATGCGACAAAATTGGCTGCAATGTAGAGTTTTTACAACGAGTTTACGTAAATCTTACAAAGCACATCAGCCTTTGCATCACAAATGACGGAAATAATATTGAAAGTGTTATTTGCTAATATTTCAATTCCATAAAATGTTACTGGAAATTACATTTCTTGAAAATATGCATTTTTGCCGGTGTCCAGACATTAGGGACACCCTGTATAAAAGAATATCCGAAACGCATATATGCGTTTTCAGTGTTATTTTATTACTTTAATTTACTGTATATATAATATCATGCACTTAAGTGCCATACGTGATACACGCTTTGGGCGATCATATGTCGAAAGAGACATGACTGACTGGGTAGAAGATCGTAGGTTGCCATTATCTTTTGCGGTAGACCGGTTGCGGAGTAAGGCTATAGAACCCAATCTGTCTTGTTATTTAACCTATAACTGGAGGGAAGAGACGGATTAATATCTTTCCGAAGGGTATTTGCGCGTAAGTGAATGCAAGGAATTCAACTGAAAATCGAACTCGGATCCCCGATTTCTAACACACATCCTGCATATTTAATATCAGCTGTCTTTATGAAATCCTATGGATGCAAATGAGCAATACTCAATCGTTCACTCTAACAAACTTCGCTATGCGCTTGTAATTTTCCACAACATTCAGTAACGTGGAGAGTAATTATAATCCTATTTGGTTCAGTAATCGAATATTACATATTATTAGCATCAGGTAATCTTTGTTAAATCGGAAGAAAATTATTGGAATGATAACAAAAAACGATCGATGAGTTAAAAAAAAAAAGGTAGTCTGACAATTGAGACAAAAATAAAATTTAATGTGTGGAAATTCACTGGTTTACAGTCAGAAACAATTTTGGGCGAGAGTGAGGCAAATATGGTCACATTTCAGTTCTTCAAAAAATTAAAAGGTAAGGCACAGATCATATCAAGAAAATGAGACTAGCCTAAGTGTGTAAAATGAGAATGACAGCCTTTATTTCTAATAAATGCTAGAGAAGTTAAATTAGTTCGTCATGTTAATATCTTATAAATCCTGTATATGACCATTTTATTCAAATGCTGTATAAGACTTTCGGGGAAAAAGATTTGTAATTACTAATCAGTTTCAACATCAAAATAATTATGGCTCATAATAGGGTTACTTCGATTTAGGCCTCGTAACAAAATGTAACTGAGAAAATTAGAAATGCGTCTCTCTGTCTGTCTCTCTCTACATGCGTGTGCGTCTCTGTCTCTCTCTCTCTCTCTACATGCGTGTGCGTCTCTGTCTCTCTCTCTCTCTCTACATGCGTGTGCGTCTCTGTCTCTCTCTCTCTCTCTCTACATGCGTGTGCGTCTCTGTCTCTCTCTCTCTCTCTCTACATGCGTGTGCGTCTCTGTCTCTGTCTCTCTCTCTCTACATGCGTGTGCGTCTCTGTCTCTGTCTCTCTCTCTACATGCGTGTGCGTCTCTGTCTCTCTCTCTATATATGTGTGCGCATCTCTCTCTCTCTCTCTACATGTGTGTGCGCATCTCTCTCTCTCTCTCTACATGTGTGTGCGCATCTCTCTCTCTCTACATGCGTGTGTGCATCTCTCTCTCTCTCTACATGTGTGTGTGCATCTCTCTCTCTGTATTTTTTCTTTGCATGTGGTTTTCTTTCTCCCATTTCTCTGAGTGTGTTTTTTTTTTCTCTCCTCTTTCTGTGCACCAGATGGTTACATAAAAGGTGAGTATTTCCGCTGTGTCTCCACGCGCACCTTCGTTGTCTCACTCTCTCCGCACGCACACTCTTTAACACTTCTTCATCTTCTCTTCTCAGACAAGATACTCAATGCGCGGACGAATTTGATATTTATAAATAAGCTTGATGAATTCTCAAACAAAAAATTCAGAACTATCTTTCCTAGCAGTAAACCTATTGATTCAACATAATCCTTCCCATTCACGTAAGTGGGGGAAACTAGAAAACTAGATGGAATGAGTTGCCCTTTGACAAATTAGTATCAACCGTATTAATAAAAGAAAAATTAGTTCATTATATAGTATTTTCGTTTTGTACGCGTTAAAAAATTTACAAGACGTTTCTTTCTCCAGTTCATAATTGATTGGAAGTAATTTTTCGAGATCTGTCAGTTTAAGTCTATCGGAACTATCAGGCATTCTATTATGACTTGAGTAAATAGTATAAACACCGAGGCAGGAACTAGTGGCATTAAATGGTATGTAACACGGACAGAACTTATATTTTCTTTACATTGATAACTTTCTGAGTAGATGAGCAATTTTATATAGTTAAATATTTTGAAACTTGTAAATATGGTCTTCCTGGGATCTTCCTAGTTAATATTCTTGTCTGTAAGATTTTGATCTTATCTAGACACCCATGTGTAGGTACAGTATTTTAAAGTTCCAAATCTGATTTTAATATCCTCACATTTACTACATACTGACAAATAGTTTTAACTGATGACACTGCCATATCTATGAAAAGGTAATTGTGTTATTAGTTTTGGATATCTGCCTGGTCTATAGTTTTTTTTTCCATATCAGGCTAGCCTCCCAGAGAGTAAAATACTACGCCTCCTTGGCCTAACACTTTCGGCGGACCTCAAATGGAATGACTATATCGAATCCATTGCCAAATCTGCTGCTATGAAAGTCGGCTCCCTGTGCAGGACCCGGAAGTTTTTCCCACCTGAATCTATTCTGCACATATACAAATCTACCATCCGCCCGTGTATTGAATATTGCTGCCATATCTGGTCGGGTGCCCCTGCTGCTCTCCTTGGGCTTTTTGACAAAATACAAAGGAGGATCTGTAACGTGGTTGATACTGACTTGGCAGACCGGCTGCAGCCGCTCTCTCACCGGCGTGATGTGGCTTCCCTGTGCCTCTTCTACAAGTACTTTCATGGCTACTGCTCCGATGAGCTTAGATCACTGGTGCCGCCTAAGCACGAATTTACACGAGATAGTAGATTAGCAACTAGGTCCCACCCTTTTACAGTTAAACAAATACGATGTAACCGTAAATTCTACTCCAACAGCTTCTTTTCTCGCGCTTCCCGCCTGTGGAACTCCCTTCCACAACTCTGCTTTCCCGACAGTTACAATCTCCAGGTGTTTAAATGTAGGGTCAATAGACACCTCCTATCACACTAACTCTCAATTATTCTCAGAACACTCTCATCTACCCAACCCTCATTCTCGGTATCCTTACCCGCCTATCACCCACCCTCTGACATTTCCTATATTTAATCATCCTTTCTCCACTCTACGTAGCCCCCTGCACAGTAGTGGCAGTGACATGCCTTGCTCGGGGTGAAACGCTTATAAAAAAAAAAAAAAATATCTACCACTGAATGGTAATCTTCCGAAGAATGACTTTATTGCCTACTGTGACTGCTGTTTAGAACTCAATTTTAACACGTGGTGCATTGTACTATTCCAAGGACTATAGTGCCTAGTTTAATCATGACTCTCATGGTAATTTTTGATATAAAATTAGACAATCAGACACTAAGTAGAAAATATTCTGACATGTCGGTCATATATTAGGTCTGGTAATTCCAGTTAAATAAAATTTGTTACTTGGTAGTCATTTTAAATGCTTCCGTTTCTCATTTTAGACTGGCACTCTTCAACCACAGGTGTTTTGTATTTGCTTCTCAGGGCATACTGACCATGTTGAAGCTTTGTTCATAGATTGTTTTAAATTGTTTAACCCTTTTGTAGTAGTTTATATATATTTATAATTTTTGCAAACTTTGTTGTGTTTATTTTTTTCTATTTTCTTACTTAGAAGTATAGTTTCTACTTTTTAATTTTTACTTTAATAGTTTATCTAAATACTTTTCAAAATCAATAGGTAAATTTAAGTCGAATTAACTCCTTAACATATCAGTTATAATGATATAAAGACATACTCTTCCGGATAGGATGTCTTATAAAAAAATCATTAACTTTTTCAATTTATGTTTAAGTGAAAGTAGCGGACCAGCAAATATATTGGTAGAATACAAATGGAATTCTTTAAACAGTTTAAGCAAGGCCGAGCCTGGTCAGTTCCTAGAATGACCGCTTGGAATTACCAATTGGATTGTTTACGTCTATAATCGCTTTGGACGGCTTTCAACTGCTGCCTTACACTGAGTAGACTGCTGATGTGTTTCAGCAGTGAAGTGGGAATCCATGTTTTATCCGTTGTCACATATTCATGCAAAAACTCCTTGTTGAGTTGAAACAGTTGCAAACAACGATCTCAATCAACGCACTGTTTTTGATCCACCGTGAGCAAACGCTGACACACATTTTGAACATAGCTTTCTCATTGACAAATGTTTATGCAAAATGTTGAATAAACTGCCTACTTATATGTTCGCCTCCTCTACTATGTTACGCAACTTCAATTTACGATCAGCCAAAACAGGTTTGTGGATTTTTATTTGGTGTTTTCCGGGACAACTACCGATTTTGCGTGACCTGAGCGTTCAGCATCACTTGTGTTAGTCAGCATACCACCTTTTAACCGTTGTTTCTGACAGAGAAGAGTTCGAATAACACTTATCAAGCCATTGCCTTGCTTGAACAGTATTTTTCCATCATAAAGCAATGTTTATGAACATACGAAATTCAGATTTTTTCATTGTTTTGAAAATTTCCCACAGCAGATTCACATAAATATCTGTAATTTGTAAACTAATAATCCGATTAGGCCCAAATTTTGACAGCTGCCCTTGAAGATTAGTACTTCATAAAAGTAATATAGATTTTTGATTAGTAGCACCATAGCATTAAGACATAATAAATAAATCCAAAACCAGAACGTGAGAAAGGGAAATTATATATATATAACTACTTGACAACATAGTTATTGCTATAAAATAAAGCACTGTTAAAGAACAAACATACGAGGGCGAGCTTTCATAATTGCCAGTAAAGATTAATAACTGGTAGCAAATTGAATAAACTGAACCGACGTTGATTCGCTAGTGTCTCTCCATGAGTTACAGGAGAAAACTCTACAGATGAACACATAGACACGTTTTTATTATAGTAGAGATTTTCACTTCTAGTTAGAAGTACTATCAAATTTTGTCGTTCAAATCTTGAAGTGTTGCTACTTTTGATATTTTAAAGCGGTAGTCTATAGGGTCAATAAGATTTCTTTTACATATCTGAATCCCAATGCACTTATTAAAGCCCTTACAATATACCAGGCGCATACATTACATCGAAACGGACGCTACATAAGGATATGCTTTGATAAAGCAGCGCGTAGATTTGAGAGTAGAGCCGGGTTAGCAATAGCTCGAGAACTTGTTGCTAAATCAAAGATGGTTACCCAGTTTTTTTCCTAGTATTTAGCTGTAATTCACATGTTATCTCGATTTCCTCATCTTTAAACTTAAAAATTCTACCCTATCACAAACCGCTCACGATGCTTTCCTACTACCCTCTTTTTGTCAGCCCTTTTGTAACCTGCTAGCTGGTTAAGTTGAAGCAACTGACAACTACTTGGTACTGAACGGGATATTGGCTGTGCCTCGTCTTTATTCATCAAGATAAGACATACAGTGGAACCTGTCGTATGCTATCACCCGTACTGCCATCAAAAACCAGTCGCGTGCGGCAGGTGGGCGCTTATTAAAGAATCATAATCATGACGTATTTACACTAGGAACGTATATTTCACTTACTAGAATGTATATTAACATTTTATCACGTAAACTCGTGATAAATGAATGAGAACATATGGCCTAATTTTGAAGAAATTTAGTCAGCATAATTTTAAAATATTAAAAACGTATTTAAAACAGTCAACAAAAGAGAATAAAATACAGGGTGTCCATAAACTTCGTGTGTACTTAAAAAAAAAATTATAACTGTTTGTATTTGAGATAGAAATAATTTGTGAACAAGATTAGAAAAAAGTAAATCTATATATTTTAAGGTTTTATTGAAATTTTATTTAAGTTTCCACATGTCCTCCATCATTAGCAATACAAAAGGGTAATACGATTTTGCAGTTCATATTTTTACTTATGTAAAAATTGTTGCAAATTTTGTGGTAAAGAATTATTCAATAACTATACTTAAAACTAGGAGCATTTAAATTTATAACATTTTTTACATATTATTTCTATCACAAATACAGTTATAATTTTTTTTAAGTGCACAGGGACTACCTGTATTTATTCACAATGATGTGAGCTTAGTCAGTCATTGCTTTCGTTTTCGGGCATGTACTAGTATTAGCCATTTCTTATAAAATATGTAGGCTGAAAAAATCGTGATTGTTTCAATTTTTTCTTAGAAGTGAGTGATAGTAAAAGAGACTTCAATAATAGATGAAAAAATAAACAAAACATACAAAAATGACAGCGATCAGGGTAGAGAAACAGATATCTATACTCAAACGAGCAGTATAGCCCGGCGTTGCTCGGGTGTAATGAAAACTTTATATATATATATATATATATATATATATATTGCACTATTGTAAGACCTGGAAACTTTTGAATATCGTTCCTTATGCCTTTGTCTATAAGTGTATCAAATTTGATTAAAATCGAACCACTCCTTCTATAACCCGATTTTTTCGATTATCGATTTTCGATATTTATCGGTGGTACCTCGACACACAACTTAGCTAAGAACACTTGCAGATACTTATAGTACACCTGTGTAAATTTTCAAGAAAATCGGTTCAGCCGTTTCGGAGTCTATAGGTAACGGATACACACACACAAAGTTCCATTTATAAATAAGTTTAGATTTAGATAGAGTAGATATACAGATAAAAATAAAGGAATAAAGAGGTAGACATAAAGAAAGGGACATAGGTGTGATTTTCCTCTATCCCTGAATTTATCCAAGTCGTTACAGAGTTCGTGACAAATCTCTTGAACTTGTCAAATATAATACATGTTGATACAAAATAGACAACGTTTGACCGTCAGGTCATCTTAAGTGATGTACATTTCAACAAGTAATAAGTTTGATACACTACAATAACAAATACAATGAGGAATTATTTAATTTCGCCTAATTTAGAACTTGGAGGTTTACGGCCAAAATGGATTTTTTTAAAGCGGTCGCTTGATCAGTGAATTTCACTCGTTGATGTTAGTTGCTGGTCCCGTTCTAGAGCTGGTCGTTCACTGTAGGTCAATTAACATTAGCAAATCGTTCGTGCATAGAAAAACGGTCGTTTATAGCAGTTAGTCGCTAACGAAGAAGGTCGCATACAGCAGATTCGGCTGTATATGCTAAAACATCGAATCAAGAACAGAACTGATAAAAGTCATGCCTTCTGTAGCATTAGGGCATCTATTACTATTATTATTTCTTTACATGGTTTGTCTGTTCCTTTAAATTCTTGTTTTTATTTAATTCAAATTAACTTTTGTTTTTTTTTTACCCTTTCTAAATTTAAAATCTATTTTTTCACTCTTTTGTCTTCTTCCTTCGCCATACTTTAATTTTGAAACGTCTTTTTTCTTTCCTTAACAATATACTAATTTTAAAATTTTATTTCACCGAATTTTTGTATTGAAACGTTTTTCCTTACATTGCTCTTCGTCTGTGTTTCTTATTTTATGGATTATCTACTTCATCTTTATATTTCTTCAATTTCTCATCATAATCATCATTATCTTCACATTTCTTCGAAATCTAAAGAGTACTCTCACATTTTTTAATTCTCAGATGAAGTCCCAAAGTATATCGCAACTTTTTGATTTCGTTCCTTTTTATATTACATCATAGCCATTTTTATCTCCTTTATTTTTTCTTCATTTGTGTATTGGTCTGGGGTATGATGGTAAACTGCATCCTGATTGGGAGGAGCGTGGAACCACCTCTTAATTGCTGTTGTTGCCAGGGTGGTAGTACCTGTTAGGGTCCCAGCTATGGGTAAAGAGTTGACCCCCAAACCAGTGTCAATATGCTATGAAAGTATTTACCAACAAAACGTTTTTGGCTTTAAATGACTCTTCAGATGTTGATAGGCCGTTCTAACAGAAAGAAAGAAACAAACAAATCATTTGTGTATAAATTTCTTATCTTTCCACTTCATTTCATTTTTCTTCTGTCTTCATCTAATTTTTTTCTTCGACCAAGTACAGATTTATTTCCTTCCAAAATACCGACGACGACTGCATGTCTAATATCTTAAAAATCTTCTCTCTGTCGTAATTCCATCATAACTCTTTCTTTTTCTGCCAAAATCCTGTAATATTAGTACCAATATTATTACAACAAATAAAATCCCTACTAATGCTGTTAGAATCTTCGCTCTTTTTCCAGGCTACAAGCCAGTACTGACAGATTTCTTTGTGCGTCTTTTGGTTTCACCCTGCCTTCCACTTGATCATCATTCCCGTTCCAAACCACAATGACCCAACCCGTTCACATCTCGACTCGCCTTCAGTTTAATTTACGAAACACTAAACTGTCGTCATCGTTGATTGAAAATTCTGCTCGGCCTTTTGTGGTCAACTGAATAGAAATAGTAATGACATTCTTTAGTTTAAAGCGGACAGCCAATATGGCGGCTGTTCTTCATTTTCAGCGCATCACCAAATTTCCCCTTTCCACTACCAACGCTGCCCGTCAGCACAGAGTGATTCATTGCTGACCCAAGACATTTCTTCGGACACCTTTTCACTGTTAGTCGTATACAAAACTATAAAATGTACTGCGGGACTAACCTGGTTTCTTAAGGTGAATAAAGGTGTGAAAGGGGTCGGAGATGAAAGCTTTAGGGTAGGAGAAAGTGTGAAGTACCCGAGACAAAGAGAGACAGAACACAAAACTGGAGGAAATCACGCGGGAGACTGAGCATCCGTATTTACGGTTGACGAGAAAAGAGACAGTTATAAATATTTCTAATTTATACCTGAGATATTGGCTAACAGACTGTTTCGCTAAGGGCAGAACGAAGGGTTGACTTTATCTATCTACATACTAATTAAATACTTTGGAATATATGGGTGTATCATATTTATAATGAGATCAATTTTTATTGCGCTCCTATTGGTTGATGACATACGCCAAATTTGGCGAACGTCTTATTCTGTTTGCAATATATGAAAAAAATGCCAAAGCTGGGGCAAGTTCACAACAGTAGAGAAATAGAAATTCCGAATTTCTATCATGAAAATTATTTTAAGGCATTGATCACAAGTTGAACAATGGTTTTCAATAATAGATATATAATACTTAATATCATGTTGAAAATGAAGATGCAGGCGATTTTTACAAATATAATCCTTTCTGTTATCAGCCTCTTCCATTTTTCTAAACACACACACACACACACTATAATATATATATACATATATATATATATATGTATGTATTTAGGCAGCAAATTTTCTTTTAGACATGTTAGATTAAAAGAACTGCAAACATTGTGTCTGCTTGTTATTAATAAAATCCTTTTATACTCACGGATATTGTTACCAGTATTATAATTTGAAGATGTAAGAAATGACCTGTAAATTTTAGATGATTTCATTATTCATTTTGCGATACTCCCAAATACTTTCAACTGGATCCTTTATGGTGAAAGTACTAATGAACATTATATTAATTACGCTTATAAAACTCCTGAGACCTCATTTGGTTTTCCTTTGGATGTAATAATAATGGCATACGTCATTAAACAACTGCTTGTAAATTGAATACCTCCCCAATCACAAATTACATAACTACTATGTCGACGTTTCATTTCCATTGTACTTGATTCAGTCTACGGCTCGTCTCCGTTTGACTCCATTGGATCTACGGCTCGTCTCCGTTTGACTCCATTGGATCTACGGCTCGTCTCCGTTTGACTCCATTGGATCTACGGCTCGTCTCCGTTTGACTCCATTGAATCTACGGCTCGTCTCCGTTTGACTCCATTGAATCTACGGCTCGTCTCCGTTTTACTTTCTATGCTTACGAGATATTTTATATCGATTAATATTTCACTTCTGTTTTTCTTCCACTGAGCCAGATTATTTTCATCTCTACTAGATCCATGAAACTAGAATTATTTAGCAAAACTTTAATCCAGTAGACATGTATCTGTTTGAAGATCAAATATTATAAACTTGGATATTTAAACCCATCCTCCGGACTCCAATGGTAGGGTTTTAGCGTGTCATTTCTCACTTATATAATTATAAGCAAACAGATACTATTTATCCTAAGTCTACTGAGGATGTTGACATTAACTAACGTCTCCGCTGATTCTTTCATTATATCTATCGTCTGATCTTTTGTCAATGAAAGAAATAGAGAGAAAAAATAGCTATTAGGAAAGCATGAAAGGCGTATTTAAAATAATTTACTCTCTTGATGATTCTCAAGAAAACCGACAGGTACTTGACGAAAGCTGGAGAATGTAAATATTCTGATTTTATATATATATATATATATATATATATATATATATATAGTGTCATCCGCAGACAGATCTGTTTTGCTGTATCACAGCTCATCAGTACGGTTAGACATCTGATTGCTTCTAGCGAGGATTGAAACCCGACCGAATTAGTGTCGGCGTTTTTACCTCTGAGCTATGGGCGCTCGGTAGAAGGAGGCAGTTTTAGCGTATGATGTACCCTGTGTGTGTGTATTTATATATATATATACACACACACACACACAATCAGTCGGCGATTCTACCTCTGAGTTATGGACGCTCGGTAGGGGAAGGTGAACTTTAGCGTGTTATATATACTATGTAAACCTACGCCAGCAGTAGCTGAGAATGTTCGAATTCCTTACTGAAGGAACGATGCGTAGATGCTTGAGTAGCTACTGTTTTTTCAATGCCTACCATTCCTACATAAAAAAACTTTACGAGAATTAAACATTTTTTAACTTAAAAATATTTAGGATAACTATGCACTTCAATCTTTTTTTAAATATCCTTTTACGATATCTCGCCTTTGTATCACCGATGTTTGTGCTCTTACCATTTATTTGATTTCACAAGCCCTTTTCCTATATTGAGTCCCAAATATGTCAATTGTCTCTTTCTAGTCATAGGTTCAAGGGTAATTTTTATTCCCATCTTCCTTAAAATATCCTCGTTAATCACATGCTCTATCAGTAGCATTCTCCGCATCTTTTTCTTGAAGCACATTACTGTTGTCTCAAATTCCTTCCTCATCAAAGCCCGATGTATGACGATAAACAACCTCTTAATTGACTTTGTCCCCAGCTCCACCTTAATTCATGTTACGATCTTAGATATGGGAAAACAGTGAACTTCTAAAGAAAAACAAAACCTATAAAAGTATGATAATACATTTTATAGTAAAATGTCAATAACCCATTTTATAAAGAAAACTTACCAACAATACGTATCTCTAGCTGAAGCCATGATATTGCGTTAAAATATTTATATTTTGACATTAATAACGCCTAGTTTGATATGCTGCTAAACAATATGAACCAAATTCCCATAAAATAATCTACATTTGAGAAAAAAAATTGCGCAGCATTGGTTGTTCTATACAAGAATTGTAATGTCAGAACATTTTTAGGAATCTTTTATTTTCCTAATGGGCTTTCAATTAATGTTGTTTCTGGAAGCCATATTTTGCTATTCTAGTATGTCGTCTTATATCTCTGTCACATTTTCAAACTGTGATTTTTATATTTCTAGAAAGTACTTCATTTGTTTTATTTTAATGTCTGATATTTGTAGCTCAAATCTTAAGCTGTACTTTTTGCTTTAGTTGACGATTAGTCTTTACTTTTAATTTTTCTATGAATACATTGTATTGGAGCATGTGCGATTTTTTTCTGTTTTCTACCATCTAAACGATGTCATTGCGTATCTTAGGTTTCCTACTCGTTTAATTTCCAGTGTATATACATTGGCATAGGCCGTAAAAAATGTAACTTTAAAAGAGAAGATATTTGATAATAGGAATAGTGATAGCTTATATTCTTGAGGTTGGATCCACCAATACTAAATCCTAGTAAAACCATCTGAGATCGCTTCGCTGTATAGGCTATATACGGAAGAGAAAACAAATCCTTATTTTACACGCTACTTTTTAGGAATATTTTATGATGCATGTTGGCTTGTGAGGGACATTTTTTTTCTAAAGAAAATGGATTAACTTAGTTTCATTATTGAAAATAAATACATACATAATTTATGAAAATAAAATAATTACTGTATTTATCAGACTCAAAACTTCAAATTGTTTGATGTTTCGTGTCGAAATAAATTTTGCATTTACACACGTTTATGTATTTACTCTCTCGTGTGTGTGTGTATATATATATATATATATATATATATATATATAAATTCAACAACATTTACTTACTTTTGCTTATCAGGTATTAAATTACATTACTTAATGACCTCCCCTGTTCAATTTAAGCATAATTAATAAAATAATTTTTTTTAACTTAAAAATAAACTTAAAACTTAACTGCTATTTTAAATTTTTTTTATAAATACATATTGCAAAATCTGTACATTTATAATATTATTCGTAACGAACGTATTGGTAAAGTTTTCCTATTGTATTTTTATATTTACTTTATTTATATACCCACGCACTAAATATATTTGTGTGTATTTTTTCAAATAGAACATCGAAAATTACATGTGTCGTATGATCATTTCTGTGAAGTATGTTTGCTTTGTTTGCGACCCATTATAACAGTTAATAAATGCGTAGCTGACGAATCGAACATACTTCGCAGAAATGATCATACAAGTTTCATTTAAAAAATATACATATTTGTCTCCTTAAATACATAATTTTATTTATAAATATCTATTAATATGTATTTATTAAATACATAATTTTATATTCTGGCTGGATCAGTTTTAAAATTAAGAGAATCTTGTTTGGGAATTACCTACTGTGCACCACACTAATCGGCCACAACCTGCTGCATTCTTGAAAGCAAATTGAAATATATATGTCAAATTTTGCTTTCTTTGAAGTGCGGCGTCGTTTTCAATAACTGTTACCCATGACGTCATTGAAGAATTTCAAACTTTCAGCTTTCCAGTAAATACCAGGAAGTAAAAGAATTTTGCCTACCGCACACACTCCGTTGGTTCTTGAAAATGTCAAACGGTTACTGAATAATGTCATCATTTTCACACAATTCTTTAAAAGGACCTCTTACTTAATGCGATTAAAATCTGATGAATAACCTGTGATAGTAAAAGATTGAAATGAGAATCTACAAGACACAAGGTCTAAAAGATGTAATCAAGGCAATTTTGAAATAAATCAACAAAAGTCCTGTGCAGAAAACTTGCTATCTTCAATGACTTCCAGAAAAAAAACAAATGATCAAAAACACTTACCTTGTAAAGAATATCCTTCTCAGATTAGATTTATATATATATATATATATATATATATATATATATATACATATATATATATCTGCCAAACTACAAAATATGGCAATCATTTCAAACTGATAAAATGTAGTTTTCATTGCTTCTAGGGGAGGTTCCCAAGCATTTACAAGCCACTGTATATCGTTATTTAACAAGGATATACATGCCTAAATTATTGCAGAGAATTTCTATCTATCTATCTATCTATCTATCAAATTGAATTATACAGAAGATAGTTCACGACTGAAAGATTTAAGAAAGAATTGATCGCAATATTTAAAGGGGAATGAAAACTAAATTGACAATTTTTCTACTTGACCATTTTAGATATTAATGTTTTATTTTATAAAGTCTGTTCAATTTCCTGGTTTTATTGACGATTTGGAGATCCTGTAGGTAGAATGCTCTTTCTTTAGGAGATAATATTTGCTCAAATCATCCGAAAGCAAACAATACGAACACTAAGATTGTTACTATTTGAAAATGAGACTTTAGCGTATAATGCACATTTTGTAAGAAAAATAACATATCTTATATGCGTATCAATTCCAGTGACGTGTTGAGTTTGTGTGTTTTGTTAGAGAAACCTGACATGTATGAGTGAAAAATGAAGTAAGAAAAAGGAATGAATAAAAGAATAAAAAGAGGCGTAGGAGGAAACAGTTAAGTGCCATACATGATACACGCATAGGCGAACGAAACACATGACTGAGTCGATAAAAGAATCTCCCACAATAGGTTACCATTACTTTCTACGGTAGAATGGTTGTCAACCAAGGCTAAATAACGCAATATGTCCTGTTATTTAACCCATAGCTTGAGGGAAGGGACGGATTAATGAGTTTCTCATGAATATTTGCCCATAAGTAAATGCAACGAATTCAACGGGAATTTGAACACGGCTCTCAGATTTCTCATTGTGAACCTATATCCACTGCGCCACAACGCACTGATGAGAGTAAAAAGAAATAAATGAAAGAAAAGCAGTCATAGAAGGAAAGACAGAATAAGTGAAATGAAGAAGAAAATGTTGGGTGGGAGGAGTTAGAAAGTTGAACGAGAAAAAAGAATTAACGGATGAAGAAAAAAAAACAAGCAAACAAGGGAAAATGAAGAAAGTAATTTGCTGAATGAATGTCAGAGAAGATGGATTAATTTAGAAATTTTTCATTTAGTAACAAAATAAAGAATACAGTCGACACATGTTAAGGAAAGAAAAAAAATTACCAAAATATAAAAGAAATGAGAGAATGACAAACACAAAAGACCGAGTAGAATAGAAGACAAACTAAAGAATAGAAGAATGATGAAAAAAAATAATGGGAATAAAGACAGGAAAACAAAATATGCGTGAAAGGAATGAATGATATAGGGAAGAGAGGAACTCTTTATGGACATGGAAGAAATAAAGCGGGCGTAAGAAAAAGATAAATGAAAGAACGAAGAAATATAGAAGGGAGGGAAAAAGAAATGAAGAAAGGTAAGGAGAAATAAAGAAAAGGTATGAGTTACGGAAGGGAGAATGTAGGACAGGAAAAACTGCCCATAAATTACCAACAATACTGTCTTTCAAAATGTTTCGACATGAAATAAAAAATGACACTTATCCGGAATAATAGATGCGCTAACTATAGTCATCATTTATCCATCACACCCAATGGTGCATAGGGCAGCAACTTTTTATTGCTGTTTCTGTAACAAACGGTTTTTTAAGGGGCAGGGTTGTTAGCCCTGCACTCAAACCCCAAACCGGTGGACCATTTTTGGTTCTTAGGTTTACAGCACCTGGTATTCCCAAATGCTCACCCATTTAAGTATTGACCCGGCTCGATATTGCTTAACTTCGGTGATCGAACGGGAACCGGCGCATTCAACACGATATAGCCGTAGACTATAGTACGGCTAAAATATGTTAGTCAGTCAGTTAAGTGTCATACGTGATATACGCTTTGGGCGATCATATCTCGAAAGAGACACGACTGACTGAGCAGAAGATTATCCCGTAGTAGCTTGCCATTGCTTTCTGCGGTAGACTCGTTGCCAGCCAAGGCTATAGAATCCAATCTGTCCTATTAACCTATAACTGGAGGGAAGAGCCGAATTAATACCTTTTCCAACGGTATTTGTGAATCAGTATTTGCCTATATTTCTGAGATGAGGTAGTATTTACACTATGTAGCATTTTACTATTTACTCCTTAAGTACACATAACCCAGTGGATATACATATCGGCTAGTTACAGTGACTTGACCCAAAGAAGTGTGAGTTAAATACCAGGCTAAAGCAGTGGTTAACAAATAACATAAAGGGAGATAACTTATGACTATCAGAAGCAGCTTCGCAAAAGGAATAAGAATTATATACATCAAGGTTCAGTTCCAAATTCCTAGCACGTGAAGAAGGCCGGTGCGTATAACGGCTAAAACGTCGTAAAAATGGCAACGAAGATGAGGGAAATAGTCCGAATAATGCAAATAGTGTAAAATATCAGTGTAAAGTAGATAAAATTATCAGGTTTTAATTTTTCCATTTGAAACAAGAGTATTTAAAAACTCTTAATAACGCTAAAGGATTATAGAAAATGTTGATGTGAAACTTTAAAGTTCTAAAATATAGAGCACTTAGTGAGGATCGAAGTCACCACTTATCAAGGTTGTTTTACAATACGTCGAAGTACAAAACACGACATATAGCCAACTTTCATAACTTCAATGAAGTTTAGCTAAGCACAATATCAGAAAGATTTTGAAAGTATCCAAAATAACGGGCAACTATTGCATCAGTAGTAGTTTGTAAATTAAAACCTGACGAATCTCCTAAGATATTTTTGAAACATCCTGAGAAAAGTATATATAAATATCAAAGAATCTTAGTTATGCATAATATTCAATGCATTTGTATGTTACAAAAACCTGCTTGATCATAATTTTGACCTGAAATGTGTTTTTTTAATAAATAGGGAATATAAATTAATTTGACGAAGATGTACAGAAAGTGCTATGATTTATTTGTCATCTGTAATTAATATAAAGCCTGCTTAATTCTATATCTTCATTCCTTACTCAATGCCGAGACAGCTGAAAAAATAATTAAAATCGAATTTCTATAAAGATACAATTAAATTTAAATTTTTACGTTTAGACAGCATAAATCACCTTCGTTTCGGTAATGTGAAATTGTTTTTTTTTTTTTCTGGTGACGTCAAATGATTAAATTCGAGTTATTTATTTGTTTTTTCCTTTTATATAAATTATATATTTTCTTTTCCGTTAGACTTTATCCTATTTTATTTAATGACGCAGTTGTTGGCTGTTATTTGGTCTTGTCTCATTTTTCTAGTGATCTAGACAATTTCTATAGAATCTGCCAAAGACTTGGTTTACATTTGTTAGTATTTTCGAAATTGTCTTGATTGACGCCCGCGGAAAAAGAACCCTTATGCAAGACAAGAAAGCAAAGCAAATAGTGAAAAAGACTAATGAGTACACAGTAATGTAATATTACCCGTTTCCTTACAAGGAAGTATTCGATATTTATCGACCGAACAGCTAGTGCAGCTTTCAATTGAGATTTATGAAATATTTCAATTAAAAAGATTTTGCAAAAATTGGTTACTCAAGTCTACTAACTTCTCTCTCTATTTCTGTACCAATGCGATTTCTTTTTCGAACATCAATATCTTGATTGTCATGTTTATCTTAGAGTTGTTATCAATTGTAATTGTTTCTTCTGTTGTAAATCGAGTGATTTCTTTTGTGTTATTTGGTACAATGTGTTGTTTGCTATTATGCAGCGCAAGTGCAAAAGGCTTGAAGGATGTTCCTCTCTACGACCCACAAGCTACCTTTGCTTAAAGCCGTTTTTAATCATTGATCTGATTTGTATACAACTGACAGTTTACACGTCTACTCCATCTTTCTTTCTCACACTTCCTGCCCTTAGAACTCTCTTCCATATACTTGCTTCCCTGACGGCTACAATCTCCAACATTTTAATTGCAACGTCAATTCCCATCTCTTGTTCACTTTACTCTAGTTCTTCTCTCGTATTTTCCCCATCATCAACGTGTATCCTGTTCTTTTCTTTTCTCATTCTACCCTCGCAATTGTATTCACACTAGTATTTTCATCCTTCTCATGCCCGTTCTCCGACACCCCCAGTAACTGGTTTGTCTTTCTATTCGCTCTCCTTCTACTGAAACATTCACTCTTCTCTTTTGTAGCCCCTACGCACCACTGGCGGTACTACCTTGGTTGGGGTGAAACGTTAAAAAGATTTATGAACAATTTTGCACCGTTTAATGAAAGTCTCTATTTGACAAGGCTATTTAAGAACATAACACAAACATCAACCAGAAAACAACTTTTGTCGTTATTTGCTGTGATGTGCAAAACTAAACAGAGAGCAGGTTATTATACGTTCAATTTGTTTATTTCTTATACAAAATGTAAACTTATTTTACAAATGGAACTTTGAGTGTGTCCATTACCTATAGACTCCAAAACGGCTGAAACAATTTTCTTGAAAATTTACACAGTTGTACTATAAGCGTCTGCGAGTGTTCTTAGCTAGGCTTTGTGTCGAGGTACCCCCAATAAATATCGATAATCGAAAAAATCGGGTTATAGAAGGAATGGTCCGATTTTCATCAGATTTGATACACTTATAGACAAAGACATAATAAACGATATTCAGAAGTTTCAAGGTTGCAGTTCTTACAATAGTGCAGAAAATCGATTATATATATATATATATATATATATATATATACAAGGCAAGATATTTGTGTGTGTGTGTGTGTGTCTGTTTATCTGCCTGTATATCAGTATTTTTTCAGGCCTTTTATTTTAGTTTTTGCTTCGGGGTTGGCTCTTAGTAGGTAGAATTGTAGTTCTTAGTCTCAGCCATGATACCATTTACTCAGAGGACTTATTTAGCCTTCAAAATTCACTTTACGACGAAAACAATTTATTTGATATCGATACCCGGAAATCAAAATTTGACTTACATCCATTTATTTAGCTTTCAGTCTACGGTTTCGCTTTAACTGGAAGCAACTATTGCTTTTTAGCATTTCGTGCCAACGTCCAAAGAATCTGATTAGTTTTAAAGCTGTCATTACACCCGAGCATAGCCGGGCTATACTGCTAGTTTGTTATAACTGACCCATCGATCCAAATATTTACTAATTACACAATCTGACTTTTCATGATGTATTCATGGTACCAGTCACCATTGTTTTTATTTCAATTGCAGATCAGTTTCTGTTTTGGAAATGTTTAACTTGCGTCCTATTTCTTGTAATACTTAATAGAGGATTTTGATTTTTGTTATATGATCATTTTTATTTGAACTATGTCATCAGCATAGCCTCCATCATTTTCAGTAAAGTGACCACCAGAAGGGAAAATTGTGCTATTGTCTATTATTAATCTGGTATGGGATGTTGTAAGTTATTCTTAAATGGTCAGTAATTATATCTTCACATGTTTGCTTGTCTATGGCCAAAGCTTAGACTAGGAAGAGATATAAAATATCGGGGCTATTATTTCATACTTGTAGTACTCTTGATAAGGTGTGACTAGTTTTAGTATTGGGTATTTAGCAACATGGACATGATTTTGTGGACTACAATAATTCAATGCATGAACTACCCATTAGTAATAATATCATAAAAAAAGAATACGTCACACTCTGTAGTGGATTAATAACCAACGGAAAAGGACTGCACTTTCACTTATCAAAACGGATAGGTGTCTCCTGAAAGAGGCTCGTTGCCTTGAAGGTCATTTCGGATTCACGCTCTTCCCAAACTGCAAAAGGAATTCTTGTATATGCTCTATTGCTGAAGACTCTAAAAAATTGGTCGGTACATTGTATCACTCCCGTAAGTATCTGGCTGAACTCTCCTCATAATAACGAGTTCAGATAAAATAAAGTAGAAAATTGCTGCTATATTTGGGCTGGAGTTGCCCAGTCTTCATTTGATAATCTTGATAATTCAAAAAAACTTTAAATGGCCAAGATGGTGATGAATTATTTTCAGCTTTGTAACCGTTTTCCCAGAGACAATTCATTGTGAGCTTCTTACTATTTTCATGCTATGTGCTGTGATCACCTAGATAACTAGGTCCCATCAGTCTTGTTCTTTGCAACTGCAACCAACCATGGCAAGTACCCAAAGATGAATTATCTTAATTCCCTTTGTATTCATTAGTAGGACGTTCCACTCAGACAACTTCTTTTAAGAACTGCTAGTTTGTGGAACAGATGCTCCGGGGAGTGCCTTCTTAATCTCTACAAACTTGAGTGCTTTAAGACTAGTTAACATTACTGCATAACATCCTGAACTGTACTTCGCAATTTTGCTTCCAGTCACACATCATCGCTCCTTGGTGGCTCTTGGGTGAAAAGTATTAAGAATATCAGAAGGTGGGTAGAAATAGAGTATGTATGTATGTATATATATATATATATATATATATATATATATATATAAGGTGTGTAGAGATTGAGAAATGTCCTTACGACTAAAGAAAAAGAAAAAAATACCCAGTCCCTTATATGACAGGGCAGTTTCTTATATGCTGTACACCCTTCTCCTGAATAAAGCCTTGAAATGAGAGAAATGCAATTCTACTCATTGATAAGAATATCGGTGAAGGAGTTCCAATTCCAGTTGGGTTAGTTATATCCACTTATGTGTAAATACTCTTGGGAAATGTATGAATATACTTCATCTTCCCCAGCTTCTTGTAATTTTATCATAAAAATATTTTTAAAACCCAAACTTTTCGAATTATAAAAATAAAACGCAATAAAATAAAAAAATTAAAAATGAACGGTGGAGAGAAAAACAATGTTAGATTCTGTGTATGTGTAGCTGAAATTTCATTCATTTAAATTTTATTCCACTTTTTATAAGACTCTACTATGTGGTGTCTCTTCAAGACCTAAGCGATCATGGCCTTCCGCATCTCCCTATTTCTCGTGGCTCTAAGCACGCATTCTCCTTTTAGCCTATCCAAACTCGCTTTCCTATCCATTTACTAAAAACCATATTACGCGTTGTTTTCCCTTGTCTCTTTCATTCTATCTGATCTGTGAGCATCATATTCTCCAAGTCTTCTTTTTTCATTACATGTCCCAGGATCTTCAGCTCTCTTTACTTAATATTAAGTATTACTTTCCTTTTCGTTTCCATCCTCACCAAACTATTCTAAAATATTCGTTGAGAACCTCGTACTGAATATTTTTTGCGGCTATTGGTCTACATCAAGATGTGCAGATAGTGATGAATATAGACAGTGTGTAATGGGCGATCTGAATTTAAATTCTTGCCAATGCTTTTCAGAAAGGCACCAATCCAATGTTTTTCTTCCTAGTTAAAATATTAACTGAGTAGACAGGGCTCTGAGATGTTGGGTTGCAAGCAGTATAAAAAGCAAAACTCTGTAATTTAAACAGTGGAGATAGCTACCCCAAACCTTCCTTTATCATTCCAAAGAATACATGACAATTCGAACATAATATTAATAATAATGTGGAGTACGAGGATGATTATTAATATTATTATTTGTAAACTAGAGACAGCAGAAATGTTCCAATACCGAAAACTCCATTGACGGAACGAGTAAGAAACGCAGAAGTCTTAAAGAAGAAGGCAAGAAAAAAAAAGAGCAAGTGTATTCAGATAGATAAAAACACAGCTTAAATTCCTTGGGTACATACAGTAGCAGTGTTTGAAAATAAAACTTAAATTACCCTTCCCGGGAATTGATGAAAGCAAGAGAGATAGAGAATAGCATAGAGACACCTGACGAGCTTCTGTTAAAAGCTGGCGGAGCGAGACTTTAGCAAATGGAGAAAAACTAAGAGCAACACCAGACAGAAAATTGTGAAGATCCATTATCGCGTTTGGCATGAAGGGACGCAGCACATAGAAGTAATCATTTTAGTTCCATTTTCTAAGGGGATATGGCTTCGAGAAAGAACGGCATTGTGTCTCAGCAAAAATATTAGGAAAACAAACGTATAGTTATAACGACGCGATTAGCGGCCATTCTTTGGTTTCTCTTACAAAAATCCTTTCCTTGATCATTTTGTTGGAAAGCAATTCAAGCATGCTTGGAGGGAAAACAGTCTCATTCACACTCTTATCTCGCCAAAACTGGTTGATTAAACAGACTTTCCGATTCAATGATCAAATGTGCATTTTAACTGATTCCTATCCTTCGATATTTAGGTTGTAACTTTATCGACCTGGATTGAGTCTTTTCAGAAAATAATGAAAACAGTTTTTTAAAATGAAACTTGACAGTACTTTCTAAAATATTTTCAGAATCTTTAGATTGGTTTGTTTAAATTTCTATTATCTATCTTATGAACTACCTGCATTTCATTCTGTAGGGAATGTACTTCCTATTCTGTGATTTTTTTTTTCGAAGAGTATATCCACCATATAAATATTGACATATATTTTAAAATTGAACTACTGTGTGAGCCTTTAAAACAATCTGTACATGAAATATATATTCCAGAAAAATAATTCTCTGAAGTATACCGTAACTAATGTAGAAATCATGGAAATTAACAGTTTCCTTCTGAGGAAAGATTTGGTATTCATTGGCTGAGCATCCAGTATTACATTCGGTCGAAAGTTATGAAATCATTCTCACAAAATAATTTATCTCAAATCTAGTAACTGTTATCGATCTTTCTAGTATGGATGGTGATTTTTTTTTCATAAAATCTTTGAAGTGGAGTGAAATGTCAACATCTTGCTTATGTTATCATTTTTTGGGGAGTTGCATGTACTATTCATTGTAGCTGTTGAACGTCTTCAAGAGAAGTTTTTTTTTATTTGGTACAGTTTGTGATGTCGTACATTCATTGACAAGGTTTGAAGAAATGTAGTCATCACTCGCAAAAGCCACATTTATCCTTTTATAATAGAAAGCAGTAGTGTACAGCTGCTCGTTTAAGTATTTCTGCATTGATTTTGTGCCTGTGTGACTAATAAAAACACGAGACGAAATATTTCATAGGAAAAGCATTGTTTATTGAACTTCAAACATCGTCAATTAGTATTGACGATTGGTAGTGTGTCTTTGTGTTTAGTTTGAACATGAATTCATCTGGCGACGGCGTGAGAGATTGTTTGATTTGCCACTTCGATGGAATGTTTATGTATCTGCTTGTCATCAGGTTTTCCCACGTGTGCACATCCTAAACACATCTTAGTAGACTACATGTTTACGTGACGGGGTGGGAGATGGTACTGACACTGAAATTCAGAAAGGCTGTAAATAACCTAGGTGATTACATTCCAACTTAACATCCTGATGTATCCAGCATTTGAGTTATTCTAGTGTGACACTAATTTGATTTTGTATTTCCTGGTGTGAATAACTTACGACATAAGCTTTGTAAAAGACCCATTCTTTTGCTTCATGCTTCGAGTAATTGAATATTTCAAATTTGGTATATATATATATATATATATATATATATATATATATATAAAATCAAAGTTGATTTTCAAAGCAATACATTTTCCAAAATACATAACTATTCTCTTAACCTTTGTTCCCGATTTACATTTTTTTCTTTTCGACCTGAATAAAACTAAACTTTGCAAATATCAAAAACCTATTTTGTTTGAAGGTGTCTCGCACCACAATATTTCATTTGCAAAAGAGAAACAATCAGCGTGTTTACAGTCTAAGCCGCGGTCATTTTTGTCACATGGGAGAAGCCATCTTTACGATTAGAAGTAAATAAAACCCAAAGGTGTGATGGTATAATCGAATTTGTCTTCTGTTTCATGGCCGTTCAAACGTTTCATCTTCCACTGCTAACAAAGTTTAAAAGAGTTTCACAATAGACTTAATCGATAATCGATCAAGTCTCGTCTTGTTCGCAAGTAGAAGAGAGAAAGAAAAAAAGTTTGCTGTGAAAGAATCCGAAATACAATCATCAGTTTTCGAATTCAACTTTGCTTCAGAGAATTACTTGGTGGTGGCTTAATGGTCAGTGCCTCGTCCAGGACTATGAAGACAGATTGAAGAGGTAAGTTAACAACTATATACGAGAAGCAATGGGATTTTTAGAAAATCATTAAAAACATGTAATATTTTGTTAATTCACTCTTTCCAATAAAACATTTCAAAACTATCGGCAAAATATGAACTAATTCCACGTTAACCTAGATTGTCTTTTCAAACATAGATGAGGGCGACAGCAACAATAAATTGGTTAATTTTTAAAACCCCTTTTCATGATTTTTAATTTTTTAAGTTATTAAATAAGAGAATGTAAATGATTTAATTTTATTGTAAAATATAAGTGCTATAAAAAAGTGATATTAGTGTCTTGTGTTTCATGGAAATTGTTCTGATGACCTTTCGTCCATGGTCATAGAATTTGTGAATTCAAATGCATTACTAAATGGGCGGCAATTTCACAAACTTTTACAGTTAAAAATGGCTAGATGCAACCGTAAGTTCTATGCCGACAGTACCATTCATCCTTATTCTCATTTGTTGAACTTTTTTGTGACTGAGAAGCATGGTTTCCAAAGTATCTTCTTCGGATTTTGCATTCAGAGTTGTGTGGCAACTAGTCTGGGAGAAGAACATGTCTGTCCTGTTGGAAGGATGAAAGGATGATTGATATTCTGGAAAAATCTTACTCTGTCGTTACTATAAATGATAGTAATGTCTTCAAACACAAAGGTATTAGATAATAAAATAACAATAACATAGAGCGTAATTTTATTAAAATATCCATAAAGATAATGTCAATAGAAGCTACTTTACTGTAGTCTTATATTAAGCGGCGTATGTACAGACCATAACCAAAATACTGTACGCTATTTTGTAAGAAATTTTGAAAGAGAAAATGTTTTTATTTTATTACTAAATAACCATGGTTCCTGTGTCCATTGTAAACGTAAAAGACCAACTGAAAATGGTCAAGGGTGTAGAGGCCAGATATTTCGTTATTAGGTCGGGGGATACGACAACAAACCTACATATTTTTACTATATTGTACAGTACACACACACACAGTTACTGCTACAACAACCAGCTTAGGTTTATACGGCTACGGTAATGCTAGAAGCTCTCTCCTTTTACTCTCTCACTCTTTACTACCCTTCCGTTTGGCAAAGGTGAGAGAAAGGCTGAGGTGATTAGCGTTTATAGATTATAAAAAGATAGAGGGGGTGGAAAAGCTCGTGTAGAGTCAGTCAGTTCAAGTGCCATACGTGAAACACGCTTGGGCGATCATGTCTCGAAAAAGACATGACTGACTGGGCAGAGGATTATCCCGCAGTAGGTTGCCATTGCTTTCTGCGGTAGACTGGTTGCCAGCCAAGGCTATAGAACCCAATCTGTCCTGTTATTTAACCCATAACTGGAAGGAAGAAACGGATTAATACCTTTCCCAAGGGTATTTGCGCGTAAGTGAATGCAATGAATTCAGCTGGAATTCGAACTCGGCTGCCCGATTTCTCGTTCCGAGCCGATATCCACTGCACCACAAGGCACATCCTCGTGTAGAGAGTAAGTTTTTTATCTTTCTTCAGTGGCGTAACGGACGGAGTAAGTAACAAACGGAATTATTATAATATAGCATTTGGTGAAGGGATGGATTCACGCCGCCTTCAGCAATATTTGCCTGTATGTGAAAGTAACGAACTCAGTCAGTCACTATCTATTGCTTCATACTAATATTTAATGCAGAGATTCATAAATACATATATATTTTTTAATTAATAATAATTTGTGGAGCGAAGACGGAAATACATGCCAAGACTGTCAACCATCAAATGATAACAAATGGTTTTTGAGTTTGAGGATTTGCGCAGCGTTCCGGTTTATAAATTAATGCTTTAAAAATTCATATTTACAATTTTCAACTAATGAGTATTTTTCCTGCTAACAATAAAGTCCTGCTTCGTGATATCTTTGGTGAATTTTCTTATATATCTTTCAGAGTAGCCAGTAAGTTGATACGTGCGACAGGATCTTAATTCGCGTATCTTCCTCACCAAGCTACGTGATACTTACACTATTCTCTTAACTTTCTACCACATACAAGCAACGAAATCATATTTGTTTTTATTTTAAACTATTACAGAGTAAGAACATTCATGCACACTATGAAATATTAATTGTTACAAACCGCGAAAATAACAATGTTTTATATTTAGGAAACTTTCCTGCCTTTTTCTTTTGTTGTGGATTGATTCACATCCGCACCAATCTTGTGGAGCAAATGTATTGCTGTTTTTATTTACTTCTTTAATTATATAGAGATAATACGTAACAATTCGAACTGTATTTCTATTTAAATTCATGGCGTTTTGTCGAGATGTAGAATCAGTCTTTAAAAGATTCATCATCTAAACGCAAAAATATTTGAGGATATGAAGGTGGGTCTAGGATCTGATACTTTTCACGAAAAAAATCAGGTTTTTTAGATCCTAAAATAGTGTCTTTATGAAAGTAGCAATTGGTAGAACTGCGGTGTAATTTACATGATCAAAGAGGAAAATTGAAAGCAGGGAGAAAAATGTAAAATCAAAGAAAATAATGAAGGGCGTGAAGAATTTAGTGAAAATATGAAACTAATATGGATGTGTGAAAAAGCGTGAACGACGAAAATAAAAATTTTGAAAGAGAGGCAAAAGAAATTAAGTAAATAGATCATAAACAAGAAAACGAATGAAAGAATAGAAAAGAGCGACGAAAGAAAAGTCAATTAAAACGAAAAACGAGAGATGAAAAAGATAAAATGAAAAAAGTAAAAACAAACTTGAAAATAAAGAGAAAGTGTAAAACAAAGAAAAGCAATGAACAGAAATAAAGAAAATGGAAAAAAAAATGAATAAAATGGAATACAGAGTAAGAAAAATGTAAAAAATAAATGAGCAACAAAAAAAAGGAAAAAAAGAATTTGAAAAAGAAACGTTCAGCTAAGAATGAATAATGGAAAAAACAAAATTGAGAAAGGTAGGAAGAAAATGTTAAAACAATGAAAGAAAAAAGATACACTCAAAATCAGGAAACAAAATAATTTTTGGAAAAGGAAGCGGAAAATAAGATATCAAAAGAAATAAATAAAAAATAATAAAAAAAAAATAATATCAAAAGAAATAAAACGGAACCTGAAAATCGTAAAAGAGCAAAAGCATTAAGAACGAAACCGACGGAGGTATTAAATAAAAAGAGGATCTCCTGAAGGAAAGCTGTAAATAAAAAAAACAGCAAAAAGTAATAAAAGCATGCATAAAAGAGATGCATAAAAGATGAAGAAACTATCGGTAAAAACAATATACAAATGAAAAATAAGTAACAAATTTAAATAACAAATCTTGTGATCAGAAAGATAATTTGGTAAACCGACCAAGAAAACGAGCGAAAGATTAAAAAGACAAAGAGATACTAAGAAAATCAACAAAAAATAACATTAAGTATTTGATTGAAGAATTCTTTCCTTTTAGATGACCATTTATCGTAGTAAAGTTCTTAAAAGATTTATTATCTTGAATTCATAACCACCTTTATAGATATACAAGTAGTGTAACGGTTGTCGTCTTGCAAATTCTGATCTCGTAAGAATTCCAATTATGCTCGTCACCGTTGCGTTAAGTTCATGCTAATATTCGCCCCCCCTCCACGATACCCGCATTTCTCTTGTTAACAGTTTGGGTGGCAACCACTCTTAGGAGGACTGTCCTGAATCCTAAACTGGAAAAGTCAACCGTAAACGATACTCCTATATTTTTCTAAGTCTTGGTAAATCATATACAATAATAAAAAAAAAAATCTTCCGAATTACACGATCGCCCATGTCTTCAAAATCATGTTTTGAAAGATCATCATCAAATTTTCCTTATGCTGCATATGAGAAGAATTTGGAGCCAACTATTGCTGACAAGTGTGCTAGAATTTTGCTTATGACTTTCTTGCTGGCAGAAGATTCCCAGTGTCAACACTGTAAAAATTACGTAAACCCGCCCTGCCACTTATATTGTAGAAAATCGCTCACGTTCTTTCCGTATTACATAGGGGATAAATCAATTTAATTCGAACAGTTTCTTCCCACGAACCACTGCTTTATTCTATTCTACAATCTTAACCAGTTCAAGTCTAGGGTCAACCGTCATGTCTCCCTCCTATCCTATACATAGCAGAATATCACTTCAAAACTTAGAATGACTTGCTTTTTAGATAGGTTGTGATAGATTGTGATAGCTTCTGTGTAAATAAGTAGCTCTCAGAGAGAGGTTCAATATGAACAAGCAATATAGGAATGGACGTAAAAAAAAAAAACAAAAAAAAAAACAAACAAGAAAAACACAGGAAAACTACGTTATACCCTTTCATTTGCCAATATTTCATTTTAAAATTGACTGATAATTAGAATAAAACTAGAAAGTAAAGTCGATTGATATCAATATTTTGGAATCCTGAAATTTACATTTTTCTTTTAGCCCATCTCAGATAAGTTTCTTTGCTGTGGTATGGGAAAAGTTTATTGAACAGTCAGAGGAACACTACTTTGATTTGGAGGGTTGATATTACTCAGAAGCCTGATAAGCATCTCAGATATTAGTTGAAGCCGGTAAGAAGGAACACTAGGCAGCACAAGAGAGCTGTAGAAGTAAATAAATTCTGAAAAGCCTTAAATATGTCTGCAACTCTCAAATATGGTTTATTTATATAAATCCATGCTTCTTGGAACAAAAATTGTTAACTCACTGTCTTTGGTAATTACTATAGTTTTGGGGCTATCTATTTGACATTTTAGAGTTCTGAAAAGTTTTTAAAAATTTTATCTAAAAACATTACGGTGGTGCGCGCACACAAACAAAAACGTTTTAGTAGTTTAGAGCCATTTAAAAAAAAATCATTTGAGTGTAATTTCTATCACAGATAGCAATTTACGAGTAGAATTTCAATTGTAATGCGGCCCCAATCTGCCTTTTCTCTTAATATTTTCATCGGAATTCTGATTTTTCGTCTTTTGTACTTTGCATAAATTAAAGCAAAGCATTAGATTGGCGAAAAAAATTTCATCATATTGCAGTTGAAATGGTTAAGCATAACTAAGTAAAATAATAAGTTTCTTATCTTGCGTTTTTAACTGTTGGAAATCTCTTCCTGCTTTATGCTTTGCAGTAAGATTTGATCTTCAAAAATTTAAATGCAGTTTCAACCGTTATCTGCTGTCTAATATCCGCTCTTTAACTGTTGTTTCATCTTTCAAACACGGCAAATCCTATTCAGTGTCAACCATCATCTACTGTCTAATATCCGCTCTTTAACTGTTGTCTCTATCTAATACTACTTTCTATTTTTCTCATATTTCAAACTCGGTAACTACTCGCGTTTTAGTGGCTTTAATCTCTTGCTTAGATTGAAATGATTAAAAGAAAACCGAGATCACAAATACAACGAATAAATTCCAACATTAGTGATATACCATTTATTTGATCGGAAACATACTTCCATCTTGGTCCTTTTACTAAATCTTGTCTATAAATGGCATCTTTGACGACTACGGCGGACATCGAAGTTTAACTTGACTGTAGTTGTAGGTAAATTTAAATAGTATTTCCTAGCCAAGAACAAGGGACGTTGTTCATATTCAGTTTGTATGAATACTTAATATCGACCGCTACTATATATGACTTGACAATATTGATTTGTGCCTTATTACTTGAGGCTATTGGTTACTCCTGCAGAAACATGACTTTCTTTTAGACGTGATGTCGCAATATGCACGCACGCAATTCTGGATAGAAATATAGATTTCCAACGACAAACGAACACAAAATAATAGTAACACATTGAAATCTAGTGTTAACAGATACCAACATAAATGTTTTAGTGGTATAATAATGAATTTAAAATCACGCTATCTTTTTTTTTTTTTTAGGACAATTTTGTCTTAACATGGTGAAACAATCCCGACAAAATGCAGAAATACATCTACTGACATGCTTAAACAGAAGCTTTCAATATTGTAGTTTCAACGTGACTGTTCTTAGAGTAACAAACTTAAAAATTAAACCCCAAAATAACGATAAAGCTACCGAAGCACAAGTGGCTGCAGGGACTGAAAAAATACTTTATGAAGAACTGCAAACTCATAATTAAACAGGAAATAAGGGTTAAATTTATACTCTTATTCCAAAAACCGGCGAGGATATTAAGCAGGATGATAAACGAATCTATCTACTCTGATGGAGGGCAAAATAAACAAATTTCAAATCGAATTTTAGAGTTTAGGAAGATATGTTAGAAGTATAGAATTGATGTTGACTTCTTAAGAAACAGGAAACTATATTCTAAACGGAACAAGGGATAAACCTCTCCATCTTTGAGGAGGTTTTAAAAAGGAGAGGTTCATCCCTTGTCTCATGATTTCATCTTTTGTAGGTAATATTATAGCATATTCAACTTGATCCATTATTGCTGCATGTGCGTGCTCGTGCGGAACCCGAATTTTATTCTAATAGAGATTTTATGTGATGTTTGAGAAAGTGCATTTTCAGTGGCTGTATGGTCAGTGATTATACATCTGCTTCTTTCAAGTCTATTTGCGAAGAGTTTTAATCATATTTTTTCGTGTAGGGGCAAAAACTAATACACTATGAGGCAGGGATATGTACTTAGTAGCTAGAAAGTTCTTTTAAGACATTTCCATTCTCCCGGAATCTCTAACGTCCGGCCGAGTGCAAAGTATATTCTGGAAGTGTCTGGGAGTGAGGCACATGCTCCATTAGGAAGAAAGGTTTTATTCCGTAAGCACTTATCTTAGCCGCGCAACAGGATCACGGATACAGACCGATATTCGATGTATTAAATTGAAACACAAATAGAAAAAATAGCCGCTAAAAATGTAATCAGATTATAAGAGAACAGATGATCCAATTAAAAGCTGTTCCTTATCGATTTTAGTTCATGTCATTATCAATGCTTCTACGTGATGAAATCAAACAGCATTAAAATAACATTGAGCAACATAGTCAATTCAATTCTGTGTAAACGAATTAGTATCTGATGCAAGTACAGTCTTAGCAAAATGGCGGGAAACCTTCGTGTCTTCAAAATGTGTCCATTACTTATGTTTTAATTTATTTGATACATTAACGTAATATAAGAATAACTGGAACACTTGCAGTTACAATGAATAGACGTCTTTTTCACCACTACAAGAAAACCATTTATTTTTATTAGAATATGAGGATTATTTTTCTATTCATTTTGCATTTTTATTATATTACTATATTTTATATTTATAAATTTATTTATTAAAACGAATATTCTATTTGTGCAATTGTGTTAGAAATTGTTTATTCTTTCTAAGTTGACATTCATAGCTTGATCTCTTTCCCGTATAAAGTATCATTTGTTTGGCTCATATTGTAATACATATTTACATTGTATTTGCAAAATTATTTAAACTAGCAGAACCCGTGGAATTTCCACGGAAGGATAATTATGATTTCCTGAAAAAATTTTACTTTATCATATTGCAAATGACAGTAACGTCTTCAGACATTAAGGTATTGGATAATAAAATAACGATAGCACAGTGTAATTGTATTAAAATATCTATAAAAGTAATGTCCACAGAAGCTACTTTATTGTAATCTTATATTAGGAGGCGTATGGACAGACCAGAAACAAAATACTGTACGCTATTTTGTGAGAGATTTTGAAAGAGAATTCTTTATTACTAAAAAAAATCATGGCTCCTGTGTCCATTGTAAACTGAAAAGATCAACTGAGTAATGGCCAAGGGTGTAGAGGACAGAAATTTTGTTATTAGGTCGCGGGATACGATAAAAAAATCTTATTTTTAATATATTGTACACTACACACAATTATTGCTACAACAACCAACTTAAGTTGCTACTGCTACGGTAATGCTATAGGTTCTCTCCTTTACTCTCTCACTCTTTACTACCCTTCCGTTTGGCAAAGGTGAGAGATAGTGTTTATAGAATATATAAGATAGAGGTGATGGAAAAGCTCGTGTAGAGAGTAAATGTGCTATCTTTCTTCAGTGGCGTAACTAATTCAGGAAAGAAAAAAGCAAACTTTTCATATAATAGTTGATACGAATGATTGATCTTCATTAATTTTCTAATTTTTTTTAGGAAATGGATGGAGTCTTGAAACTGTAGAAACGATGTTTCGAATCCTACACTTATTTTGTATTTTTTTTTATTTTTCTAGCCGATTTCATAATGTTAATTCTTTAATTAGGTTTAGAGACTCTAATTGTATGGTGAAAATAACACTGACGACATGAATTTAAGACTCGTACTAGACTGACAGGTAGGCGCTACTCTTACAGCGTTGAAATAATCAAATGTAACGGCTTTTCTGACGCAAAGCTTTTCTCGCACTTTCCGCATGTTGAACGCTCTTCAGTTAGCCTCTTCTCCTATCAGAGACGCAAGTAATGTGCCTTGTCTTTTCAGGACGTAGGCGATGATGGCTTTCCACGTCTCCCTATCCCTGGTGGCTCTTAGCAGGCTTTCTCCTGTTACACCAGGCAACCGCCGTTCTGTGATCCACTAGCTCAGGCTCTTCAAATAATTTATCCTCTGCTTTCTCTTGTTTCTTTTTCACTCTGTCTGGCCTGTTAGTACCAGATTCTACAAGCCCTCCTTCCTCATTGCATGTCCAAGGAACTTTAACCGCCTCTTCCTGATGCTCAGTATTAATTTCCTTTTCGTTTCCATCATTTTCAAAACCTCCTCATTGCTCACATGCTCAATCCATGATATCCACAGTATTGTTCTACAATCTCCAAAAGATTAAATGCAACATCAATTGCCAGTTTATATCTCCTTGCATCCCGCTATTATTTCATGTTTCTTCAACATTCCCTGTACCAAGTCTTTCCTCTCACTGTTACACCCGACGCGCTAGTGTCTATTTCGACGTGGTCTCGGCGAAAATATTTAAAAAACTAAAAGCTAAATAAGTGCTAAAATGTTCAAGGTCTTATTGATTTCTTTTAAACGGTGTTTTGCGTGTATAAAATATCCAAGCCTTCTTTCTTATTGTCTTAGAAATATCAATTGTCTTAAGTATGATTGTCTTTCTAGTTCCAATTTTCTTTAGAACTTCCTCATTAATCACATGTTCTGTAAAAATTTTCTTATATCTACTGCTTTGAGTATCTGCTTTGTCGGTAAGAAAATTGTCCAACATTAACTGTCATCGAGAAAGGGTAAATATGACACAGCTTTTCAGCAGATTTGTTCTTGTATGAGCGAAGTGTTCGTATTAACCTGCTTAGTTTCTGGAAGACAGTTTTCCCTATATAGATATATATTTTACATTTTTCGCCGTCTGTGAAAGTAAATTGCTTCACGTTTCAGAACCATAGCTCTCTCTCACTCACACACACACACACATATATATATATATATATATATATATATATATATACAATGCAACATGGGTAGAATAGACTTTCCTGAGACAGTCACAAGTTCACAGCGTTGGCCACGTTGCCAGGATGGGTGAGGACAGAATAACTAACGTTCTCATGTACCACCAGCTTGATAGTAGACAATAGAGCATTAGCCGACCATGGTCCCAATATAAAAACAAGCAAAAAAGTAACCTCATCTGTCAATTCGTTTCGTACTAATTTCAAGCGAGTTGTTCTGGAGAGAAATATCTGGACATATTAAAATCAGTCATATTGGCAATATTCTTATTGCTGTGTCAGGAGATACTCTGCAACAGCGAGTATGTGGAAATGAAGTGTCACATACAACAAAAATAAAACAACTGAATGAGCTTTTCGGAGGTTCATACGTCGGAATCAATGGAAAAGTAATATATATGTATGTATGTATAGTTGTCAGTTCGTGAACGTTGAGGATAATCCAACAAGATTTCCTTAATATAAATTATTAATAGGTAAATCAATATAGAGAGCTCAATGGGTGTTAATCAGAGCGATATGAAGTTTATAAAACTAATATGACGTGTTGATTTTTTCTTTATAAACATATATATAAATTATGAATTAATTGTACATTGCGACACGGAAATTTCTATGTTTCGAAATAGGTTCTCTTTATCAGGCAATGTTGGTTGCGTAAATGATTTATATTTAAATACAAAATGTTTTTTTGAGTTTAAAATAAATTAATTCATGATTATATTAAATTCTATAATATTTATTATATTGAGCACTGTTTATAATAAAATAAACGCCGGGTTACTCAATATAGTAAAACCTTGAGTCCTCTTCACCTGGATGGATATATATATATATATATATATATATCTATATACTCATTGTTTCAGATGTAATCTTAGGTCACAAGTTTTCGATGGTATATCTTCAATTTTACTAGCAGGTTTTCTTTGTCTTTTCTTTTGTCTTTATATTTTAAGGTTAAATTGTTTTTGTCTAATTTCCAAATAAACTATACTTACTATTTAGATTAATATTTTGAACTGAAGATCACAGTTTTTTCATTTTACTAGGTAACGCTGTATCTAACCAGCCTAGTTTGTCTTTGTCTTAACATTTCTAGTTGAATATAATCTTTAAACATATCATATTGGTCACTTTACTTAAATCAGTAATATTGGAATATTCTATATTATTTAGAATATCGTGTCAAGCATTCTAAGTATGTGTCCAGTAGATATCTGGCAAAACAACAAGTTGTTTTAATTGTACATGTATGTCTGTGTGTCGTCAACTGAAATCAAAATAAAATAAAATGAGTGAAAGGCTTGTAGTTGCTGGACAAAATCGATGTCATATCAATAAAATATTTAATATAATTTGTCTTGTAAAATCTGAGACTCAGCACAATACAAGATCTCAGGAAAAAGTGAATGATCATTTACTCTGACTATGAAAGTGAATTTGGCCTAAAACTTTCAGCATCTACATATACATAAGCTGATACCTCGTTTCTGAGTAAGGCCATCGCAAGATATTGTGAAACATACTTGCACTTAGTCTGGTTGTTGCCCATTACAGCAAACAACATTTCTAAAATTAAACAGAATTAATACATATTTTGGAGTCTGTAAATCTAACTTGGTGACTGTTTGCATATCTTTTCCATACATTGTTACTCAAATATCATTATTTATGAGATAATTCTTTCTCATAAAATATAAATAATAATTATATATTACACACAGTTTTCAGTGAACTTGTGGTGCATAGGGAATTATGAAATCAAGGCAACCTCCTTCTTCACGTTTACCAAAAGTTACAATGACGTGTGAAATCCTTGGTTTTTCTCAAATACAAAAAGGATTGTCCATGTGCTTAAAAAAGTCGAAACCGGATTTCGCAAGTAGATGTTAAATTGATCTGACCAATGCAAGCGATTCGCAAGACCGTAAGTGCTTCGCTATCCAGTGCAAAAAATCTAAATACTATAAAAGGCCCCGGTCAGCGTCAGCCAGACAGTCAAATATAATCAACGAGATGAAACAACTAAAATGTACCAGGGGAAACTTCAACGTCCTCCTCCTTCTTTCTCGTGTGCTGATTCTTTTTACTTTTTATCCATTCAAAGACACACCTACTGAACAAAAGCTCATACATACATACATACATACGTACGCATAAACACTTTTCAACAAATTACTACTATGAACATCTGTACGAACTCTTGATACCTTTAAATTTCTCATTGAACTTTAACGGCTACAATTGATGTTATCTGTCTCCATCAATAATTATGTTAACATGAAAATTGTATTTTTTATTCTTACGCTATTCCTCACTTTCAACCTGCCGACAATCAATTTTCTGATGAAAACCTGACAATTCTGATGATAGCTCTGTATAAAACTTGTCAGCTGTAGGGAGGTTGTTTATGTATGACACAAGGCCGAATTAATAAACATTAACCATCTCCCTATAGCTTACCGTCCTCGAGACGCCAATCGACACATACGAACATTCCTACCGTAACTGTCCAAGAGCCTCAATCGTGTAACAAGTTTTGCTTATATATATATATAATTCATACTAAAACTAGAACGGTGTTAAAAGATTTGTAACGTTAAGCAAATAAGAATAAGACACTTTAATTACATTTTCGAATTTTATTTTTTTGAATTTTTACAAAAGTTCTGAAAACCGAGCACTGCCGAATGACTGACCACAGCTGCCTGTCTGACACGCTTGCGTGTGGTCATCGGTATAGTTTCTCGAAACTTGCCACGGAGCTGTCAGTTTTGCGTCTGCTCACGCCAACGTGTGGTACCAGATCTCCTCGACACTAAAACGAACGACATTGCCGGGTGCCACGTATCCGGCTGTTTAGGGTCTGACCACGGCGGCGGGTGGTCGTCGGATAGGCGTCTGACACGCACCCCTATTTCTACACTGGTGACCCCCCACCCAGACGGTTGAAAAGAACACGCACCCTACACCTTCAAAATGACTTCGACTGAAAATTTCATGCGTTTTTCAAAATCGTCAGATAGCAGCTATTTTAGAGAAAATAAACATTTTTATGCCGGTTTCGAAAATTCAAGATGTTAAATCTTGGGTAGTCAATACACACATACTATGTAGAAACCATCTAAACTCACATAAGAAAATGCCTTTACAGCGGAAATGAAAATATTTAAGTATCAACATTACTAAATAGTAGTGTAGAAGTATAGATTAAAGTAATCAATATTAGTGAATATCTTAAAAATGTGTAAAAACGAAAGCAGGAATAAACATGAGAAAAAGTATTAATAACAATTAAACAATAAATAAAATGTTAACAAACACGATAAATAGTAAAAAAAAGAAAAGGATTTAGATCCACAACTCTTTCCATTCATTATCCTTTAGAATAATGAGACTACTCACTACGTATCCCTGACCTGTGTGTGTGTGTATGTGTATATATATAGTCGAGCAAAAACACAACGGACATAACCTGCCCATTGCGTTTAACATAAAACACCACTAAGTGTTGAGTTCAGTGGCCACTATAAATATATATATATATATATATATATATATATATATATAATTTGTGTGTTTGTGCGCGTGTGTATATCTAAGTAATAATTTTTTACTCCTGTAGTAAAACTCGATATATATATATATATATATATATATGCATACTTTTACACATATATAATTTTCCTTCTGTCACACTTATAGAGGAAAAAATAGACAATAGCGAGGGAGCGTCGGCACGGTTCATTCTCCTTTTTTTTTATAGTTAGGATAGCTCTTTCCGCGTGTTTGCTCTATAATAGTACATTTTGTTCTTTTTTTTTTCATTAATTTATCAAACACACACACACACACACACCTGATAAATTAATGAAAAAAAAAAGAACAAAATGTACTGTTATAGAGCAAACACGCGGAAAGAGCTATCCTAACCATAAAAAAAAGGAGAATGAACCGTGCCGACGCTCTCTCGCTATTGTCTATTTTTTCCTCTATAAGTGTGACAGGAGGAAAATTATATATGTGTAAAAAGTATATATATATATATATGTTCTTATTACTACAACTACTAAGATTATATAATTTCCCTCCTGTCACGCTCGAGAGGGAGGGGTTGCATTATTTTTTTTATGTCTTAATGTAAAATACTCAATAATAGGTACATCATTATCTATGTTGCCGTCATTTTAGATGTCATATCGATATAAATCTTTTGTCGTCATTTTTGGCAGCACGGGCCCACGAGTAAAAGATTAGATTTAGAGGCACTGTGCCACAAAATAAGATGTAGCGACAGATTAATTTGAAACTTTTACTGATCCTACATTCTTGTGGGGTCTGGTTTTCTAATGAAAATCAATATTATTCGGTCTATTATCTTATTGTACACATTTTGAGAATTGATTTTAAATGCACATTTTCTTTTATGTCTATTTTCTGAAATGAGATGACATTTTCTACATACATTATTTACATGAATAGTCGTAAGTTAGTATTTCAAAGAAAAACAAACTACGCAAATTGATGTTTAATGGTATATTTTGAAGAATTCAACGTAACAGTTATTTCAGACAAATGATGCAAGTCCTCAATATCATCGGCATAGATAAGGGACTAGAAGGTAAATATAATCAGTTTGCTTCCTGAAAAACGCAGGATGGTGAAATTCCGCCACCTCCATATAGCATCACGAATTAGTTTAACAATTTTCAGTATCAGTGAAAGAGACGCTACGAGGTTTAATATTCTCCGATATTTAAAGAAATAACATTCGAAACATCTTAAATCCAAGTCTTTACAAGGTCTTATATATTACTGTCAGTTTCATAAAGTTAGGAGTGAATAAGATAGTGGTTGGTATCGATGTCTGTAACGTGATATTATCTATGAATTGCTTACCATATTTTCTTAATCTGAAGATCGCATTTATCGGAAAACTGACAGTAATGTTTGAGCTTGTAAAGATCACGCTTTTAAATATTCTAAAGAATTGTACGCGCTACTTAAAAAAATTACACAATCTATATCGAACTTATATATGGTATTATTTTCTAACTTAACCCCTTCGGCATGAGTTGATACATAACAAGGCTTGTCTACTTGACCATTAACCCTCTAGGGCCATTCGCATCATGTTTGATACAGTATGAAAACAAGCCTTGAAAGAAATATTTTCCTGAAAAATTTAAGAGAAATATTTTATAAATTTCAAATGAAAGCAGTACTGACTGCTCAGTCAATGAATACCAAATGTTTCCTTATAGGGAAATACTGTATCAAATATGATACGAATGGCCCTACAGGGTTAATACTTAGTGCGATGGAAATTGACATTTAAAAGTCTATTATGAATTAACATATCAACATAAGCTAACGTAAATTAAGTACCTAGGCAGGGTATTTATTTTAAATTACACACACACACATAAATGTGGATAACTCAACTTTTAATCTTTTTCCTCCTCCAAGAATTGGGGGGGGTATATTTCATGCTTTAAATGTGAACCTTTAATCCAGTGGTATATGGTAAGTTTAGATTTATATTGCTTGAAATGTTAATTTAGTGGGTACCCATATTTGAATACATACTTCGGTCTATTTAAAACAATATTTAATTTTGTCTATAAGTATCTTCGCTCCAAAATAAATACTCGAGAAACTTTAACGAAAAACTGCTCTCTTTATTCATATGTTATCTCGGGTTTGCAGGCCATTAGAGGAATTACTGTTTAAAATAAAATTGAATCTACTCATACACGGATTTCAACTGAAATAATGTTTGAAATATATTGATATATATATATATATATATATATATATATATATATATATATATATATATATATATAGATATATATAGTTGATAGTTTACAGTAGCTAGCTCTGTTTTGCCTTATAAACTAGGTTACATTCGTGTACATTTGTGGTTATTCTGTTTTCTACGTTTAGCGTGCGTAGTAGTGAATTTACTTTAACCATGGCAGGGTATTCATATCGTGAGCAGGCAGACATGATTTTACATACGGCCATGTGAATGGTAGTGGAGGCAAGGCTGCCAGGATGTATCAGATTGAGTTTTCAGAGCAAAGGCAAGTGAGAAATTCAGTATTTACGTCTGTTTATAGTCTATGCATTGAGGAAGAGAGCCACTTCTACGCCTGACCAAAAACATACTCTACATGCTGTCGTAGATAATCCAGGTATCGGCACTCCTCAAATAGCCCACGGTTCTGGGCATGACGGTAAACTGCATCCAGCAACGAGGCCTCTGAATGGGAGGTTGTGAGAGGCATGGAACCACCTCTTAATTGCTGTTGTTCCCAAGTCCACCCTGACCTGAGTTGGTAGCACCTGTTAGGGTCCCAGCTATGGGCTAATAGTTAACCCTCAACCTGCTGTCAAAACACTATGAAAGTATAAAAATAGACTTTTATAGAAATATATATAGAGACTTTTATACAAAAATATACATTTTTTGAATGAAAAATATTATAAACAATACATTTCTGAAGAAATAATTCTAATTTTTTTATACAAAACTAAAAGACATTTTTAGCTTTCTAAAATACAAAAGACTAAAAACAATAAATTTTCATCAGAATCTGATACATCAACCTTCTCACTATAACAGTAAACAAAAATACCTAAAAACCTACCTTATTGGCATTAAATAGCTCACAGAGGTTGATATGCCATTAAACAAAACTCACTCAAACTCAACTAGCCCAAGCATGTCTTACATCTCGAGTAAGAAAGAAATTCTCTCCCTTTTTGTTATACTGCCTCGTATAAACCATCTAGGAGACTTTGAGAACTTTCCTAACTCACAAGGGGTCAAACCACATTTTGATGAACGTATAAAACTCATCTTTAAAAAATCTAGTTGAGTTCTTCGTTTTTTGGATGGAGAATCATGATAAAAAAATAGCGCTATAATGAAAAGATTTTGAAGTAGGTGGAATATATATAATTCTGCTTAGCGCTTCATTAGTACGACGGTTACGAGCAGTTAATACCATATAAACAATATACTATTCCGTTTGAATATCGTTGAACGATGTAAAAGACATTCATCATATACGCTACTTGTTTTTCAGTTAAAAAATAAGACAAAAAAGGTTTTTAATTTTTTTTTCATTTTTGACCCCTTATAATAACGACTAACATTCATAGTTCTGATGGTTATAGTAATGTTTATTTTTAAGTTAAGCTTAAATATTTTAATGATGCAATAAAAGAATTTCTACAGAAATTTTATCATAGAATTTAGCATGATCTTATACAATCATTAGCATAATTATTAAAATTGGTCAGAAAATTCAAATAGAAAAAACGTGATATTTTCACGGGTATTTTCAGTTTTAGACATGAGTATCGATAAACCCATTACAAAGATGTGCTGTATAAGAAAAAAATTAATTTACATTAGTTCCTATTAACAAATACTAGCCATCAAATTGCTCTTTAGACGAAACCACTTATCCCAGTGTCCTTTTAATACTTCAATACAGTTTTCAAGGTACACATTTGGGGTCGCCATTACTTGCTTCCTCGCATTCTCTTTACTGTTATCTGAACCGGAAGTGACAGCAGGAAATGACAAATATAGATTGTATGGTTGAGAACGGACCAGGTTGATATGATGTTTTGCCTGAAAACCTCGCAGAAGACTCCGCCGATCTAATCACTAGGTCTTTAGAAATGCGGATCACTTAATGGCATCTCTATGCCAACTGAGTAATATGCGGGAGTGTGTCTATTCACGTATGAGTGATAAATAACCCCTCGGGTTGTTTGCCAAGTTACATAAAGTCCATGTTAACGATTCTCACAATATTCAGAATGCCTGCACAATTTTTGAATAGATGTTTGTATGTGTGCGCACATATATATATATATATTTGTTGTTGCTGTAAACGTTATTTTTAATGGCTATAAATATAAAAGTGGAAACTTAGTCAAAGCCGAGCAGCGACATCAATTTCATGTGTGAACGCAATCATTAGTTCGCAAATTGCATTCAAGCATGTAACAGACATTAGTGGGAATACTAACGTAAAGTATTCTGTACAATATCGCTATTTCGATGGACAAAATGCTGAAAGCTGGAGAAAGAATCATCTGTTAGTCTATGAATGTGCAGCAGCATATGGCGAAAATATAGTATTTCGAGTGGTTGCGTGGTGGGGTAATATCGCTTCGGAATGAGGAATCGGTGGGTTGTGCTCGTGTTATGGTGCTCTATCTATTGGAATGTACTCTTCCTCCGCTCCGTCAGTGTAATACTACCTGCGTGATTTTCGGGGGCGCAGCTGTGACGCAGCTGAGTAACAGTGTATAGGCAGTCTAGTTACAGTCAAGTCGCAGCTTAACTATACACTTCGGACTTACACTTCTATATTGCTGATTACTAACACTTATTGTTCTCTTATTCTAATACACTGTTTGAACGTACCTACTTGTTTCCGTGCGTTACTTTCGGCTCAAGCAGGCCACAACAACTTGGCGACGAAGATTTCGCCACAACAATTCGTGTCTGCTTCGTACATTTACTAAATGCCAATAAATTTGAGAATGGTATGAATTTTTGAAGGAAAAATCAAAGCAGGCTGTTACTCAGGATACACATCATTTGATGTTCTTACGACCCTCTGGGATTACGGAACCTTTTGTGGCTCCATTTTTGGTCAAATCTTACTCTTGGAAAGATGAAGCATAGTAGAAGCTGTTAGATACTTTCTTGAGCAGTACAATGAGCTGATTATTTTCCCCACCATTTTTAGCAATGGTACTTATATATAAATTAGACCTCGTGGAACATATCAATGATAATTTTGAATTAAGTATTATCATACTTTGAAATTACACATTATTTTAAAAAAATGTTTAAATAAAGCGAACAGATATATCAGATGGGAAATGACTTAACGAGAGAGATGCATTTCTTCCGATGGTAATTTTTTTTTTTTTTTTTACTGGCATAGAAGCCTTTCGTGGATTAGCTGTCTGAAACACAGTTAACGTGAAGATGGTTTCGCTAATATAATGGGTAAGTAAGTTTGATTCGTGTTGAAAGGCATATCTTTTAAGACTTAAGATTCTCTGGCCTCAGTTACATTTCTTGGAAAACATCTCAGACGCACATCCGGGAGGAATGGCTCTGATTCAGCGACTGGAGGTTTTGAGGATCGACATATCACCTCTTAATTGCTATTGTTCCCAGGTCTATTCTTACCCGGGGTAGTAAAATGTTTTAGGGTCCCAGCTCTGAACGAATAGTGAACCCACCAAACAAACTTTTGAAAGAATAAAATAACATACATATATATATATATATATATATATATATAAATACACCAGTTAAGTGCCATACATGATACACACTTAGGCGATCATGTCTCGAAAGAGACTGACTAGGGAGAAGATTATCCCGCAGTGTGTTAGCATTAAATTTTGTGGTAGACTGGTTGCCAGCCAAGTCTATAGTACCTAATCTGTCTTGTTATTTAACCCATAACTGAAGGGAAGAGACGTATTAATATCTTTCCCAAGGTTATTAGCGCGTAGGTGAATGCAAAGAATTCAACGGTAATTCGAAATCGGCTCCCTGATTTCTCGTTCCAAACCGCTATACACTGTACCACAAGGTACATCCTTTATATATATATAATATAAGCAGTTTTACTCAGGTAGTTTAAGGAATGCGAATAAAAAACATATGATGAATTTACATAGCAAATAATTAACGCCCACCCTCGTCACTTTTATAGATAACAATTTAAAATGTCTTTATTGGAATAGGGTGGGAAGGGAGTGGGGTGATCGAGTCTACATTATAATCAATACATAAACTGATCTCTGAATTTTTGGGGTAATAATATATATTTTTCTACCATTAATTTGTTTTCTGAAAAATTTCAAGGTGTCGTTAACGCTATAATATTTCGATCTACATCTGAGCGCAACTCCCGTCAAGCTAGAATGCAGACGCTAAGTCGAATCAATCAATCAATCAATCAAATATTTACACAACATCCACCCCCGTCATATATATATATATATATATATATATATAAGAAACAATACGAATTCCTATATAGAACATTTTGTAACTTTCGTAACCCCCTCTAAAATAGCCATACGTTGATCGATCACACCCAAATTATAGGGTTAAGTAAAACCAGGTAAAAGAATACAAAGTACTTTAAGTTTTACTAAGGTGCGTAAAAACAGCAAACTGCAAAATGCGATAAGTAAATTCTCGCCATTTTTTTATTTCGCGCGCAAACACGTTGTTTTTGATCTTGCCGACTGCAAAGTGCAATAACGTCAGTCAGGCACCGGGTGTGAGAAAGAGCACCATGACACAAATCATTCATTTGGAAACGCACTGCTGTATTGCTTGGCAGTCACACCGGAAGCCCTAGTACGCACATTTCGGAATATTTCGTTATAAATCTGAAAACGTTGCAAAAGATTCGGAAATAGTTAAATTAATCTCATAGTAATTACGAAAATTTTTGGAGGGATCACGACTTTATACGTCTATTCATCTCCGCACAAGGTCTCAGTCTCAACACAAAATCTACATCAAGTGCCTTCAGGAGCTAGTGCTACCCTGGGTAATAATAGAAGCTGCTAGGAGAACCCAGTCGTGGCTGTCAGACAATTTCTGCAACCACATCACCCTTTATAACTTGCCACGTAACTCCCCATTTTGGAACCCCCTTTATTATTAAGTGTGGAGGACAGCTGAGTGAGTGACCAACAGAACTACTTGTAACGCAGAAGATGAAGGCAAGGATCACGGTAGCTTTCACCAACTTAAAGAAGGAGACCGCCCAGAAGAGATGCAAGAGATTACCAGTTATCTGGAGTCCGCGGATTAATCCAAAGGCAACTTTATTGAATAAACTTTATTAATATTTCAAGAAAGATGTTTGCCAAAATTACACAAACTTATTAACATGGGATATCAGTGTTATTTTCAATTTGCGAAATTTAGACAATTTATCTATATGTATGGGTTTTTCTCGAAGTATTTTTCCTGAAAAATTAGCTTATTCAAATTTCATCGATTGGTTTGTGAGATTGAACTAAAAATATATTAAAAATCTAGACAAAAATGTTACCGATAACTTCAGCAATACTAAATATTGTGAGAATTTCAACACATACCAGTGTTGAATGAATATTTTAGTACAAAAAAAAATGGCCGTGAGTACCTATTTATAGAGAAAAAGAAATAGCCAAGAGTACATTTTATCTGTAGTTGAAGAAATACAATATTTAGATTTTGGCATTAGATACCACATAACGAGTGATATACTACTGAAAAAATTCAAAAAACTAAAGCCACTAAATATAACGTTTAGACTAGAAAGATACTAAAACTACTGATATTAATATCGTCAGATAAAAATAATATATACAATATAAGTTGGAGAACCGACCGGTTGAATCATGAATTTTGACAAACGAAAGTGAATGTCGAGTGCAAATTATTTATAAAATAGCACTTATTCTACTAAAGATTTCACTGGATAAATTAGTAAATAAGTATGAAATATCTCTTAGATTAGTGTGTTTGTGTTTGTCTCTATATTTCTAGATATCTACAAAGAGGGGGGGATAAATAATGTCGCAAGTCAATCATCTTGATGTAAAATGCCAGTAGTTGTGGTGAATGCCTATCTTACCAAAGAATATATCGACCCCAGTTTTCCGAATTTCCCTACAGTTGCAGAAGTCGATTTATTCTTGCCAGTGTCGGCCATAGGGAAATTTGGCAATTGCAAAGATTTATTGATATAAAAACATGGTGATACTAATAATGTGGCGATAGCATCTGAGTTTGTCAGTCTAGTAACACAGCTAGTCAATTCCTCTTACAGACATCAGCTCAGCCACATTTGTTTATTTAAAAGAGAGACCACACTTATGGTTTATGTTGCAGCAAACCTGAGTAATAGTTTCTGGGAGAGAGCGCATTATCTAGCAAGATCAGAATGTTCAAACTCTCTGTCGGGATGAGTTGATACTTGGTGCTAGGTCAACGATTGACGACTACCTAATCTCACTCAAAATGCTTTGATCAACTCTTGGTATGATTTTAACTTCTTTTAAAGGGGCTGCACAGTGGCATCGCTTCCGTGGAGCGATAACATCAAGTAGTCACCTTTCTGATAAATCGATCATGAGATGCGAACATTGTAACTATAATTTGTACACTTGCCTATGATTCTAATAATAATAAAATATTAGAAATCTATATTATAATAAAACTGTACTTCCTAGATTATTCCTATCTAAATTTTTTGGACATCAATTATACAGACCTAAAATGGAGAGAGAAATTAAAATCAACATTTTTAAATTATCCATGCATATTTTAAACTCTAACCTTAAGGTTTCAGGATAATTGAGGAAATACTGTAATCCATAGTATTAAAGATGCGTTCTTTTATCCACGTGACTTTGCTTGCATGTATATGTGTAAGTCTCCGTTGTGTGAGTGACTTACATTTGCTTTTGATATTTAATATATTTAGCACAAATACTAGAGGTATTTGACGGTGTTTGAAATAAGACATTAAAATGATATTCAGTTAAGTGCCATACGTGATACACGCTTGGGCGATCATATCTCGAAAGAGACAGACTGACTGGGCAGAAGGTTATCCCGAAGTAGGTTGCCATTGCTTTCTGTGGTAGACTGGTTGGCAACCAAGCCTACAGAACCCAATCTGTTCTATTATTTAACCCATAACTAGAGGAAAGAGATTAATACCTTTTCCAAGGGTATTTGCGCCTAAGTGAATGCAAGGAAATGAAATTCGAACTCGGCTTCCCGATTTCTCGTTCCGTGCCGATATCCACTGTACCACGACGCACATTCTGTGCGTCGTGGTAGATGGTTACAAAAATAATAGCTAATTTCAGACACATAGTTTCTTTAAAATATTATCCGTAGAGGTGTTGAAATTAGTCAAAATACAAACACGATTATCTGTGCACCTCTGCTATTAATTCACGAAATTATTTTTCCTTGTTGATAAAGTTATAAGCTGTTATGCACTGAAATATTTTAAAGCTGATTCCACCTCTGATTTGGTCTTAAATGCTTTACAGTTTTAACAATGTGCTTAAGTGCATAAAATAATAATCGTTGGGGGAAAGGTCAGGAGAATATAGACGATTTGTCAAACTCTCGTATCCCAACGCTGTTAGTTTTTACAACATCATTCTTGCAACATGTGGCCCTGCATTATTGTGGAGCAGAATTAGTCCACGTCGATTCAACAATGCAGATCTCATTGTTGCAGGGGTGCATGCATTTTCAGCAAGTTGATTGCAGTAAAGCGCTGCCTTAATGCTCTGACTGCTTTCAGAAAATCGTAGTGGATAACACTAATTGCAGACCCCGAGAGAGTTACCATAATCTTTCGCAGATGCAACGTTGACTTTAGAAAATTGGGACTCATCAGGATCAAGCCATTGACATTTACGCTTATCTTAAACGATCCATTTTTATCACAAAAGACTATTCGGTCAAGAAAGAGATAATTTGTGTTAAGCAGAAAAGGCATTGCGCACACTTCAAAATGTTTAAGGTTTTGATTTAAAAAGATCATGAGGAATCCACTTATCGAGCTTTCCCTCCTTGCAAATACTCTGCAAATAGTGTGATACTGTTTGCAGTGCTGCGACCACGAGTCTGAGACCTCTCTCTGACAATATGACATAGCTATTGTTCGTTGTGAAAATTGCATAACCATCCTCTACCTTCATCTTTAAGGCTCTCAACACCAGTACGAACATTTTGGAACCACCTTCATACTGTCCAATCATTTGTACATCACTTTTCCCCGTGCTCGTTTAATATTGGCAGAGATTTGGGAGGCTAAGAAAGTAAACGAAGATCATGTTTCCCCATGTTTATAATTAAGGGCTTCTATGTTTCAAGAATATTTGTTAGAAAATTAGTATAAAAATTAAAAAGCAAATTAATTATTATGTATACCAAAATTCACGTAATACAAAGCGCGAATATTATGTTAAAATGACTTTTTAAAATATAACACTTCGAATGGTCATTATTTTTGTAACAATACCTTCCAACCCTAATCCGTCTGGACATCACCTAACCTTGGCTGAGCCAAAAACAAATAAAAAAAAATGGGGAGGGAAAAATTGTGACAGACATACAGAAAAATTATGATTTTATGGAAATTATTAGATAATAACTAGAATTGTTTTCCAAGATTTTTTAGATTTTGTCGAAATAATTTTAGTTCTATCATTGAATTGAATTATATATTTGCACACATAAAACTAAACAGAGAAAAAAAGAAATCTAAATAAACATCTGTTAAGTGAGGATTAATTTTGATTTTTCAGTCTGGCAATAACTTTGTAAAAAAAACAAAAAAAAACGAAAAAGACATTTTTATGACGACTTCTGTATTTAAGCTGAATATATTTTCTAATAAATATAATATTTAAAAAGGACAAACAATTTCGTTTTGCGACAGGTACAGACATAATAATATACGGTAAGCCATAAATGACAAACATTAGGATTTTATTTGTTAAAACCATATTCAATTTGAATGAGATATATCTAAAATAATAAAAAGAAAATCAATTATTTGTGAAAATCGAAAGAAGAGCTATCTACCTCGGAAATGTTTTAGATATAAGGAGTTACTTTTATTGCCTAACGCCACTTGAGATTCTCAACAACGCTTTTCAGACAAAAAGCAAACATTCGGTTATCATTCTTTTAGATAATTTTCATTGCACTATTGTTTAGTCTACATGAGTAAAAAAGCCAATGAAACATATTGAATAAAAAATGAAATGGTACATTTTTATATATGCAATTGAATGAGTTCTTTTTTTCTAACACTCAGCGCTTGGCGCGGGCGCGTTGAAAAGCTCTCGGCCCGAGAATAATAAAATGGAAACATGAAACTCATTTACAATTCCATATATTCATCTAAAATTTAACACAATTGGCATAGAAACTCTCAAGTTTCTTTCAACCAAGAAATTATCAGCAATCTCATTCATTTAGCATTTTTCGTTGTGCCTATATATATATATAGTGTGCGTGTGTTTGTGCGTGTTCAATTGTGATAATGTTTAGCACCAAAGGTTTTGTTTTTCCGTGGATTTACTGATAAAATGCTGGTATTTTAGCTAAATTGCTCGATATCTGGGTTTAGATAGATCGTTGATATGGAAAAAGTTTCTTTTTAATAAAGCAGATTCATGCAGACTTCGAAGTTTCGTGATGACAGAATTTACAGAGATATATTACAAAAAGTAAAAATCTTAAAACTTAAGATATGCGGATGATACTCTCTTGATAGCAAACTGAGAACTATTAAAAGGGTACTACAAAGAAGGCTAGAAGATACGACTACTGCTTTAAAAAAAAGGCAAGTTATCAGAAAGCGGCAGCCTTAGATATTAGCCATGCATTGGTGACGTCAAATGAAGCATTTACATAAATGTAACTAAGTAGAAATTATGACAAGTGCCTAAGAATAATTGATTTTAAGCGCCGCTTAGATGTGGCACAAGGCAGAAAGTGTAGGGTACCCAATGCGGATCGAACTCGCTAATCAATTGCAATAGGTTTTAGCGAGACAATATTGCTAACTATTGCATACGCTGAGGTTTCTAGAACCTGGAAGAGTTTATGAATGAAATCAACATATTAACAGAGAACAAAATCTGTAAGTACAAAAAATGAACGTTATATTGTTGTTTAATATCCAAGCTCCGAGAGTACAATCACTTCACAAGCAAATAGACTTTAAGAGAAAAGATGTGAGTCTAACAACGAATGTAGCGAATACTTGGCTGAACATGCAAGAATTATTGGCTTTTCAGTCCCACCATTTTACCGTCAAAACCATCAAATGTAACCGCCACTTCTAGTCTGTTAGCTTCTTTTCTTGCACTTCTCGTCTGTGAAACTCTCATCTGTATATATACTTTCCTTATTGCTACAATCTGCAAACTTTTATAAGCAACGTCAATTACTATCTTCTATCTCTTTGATTCTCATCTTCTATCTTTTCTGTATCCATTGTATATTTTTACCTTTGCTATCCCTATAAACCCATGCGAAACAATGGCAGTTCCTCCTTGCTTGGAGCGAAGCAATTATGAACAAAATTCTAAAGGAGATTATGTACACCAATGGAACTGATGCTATCAGAAATAAACGGGTGACGTTTCCGAGATATATATATATATATATATATATATATGGCTTGTTGAAATTAGTACTCAAAAGACATTGATACAAATGAAACAGAAAGAAAGCTGCGCTAACCGACAAGTTGAAGTGAATGATTGACTAATCAATAGAAAAACTATGGTACCAGTTAAAATTACTTGAAAAAAAAAACAATTTTGAAGATTCATAATTTCCGATCTCTTGAAGTATATATAATATATATATAAAGTAGGGCCGTGCCGTTAAAAAAATGGCAAATTATTTATATCGATCTACGGGCAACATATATCTTGATGTATCTACTATTGAATATCTTAGATTAAAATATAATCAAAAAAACAATGCTCTAAACTCGTAAGCGTGACAGGAGAAATACACACACACACACACACACCAGTCTTTATTATAACAGTTGAGATATATATATATATATATATATATAAGAATATTCTTTACTACTAAATGATAATTAGTTAAAAATATATACGGCACTGTTAAAGAGAAAACACGCAAGAAGTTTTCGTAATTATTAATCAAGAGAATAAACTGAGCCGATGTTGCTTCACTACTGTCTCTCTCTTTTTCCACGAACGTCACAGGAAGAAAACACACACACACAACGGTTTTCATTATAATAGGATAATTATTCATGGTAATATGGTGAAACACTTGGTACATTTCCGTACTAGATTTTATTAAAACCTTAAACGCCTTAAAAACATTACCCTGACGTATAAAAGAGATTAAATATATTAGCATTAAAATTTTTGTTTATTTTTTGAAGTGGTTCCTGCGTTATTCTCATTGAAAAGTAATCTGAAACTAACACCAGTTCGAGAGAAGTTTCGCAGGGTAGCTTGTAACTTATTCTCTGTATGTGACATCGGAAAGATCTTTAATACATACGCACCAACAATTGGTAGGTTGTATCTACTTTCAGATTTTGAGATTTCATCTTGCAAGTTGTCCTTTATGATGAATTGTACAATAAACATATGACCAAAAAAAAAAAAAAAGACTAAGGCAAACTCACATGCGCAATTCGTTGCGTCGACGTGTTGTAGAAGCAAATTTCTAGGAGAAAAATCTACAGAAATATTGATTTTTTACTTAGCAAGATAAGTTCAGCATTTGCCTTAACTCTAGCATGATTTTAGTTTGACAGCTAAGTTGTATGAATTTAAATGAAATCCAAATGTTTGCTCTGATTAATAATTTTTATTTAGGACCGAATTAAGCAAATCTTACCATTTTTATTAAAGATAATTTTCAGTAGTTTCAAACTGCTTTATGAAGAGTGCGCCAAGCTACTGAAAATTTTGTTTTTAGCGAATTTTGTATTATTTTAATCGATTACTATATATATATATATATATATATATAATTTGGAAACAAATTACTTCCGCAACGTAGGTCTCAACTTTTCTGTATCAGGCGATAAAATGTATTGAACACTTAATACAAATGTGTACTTCACGAATTTATTAGTTATTTCTGGAATAAAAATCTATTTATGATAACCACTTTATTTTATAAAAGTGCTCTATCTAAAAACAAAACGGAGGTTTAGGAGTACAAAAATGTTCACATATCCGTTTTTAGGCGAAACTTAGAGCATAAATTTATTTCTTACCATACATGCATCCGTACATATGAGTGTATTTTAATATATACAAGGCGAGGTAAAAATTCCTCCTGCATAATGGAAAATCATTAGCTAGATGAAGACGCAGTTTTTACTAATTTTCTACCAATGTTTAATATTTATTTACATCACACACACTTGTATTATATATATATATATATATATATATATATATATATAAGAAATCTAGAAGCGAGCCACCACCTACCGCGGTTTCGCACAACCGTTCTTCAGGGTAAGAGACTAACAACCAAGATTAAAACAGCAAATATATAGTACTCAAGTAAAGAGGAAACCAAGACAAGAAGGCTATAACAACCTTTATTACAACTAAAAAAACCCAAACACTAATTGAGTAAGCAATTTTTACGTGTTTTTTCTCCGCCCATTATTTAACCCACGAGATAGTTCTCGTCGGGTTAAAAAGACGGTTTTAAATTACTGTTAAGATAGCACTATTTTTTGACGTTCAGTCTGTTATTATTAGTGTTACCTTACTGTGATTAGGTTCATTATTATATATATATATAATTCGTGGAAAAGTTATCTTGAACAGCCAATCTTCTAGATCTTGTACAAACGCGGGTATCCCCTAGTGTACTATACTTTGCCTAAGCAGTTTTTAATTTTCATTAACGATTTTCCAGATGATATCAGATCTCAACTTTTCATGTACACTAATGACACTTCTACCTTGATTGTACTGCTGATCAGTCTACTAAAATCAAAACAGTAAAATGGCCTCAACATCATCGTTAACTAGGCCAAAAGGTGACCTTTCACATTTCTTTACTCCATTAATCATCGGAGAGACCTGTCTTCCTTCCATCAGTATAAGGTGATACTAATCTCCAGGAAAGCATCTCATAGTGTCTTTTCAAGGTAACGATCTCAATTACCATAAATTGGAAACACAATATCGAATACATTGCTAGGTCAGCTCCTAAAAAATCGGTTCACTGTGTCTGCGGAGACAATTTTTCTTTCAGAAACATACCTTTAAGTCTACCATTCTTTCCTGTTTAGAATATTGGTGCCACATGGCGTCCGGGGCCCTAGCAATTTACCTTAAGCTTCTTAATGCTGCTGATCCTAATCTGGCAGCTCGGCTTCGGGAACATAGTCCCCGCTGTAAGATTGCCTCTATCTGTTATTTTATAAATACTTTCATGAACGGTTGTTTATTCGCTCAGTCAGTAATGGATTAGAGCAATCTGGCTATTGGGCAGGTATAATGAGAATATACACGCTAAAAAGTCTGCCTTCTTCTACCGAACTCCCATAGCCCAGATGTAGACTTGCCGACTGACGCCAATTCGGTCGAGTTTCAATCATGGGTTAAAAGCAATCGGAGTCTAACCGTACTAATGAGCTGTGATACAGCGAAACAGACCTGTCTGCGGATGACATATATATATATATATGTATATATAGTCACAAAATATACAAACTGTTGCTACATATAGTCAACCGCCACACATTAATTCGGCATTTAATCTCCGGAGTAGACCGCTTCAGAAGCCACACTCTCTATCTAGCGTTGTTTTCATTTATAGAAGAGTTCCTAGAACTCCAGTTGAGGACAGAAAGAAACTGCCTCTGCGCATTCATTTATATTTTTTCAGCGCCTTTGACGAAGAATAAATTACATGTAAGAGGGATTTGGTGAATATGGTGGTTGTTAGACCCGTAGAATTTTGTAATTAACCAAAAACTGTTGCTCACGCTAACCACTTTTCTTCAAAGCACTGCTATTAACGGAAGTCAGCGAAACCATTATAACGTGTATGCTCTAGAAAACTCTCGGATACTGGCGTGTGTTTATATTTTGGACATAACACTCTAAAATTCGCGTTCCTCCACCGAGAGACCATAGCTTAGAGGTAGAATAGCCGACTGATATCGATTTGCTCGGGTTTTAAACATGGCTAGAAGCAATCGGATGACTAACCCTAGTGATACAGCGAATCAGGACTCTGCGGACGACTATATAGTAATTTATTAGAATTATAGTATTATATCGCTATAAAATATTTTCACGTTTCAGAACAATATTGACACACCTACAAGCATATCTCCAACTAATACTTCCTAATTTTTAAATAACCATGAATTCAACTTATAGTTTCTAAATAAATCATTTCACCATTTATTTTACAATGTCAACTGAAGAACAGTATTGTTTTGAAACCTGATAATTTTTATGTTGTGATATAATGCTTTTATAAATCATTGTAATAACTAAATTACAATATATATATATATAAGGGACAATCAAGTTTGTGGAAAACGGAATTAAATAAAAACAGTTTTAAGTATTAGTTTTAATTTGTTTCTTCAAATAAGAGTTAGCTGCATGAAACCATGTTTGAATACAATGTTACCAAACATCTATAAAATACCAGAGAAACTGTATATAGTCAGAATTTGACACTATCGAAAAATTTAACAATTTTCACTTAGCTAATAATATCAAAGTGGGTATTTTTCAGAAGTTTTGTAATGTTAAGGAATAATAACGTCAAACACTTAAATCACGAATGTGATGTAGATTTCTAATCGGAATTCTGGCAATGTTCATCTTGTTTAATGAGAGGAAAGAGTAGTGTCATTGTCCGGCTGGTAAAGAATTAACTGATGGAGATTACCTTACCGCTTTTTACGAAAACTTTAGCTAAAGTTAAATATTTTCTAGCAAACAGATTCTTTTGTTTTTTATCAGAATTCCGGCTAACAAAATATACCCTTGTATCGAGGAATAATTTCGCTATCACCTTTGTTTCTTGTTCGCTTGCTTTTGTTTTGACTGATCATTTACCACCATTGTTTTGAACTGAGATTTGTCTGTAGGATTGCATTCCAAAGCTAAATTTTATTCTTCACTTAAAATTCATTACATAAAGTCTTCAGGATTTAAATGTTTAAAAATTCCATTGAAAGTTTAGCTAATTTTGGATGCATCAAAGTTTGCTCAAATATTTTTTATATAACATGATATGGGTTTATCAACTCGACATATATAATACGATATCAATTATCGCCGCTGTTACAGTTAAACAGCATCGTTTTTGTCTTTAAGCTGATGTCTATGAGCTGTAGATCAGTTTGTTATCTTCAACTCCGCCTCATCTTTCTTTGAAATTAGATATCTATTTGTAAATTGCTGATATATATATATATATATATATTTTTCTTTTTTTTCGGGAATTGTATTCCTGAAATTTTTTCCATTGCCCCAATAATATTCTGTCTGCCAACCAAATTTTACCATTTTTTCCCCAATATTGACAGGATTCGGGAATCGATCATATATTCCCACTTATATATATATAAACCGAAATATGCTGCTACCAAATTGGTCACATTTCGGCTATAGAATCGGTTTCTTTTTTCTTTTATTCCTGTCGTGAGGTGCTAATTCTTTAGTCGCATTTCTCGCTCTAGCCTCTCATCAACATATACACAGTAATCATTTACATGGAAGAGTTACCTTTGGCACTGTTTATTAGAGTTTGTATAATCGTTTTTTGTTTTTTTTTTGTTTTTTTTTTTGTAGTGGTTAGGACATCAACTTAGGTCAGTCGTATAGAATTTAATAAATATCGGTCCCATCACGTTGTACGTATATATTATTTTGATGGCAATAGTTTCCCTAATACGTTAAGTCTAATTTTTAAGGGAGGAAAATAAGGATTGTTGTAAATAAGTTTACAATTATTTGAATGGTTTTCTTACCGGGATAATTATAATCAAATTTATTTAATGCAGATAAGGTATTTGTTTGATCAGCTGTTTTTACAATTATATTAATGTAGTTACAGCGAACAACAAGTAATAAATAGAAAACTATAAATTCGGACCTATTCAAAGCTGGAGCAATAAAAGACAGACATGACAAAAGAAAAAAACTTGTCTAAGTAAAAAAAAAAGTAAAAAATAGCTGCTGAAAAACTACGTAACGATGTCCATGCAACTGTAAAATAGTAGATAAAATCATCAATATCTGTGTATTGAATAAATGTGATTTTAATTAAAAATTCAAGAAATAAATAACCCTAACATATCCACATATTATACAGTAATTGTATATACTTTAACTACAAACGATTTGGAAAATCTTAAACAAAACGTACACGTACTAACATATCCTAAACTGATCTCAGTAAGAAAAATACACTAACTATACACCATAATAGATTTAATACAAACAACTTAATTATCCGCCACAACTCCTCTCCAACTACTGATTTGGAAAAAAAAAGTGTATATAAATTTAAACGTCTATTGGAAGATTGTATCTGACTAAAAAGTAAGTATATATGTTGATTAAAATTATCAATGAGACTAATGTTGTATACGTCGGACTTAAGTTCGAATACACAACATTTAAAGGAACATTCCTATCAACATTCACGATTTAGTGAAATATTAATCGACGATACGTTCTGACGAAAATAAAAAAACGAAAACTTCAAATTCATGAAGCTCTCTATATAAAGAAATTGTGACCAACACTGAAAATTATTTTAGCAACAGTTTTAAAATATTTATAATAACAAAGTTTTAAAGAATATAAATTGTTATTTAAAAAATACAATTCTAGTATGTTTTAAAACACGTAAATTGTAATGAAATGCCCTACAGATATAAGTTGAAATAACTGGATTACATAGCGGTAAATTTTGAATTAGAAAAGTATTCCAGGCACATACAAAAATGCATAAGATTCAAATTTATTCACTTTTGTCTTAGCAATTCACCCCTGAAGAAGATCTTGGATGCGTTTGAATGTACTTAGAAAAATAAATGGAATGAGAGAACTACGACTCATTTTTTTAATCAATCCAATCAGAACACTACTAAATTATTTCGTGAATTCGAGAGAAAATAGACATATTATGTCTAGATTATTCAAACAAACAAAATAACACACACACATACACACACACACACACATATATATATATATATATATATATATATATATACACACATTCAGTTGTTAACTGATATAGTCTCTTAAGAGATTTGTCTGTACATTTTATTTTCAGAATGTTTTTCATTAAATATTTCGAAGTCACGTCTGGTAAAGAAAATTAAGTTATGACGGAAGTATTCAAATTTGTTTGGTTTTACGTATCTGATGTTTTTCATATAATCAGATACTTTATATTAATGCGATTTCTGATTTGAATTATATGTGAAGACATGTATTTTCTTCTGCGATAGTCATGGGCTTTATTTTTCTTTTTATAAGTAAATCGTTAACCTAGTGCAAGTATTTAAGTACTTTAGCTTTATTAGATGTGAGACATTTGAAATTTCTAAATATTTTTAAAGAATGAAACAACTCATTTAAACAATTCAGGTTTAAGTTAAAATGAGTGCCTTTAAAACGAAAATAAATCAAGAATATTTCTTAATATAAATTCAAATTTATAATAGTCTACTGATGATCGGATGTCTGAGCGGAGAAAAAGACTTCCATTTTTGGTGCTGCTATGTTTCTAATAATATTTGCTTTAATGTTTCTCAAGTTATATGGTCAACATTTTTTTCGATAACACACACACATACAAACATGGAGGGGCGATGGATAAATTGTCTAAATGTGCAACAATTAAAATATCAGTCACATCTAATTTTTACAAAAATATATACCTATATTGCATGAAAATATCTTGGATAGTAAATTCTATAAAATTGCCATTGATTTCAATCAATTGACTTTTGAACGTTCTCCTTGTTTAAGCTGGTGAATACTGCTATGATTCTTGGCGTCAGTTCAGGTTTGATGTGAAAGTTAGTTTTGTCGGTTTCTTGCACAACTGTACCTCACATTTAATATTCATGAATGGCAGTCTAGGAAGTTAGCTGGCTAGATGTAAGGAGTGTTGTGATCGTAAAAATTGTTTGACAGACATAACTGTTTCTATACTTTTGGGGCATGGTGCAGAGTCCTGTTGACATAATCGTTCAGCAGTCACACACTGGACCCAGATTAGTACTCTTTTGAAGGTACTTGATGTTGGCATCCGTGTTGTCTTAAGCCGTGTCAGAAAATGAATGAAAGAATAATGTCACCATCACTAGTCTTCACTTTAAACATATGATGTTGAATGAGTATATCATCTAACTCTTTTCGAATCCTCTGGACTGTCCTGAGATTAACAGCTAAACACTCTGAAATATCATATTGTAGCTTCCTATACGAATTCTAAGCTGTGCAATATGCAGCTTTGTTATTAAATATTTTGGTTATTTTTTCATGAGTTTGATATTTTTTTTAAGTCATGGAGTTAATTTCTATGCTTCAGTTATTTTTGTCGTTATTTTACCGTTCATGTATTATAGTACTTTTTTTATTATTGTTAAGGATATTTTGAATTTACTGCTGTGTTTGTTTGGGTGAGATGCGATTTCCATCAATTATAAAAAATTCTAAATTATTCAGCGCGATAATGTCGCGGTTGTGTAGCCAATGTATGTACTGCTTTATGAGTAGTATTAAAGATACTATCTCCAAAGAAACAAAATAATTCATAGACGTATGTGCTCGTGAGAATTTGTCAACTTAAGTTTTTCTTTTTTTTGCTTCGGTGCGTAAAGTTTGATTGATTACTAGAACATTTATATGTCCTGTCAATTGTAATAATGTGAAATGTTTCTATGCTCATAAAACGCCTCGTGAGATTCTGTATCTTTGTAATTATGTCATGAATAGTTGAACTGTCGTCCATAAGTATGGATCAGCTTCCGCTTTTTTTCCGATTTTTTAATGTCGAAAAGATTATAGATTATCTGACGGAAATATCTTTACAATGCACCCTCTCAGATTTCGTCATTATTTTGACGCTCTTAGTCACTTGCTAACGATTGTTTGTTTTATGTTTTCATAGAAAAAAAGCTACGAATTTATGCCCTATACTTATTTCAAGCGATAAGATTATCTCGTAATTTTTGCTGTCACACCCGTCTCACTTATTGACTTAATGTGCATGATCAATTTCTACTTTTCTTTGCGCTCATTGATCAGTTGACGAAGTCAAAATAACATAATAGTCGGGGATGAGACGGATGCAATAGTAAACTAGTTTTTATTCTACTATTGTTTCATTCTATCACTAGTAACATCGATGTTATTTTTTTCATTTGATGATTGTGTAGACTAGATATGCTTCAGTATATATTTTCAAATGTGCGGATAGGAATGTAAGAGTCGGAAACTTCAGCTGGCTACTTACACGCAATGATAGTTACTTCCCAATGTTTTAGCCTTGTGCCTAACTTGGCTAATCTTTTTTTTTTCTTTCATTAATATTACAACAAATTTTGGTATGTGTTTTCCGAAATGTTGATCTTTTTCCAATGAGCTTATTAAATATCTGTTGGAATTCAGCTGTTTTATTTAACAATTTATCATTATTATTATTAGATAGTACTCCAAATTTTAGACAACAATTTTTTCTCCGGTTCCAGAGATAAACTTGACAAAAAAAACAAAACAAACTAAAAATAGGAAATTTCAACCAATTTTTTGTGCAGTTCTGTTTACTGTTATTCGGAGACAATTTTCCTGTTTCTCGCACGTATAATTTTCTTTTAAACATTTTTACTATATATATATATATATATATATATATGTGTGTGTGGTGCGTATTGTGCAACATTTTCTTGTTATGGTCGGCCTTGTGGTGGCAGCGAGAGAGTGTGCCGCTTTTTGGTTGTCACAAAAATGCTCTTCTGTGTTCCAATAATGGTTATTAGGAAGAAATTAGGCCTGCCTCTTCGTGTTATTTTCTATCGAAGAAGATACAATTTTATTTTTTGTAACGGATTTTCTTCGATTTTTTTATGGTGGGCGTCTGTGAATTACGACGGCAATTTTGTCTTTTCAAAACGTTACACTCTTACGTGTATCATTTTTTTTCTTCTCCAACTTTCCCCGACTCACATCAACTTTTTTCTCCTTTTAGCCACCTTCCTCCTTTTTTTTCATTGACGTTTCTATATTTTGTCAGAATACTTCATATTTTTCTGTCTCTCTTGTGTCTTTTCTATTTTGCTTTTCATATTTTATATAACTCTTGGATTTCTCCTTCGTCGATTTAAAAATTTTCATTTTTCAGCTCATTTTTTAAATTTCTTTTCTCTTTCTTTTTTCTTCATCTATATCCTTCGTTTCATTTACCTCTTTCTCCCACTTCTTTTTTTCTGCATTTTTTTTTCATTTAAATTATTTTCTCATATGCTTTTTCTTGTCTCCTTGTCGTTAATACTTCAGACATCATTTACATTTTTACACATTTTATGATCTGTTGTATCATATTGACTCTTATATTTTCCTCAAAGATTTCTTCTTTCATTTTAATGATTGCTATTCTTTCGCGTTCTTCCTTATTTCTACACTATTCTACGAACATATTTTCATTTTTCTTCTATATCAAAACTCCCAATTCAGTTTTACACCTTCCTAAATTCTTACGAACTTTCACGTCTTTTATAATCTATCTTTCCTCCCATCTATCATTTTCTAATATTTTTTTAATCTTACTCACTATTTTAAGTTTATTCCCGTTTTTTTCTTCCTCCTGCAACAACTTTTAATTTTCCAATTACGGCGTAAAGGGGATAAAATTCCTCGGAAGTGATCCCTCGCTCGACAAAGAACGACATCAGCAACAGGTATCACGAAAACTTTATACTGTTCTCACCAAACAAAAATAACTCTTGGGACATAGAACGTTGAGCAATTATGGACAGATGAAATATGTACAACAGAAGAATAAATAGCAAAATATTAAGAGTATATGCACAACTAGGTGGCTAAACAACGGTGATTGTGACAGTGACACCTAAAGCAGGCTGTGAAAATACTAAAAAAAGAGGTCAGCTTGTCACTGGACCAAGACACATGGAAATGCGTACTGGAATACTGCCAGTTATCCGAAAGAATTCGTGTCGTCAAAGTGAAAGAAAGCCCTTGACCATAACTGTTATTAACGTGTATGTACCGTCAGCAAAAGGAATTGGAGAAGGAAATCCAATTTTCCTACTCTATGCTGGACAACATCAAGGCTCAGTGTGAATTACAAGAAATTAGAATAATCATAGGGAAACCTGAATGCTAAAGTCAGCAAGGAGAGGGATGGTAAGAGATGGAGATTGTGGACTAGGAAACTTCAATGGCTGCAGGGAAAAATGGGCTCAATGGCGCACATGGTTTCAGGAACACTCAAGACGATTATGGACGTGAAGAAGCTTAGGAGAAACAAAAAACAAATCGGTTACATAACTATGAACAAGGGATTTAGGAATACAGTTATTCACTGCAAAACCTATGCAAGTACCGACTGCAAAAGCGAACACTTTCTGGTAATATGTAAACTAAGAATGAAACTTCTGTAATTGAAGAAGCCTAGCGCAGTACCAAGGAAGCAATACAAAAGACATGTGAAAAAACTAAATCTGCCGAAAAGAATACAGTGTGGAAAACAATAGGAAACGTAGATTTGAAATGGGATACAATAAGAGGTTTAGAGACATTAACAAACGACATCACCGCAAAGGAAAACGGACATGAATGGAAAAAATGAGGGGATAACAGATGAAATTCTTCACAAGATGCAAAGGAGACAGAAAAAGTGCCTAGACGCCAGGCGTAATGCAGCAAACTATGCCAGGCGTAATGCAGCAAACTATGCCATGCGGAATACAGCAAACTATGCCATGCGGAATACAGCAAACTATGCCATGCGGAATACAGCAAACTATGCCATGCGGAATACAGCAAACTATGCCATGCGGAATACAGCAAACTATGCCATGCGGAATACAGCAAACTATGCCATGCGGAATACAGCAAACTATGCCATGCGGAATACAGCAAACTATGCCATGCGGAATACAGCAAACTATGCCATGCGGAATACAGCAAACTATGCCATGCGGAATACAGCAAACTATGCCATGCGGAATACAGCAAACTATGCCATGCGGAATACAGCAAACTATGCCATGCGGAATACAGCAAACTATGCCATGCGGAATACAGCAAACTATGCCATGCGGAATACAGCAAACTATGCCATGCGGAATACAGCAAACTATGCCATGCGGAATACAGCAAACTATGCCATGCGGAATACAGCAAACTATGCCATGCGGAATACAGCAAACTATGCCATGCGGAATACAGCAAACTATGCCATGCGGAATACAGCAAACTATGCCATGCGGAATACAGCAAACTATGCCATGCGGAATACAGCAAACTATGCCAGGAAAGTTGGGCACCTCGACGTGGTGTAATGGCTAGCAAGCTTGTCTCGCTACAACCTATTACAACTGAGTAAAGAGTTCGATACTCACTGAGTACTCCATACTTTCAGCCTTGTGCCACATCTAAGCGATGCTTATTAATGTTACTATGCAAGGAAAGAGACACAAACGCAGACAGGCTAAAGAATAGTTCAACGAAATATGTGGACAAATAATGACGGACTAGAAATATTAACGTTGTAATAGAGATGCTGACAGTCTTAAACTATTTTGAGGCAGAAAAATTACAGAAATAATGCAATCAACAGTGGCGATATACGAGAAAAAATAAATAAGCAGATCACTTTCATTAACACTGCCTAAGAAGCCAGGCACAAATGAATGTGAACTTCAAACAATCACTTAATGTGTCACACAGCAAAACCTATCATTCGAATTCTGGTAAATAGAGCGCTCTCTAGAATCAGGCCAGAGAGAGGACAAAAACAGTGCAGTTTCACTGGGAAAAAGAACGCAACGTTTATGCTCAGAATGTAATTAGCAAGGGTGATACAAACGCAGAAGGACGTGTATCTCTGTAAAGTAATTTATCTAACTCCTTTCGTAGTCTATAAAACAGACTTAAGTGCTCAGTAACCCTGAAATATTCGAAAAAGTCATGAGAATAATTAAGAACCCATAGTCGCAGCAAACGTCCTGCATACGCAGAGGGAATGACTTCAGTGGATATACAAAAATAGAAAGGGGTGTAAGACAAAGATGTTTCTTTTCTAGGATTCGTTACTGGCGGCCACAATCTTAACATAAGATATGCAGATGATAATTCTCGTAGCTGACATGGACAGAAAATTACAAACCGTTCTGCAAAAGGTAGTAAGGCAAGATTAAACATAAACTACAAGAAAACTGAAAGCTTGGTCATCAGCAAAACGAGAATCACGAAATGCCAGCTACAGGTCTGGCATAGTAAAGTCAAGCAGACATAAAAGTTTAAATATCTGGGAAGTGTTCTGATAAAGGACCGAAAGTACGACACTGAGATCCGAAGGCGCACTGACATGGCCAACAACGCATTTATAAAGCTAAGCAGAGTACTGATAGGCAGAAAGGTTTCGTTTGAAACAAAAAAATGAGCACTGAAATGTTATGTGATATTTGTCCTTCCATATGGCAGCGAATGCTGGACGATCTCATCAAAGATGAAGAAAAGATTCAAAGCAACAGAACTGTGGTTGTACAAAAGGATGCCGAAGATAACACGGCCTGAACATGTGAGCAGCCACAAGGTTTTGGAGAGGAAAAGAACATACTTAAAATCAAGAGGAGGCAGCTAAAGTTTCTGAGACACTTAATGAGGAAAGAGGGTTTGGCGAATCTAATACTCACGGGACGGATAGAGACTACGATAGACAGGGGAAAGTTAGTATTACTTCATGCCATAGCCTAAAATTGTTTTTTCTATCAACTAGAAATTCTGCCAGAATTCGTTATTGGCGGCCACAATCTTAACAATATAAGGTACGCTGATGAGTCAGTGCTGGTAGCAGGCACGGAAAGATAATTACAAGACTTTCTACAGAAGATAGCAAAAAAGCGAGGAGTAAGAACTAAACATAAACTACAAGAATGCTTGGTCATCAGTAAAAAGAGAAGCTCAAAATGTCAACTACAGATCAGAGACACTAAAATCAAGCAGATAGAGAAATTTAAATACCTCGGAAGTGTTCTAACAGAGGAAATACTGAGATACGAAGGCGTATCGGCATGAACAAGGACGCATTCCAAAAGCTAAGAGTATTAAGAGACAGGAAAATTTCATTGGACATAAAGAAATGAGTAGTGGACTGTTATCTGATGTTTATATTTCTATATGTGCAGCGAATACTGAACAGGTTTTTCAAATATAAATGGTCTTTTGCATGACAGAAAACTGCATCCGGCAGCAAGGCCTCTGATGGGGAAGTTATGAGGAGCATGGAACCACCTCTTAATTGCTGTTGTTCCAGGTCTACCCTGACCAGGGGGGTATCACCTGTGAGGGTCCCAGCTATGGGCAAATAGTTAACCCCCAAGTGGCGTCAAAACACTATGAATGTATAAAATGCTGATATATATATAGTTTTATAGCAAATATACATTTCTGAAAAAAATTATTACCACAATACATTCTGAAGGAAAAAATTCTCAGCAAAACATTTTTGAATACAAAACTAGAATACATTTTCAGTTTTCTAAAATAAAAAAAAAATAAAAACAAATTTTTTAAAAAAAATCTGACTAAATTAACCTTTTCACTATAACCGCATATTAAGGAGTAGTAGCACCTGTGAGGGTCTCAGCTATGGGCAAATAGTTAACAACCAACTGGGGTCAAAACACTATGAAAGTATAAAAATGCTTTTATAGAAATATATATACATAAAAATAGTTTTATAGAAAAATATACAGTTTTGAATAAAAAAAATATTACTACAACACATTTATGAAGGAAAAAAATCTCAGCAAGACATTTTTGAATACAAAACTGAAAAACATTTTCAGTTTTCTAAAATAAAAAAGAATAAAAACAGAAGTTTCGTTAAAATCTGACTAAATTAACCTTCTCACTTTTACCGAACATTAAAAATATCTTAAAATCCCACGTTTTTGGGATTAAATGACCCACATCGGTTGATATGCCGTTAAGCAAAACTCACTGGCTCAAATATGAAAGTATCCCATGGACCGAACATATAAGCAACTACGAAGTTTTGGAGAGGATGGAAACGAAAAGGAAACTTTTACAATTAAAATAGGAAATCTGAGCAAACATGAAAAAACATGCCCAAAGGAAGACGTAGTTAAAAGAATTATTTTTTTTTCAGTAATATAACATTAACTATTTTCACTCTTTGGCAAAGTTTACTGTATTAAAAAGCGATGATATTTACCTCGTCTCTCAACGGAGATGTGTATGTGAAGGCCTTTTTTAATGTGGGGACCCGAGAACGCGTACGCTCGGATCAAGGGTCAAAACTGACCCTACTCCTGCACTTGTAATGGCTGCTCACGCTTTTTAGCCAAAAGGCCAAGTGAAGTGATGATTAGAAATGGAATATAAGCTAAACATATAATGAAAGTGAACTTATAAATTTTTGTGTTCTTGAATTTACAAGTAAGATTTAATATTTAGATTTTTCTAAAAACTCACAATTATAACTAATGCAATATTTATAATTTATCAAGTTATAAGGAAATAAATATGAAAACGATTTACTATTCATAAATTTACTAAATTAAAATATGTAAATCAACTATAAGGAAAACCTTATTTAAAAAGTTTGAATTTATTTATTAGCCAATGTTTTGACGGCATTTCCATTAAATAATATAAATAGTTTAAATAAACAATTTCTTTCTATAATAAGTTTTACCCTGTACAAGGCCTTGGGGCTACTTAAGATAGTGATAAGGTTTAGTTTAATGGTTAACTAAACTTGAAGAGTTTGAGATTATAGTGATCAGGGGAAACAAACTCTTGAGTGTCTATTCTACGGAGCAATGTTTTGCGGGAAGAATATTTTCACGTGGAACTTAACTCATGCCGATGGAATACAGACGCAATGTGCTTGGTTTACTCTGTAAGTTGCAGAGTGGGTGTTACCCACGGAGATAAGACCTGGTGAAAGCTCGAGCACTTTTCATAGTGTTCATTATTTTTATTACTAATCTTGAAGAACAAAGAAAACGTATGAATTCGCTTTCATATATTTAGATTGTGTTTTGAGTCTAATCATGCATTTTCAGAAATGTTTAATTGCTCAAGTGTTTAAAACAAGCGGTATCGTGGAAAAAAGACCGTCCTTTTTACACTTCGTCTTATTGCAGACGCGTTTGTTTATGTTTGCCTGCAAACTGAATATTCACTATTAACATTTATACAGGAAAACGTTTTTAATCATGAACTGGTGTTATTATTCAACATTAATAGTAACATAACTGAAAAAAGAAATGTTTCTGATAGCAAATCACCAAGGCCTTTTCTCTGGATCTCTGTCTGTCTCTCTCTGAATTTACTTAGAATTTAAAGGCATTTTTTATATTAATAAAAACAAAAAATTTAAAAAATCCCACGAGTAACATTATTACTATTTATTTTTTTTAATTCAACCTCAAATTTTGTCACTTACCTTCGGCAAGAAAGTGATTTTAGGGGATTTTCTTCAAACCTGTAATCTACATCACATAGGACTCAGTTTTTTTTTTTTTTTTTTAATCGAAAATCAACCTGTTTTCTCAAGTGTGCACATTTTACACGCGGGGGTCACTCATTGACATTTAGTGAAGGTGAAGATCTTCCTTTGTCTACTAAGAAGTCAATTTTTAGGTCAAACTACCGATAGACCTGGATTCTCTGAAGCTCGGGCATATCATGAATGCAAAAACCATTTTAACAATATCTGAAAAGATTCACACATTACAATTTGTTTTTCTTTCATCCATCGTTTTGCGTTGTTACAGGTTTATTTAAGACTCTAAATATTATAATTATCTTTAAATTAAGGAAAAATACAAAAAAAATGTTTCCTTCTTTAGAAATGCGTATTTCGTGCATTTCATTTGTAAGTTTCTTTGTTCAAGTTTGTCCAAAGTTTGAATCCAACCCTACAAGAAAAAGTATTTAGTCGTATATATTTTCTAAACAAGCAGGGCTATAATAAACCTTTCCGATTAAAAGAGACGCCTGAAGAAATTAAATCTCTTTTAAGCGGCAATCCTTGTTTAGTCCTGCAATAAAGATAATGTAATGTCCATTACATTAGTTCGCAGAGGGACTATTTTGAGACGTTATACCTTCCCATATCAGAAGGATAACCTAAAACCAAATCTCTCATAAAATGCATTTTTTAAGTCTCGTCTCTACGTCCTTCTTACGAGAAGGATACTTTGATATTCGCTTCCATAAACATTTAATCTTTGGCGCTCCTTGTGAGAATTAAAAAGGAAAGCATTAATGGGATTCTAAAGATCACTTATAGCAAAATTCTCCCGACGCTTCGTGGAAAACATTTCAACCAGTCGTTCTAATTGAAACCTCGAAAATGAAAACCGGAGATAGCGTAGAATAATATAAATGGTATTTCAGACATTACGTTGGACGAAGAATAGATAGGACGAAGCGATGCTATAAAAGTTCCAAGCAAGAAATACTCTGCAGAATAATAGCGGCAAAAGTAATAACTTAAAATGTCGACAAAGAAATGAAAACAACAAAAAGCTTTTTTTTTCTCTAAATTAAAATATCTTATCTCAACACATTAGACAATATTTTTGTTAGTAACCGTCATATCATTTCGGAATGTATGCGATCATATTTCGCCGCAACTTCTGTTTCTTCATCTGTTAATTTTTACATACACTAAAGAAATATAGTGAAGTTGTTTCTCTTTCACGGTTTAAAATACAAAGTAGTCGTACTTTGAGATTGTTTTTCACCAAAAGTTAGTCCTCTCTATCTTTATATTCATGACATAGTTCCGAGGGAGAAAAGATGAATTATTCCTTTCTGAGGAGCTTTTACGCGAATATGAACGCAGTTCATTAGCAGCAATTTGAAATCAACTCATCACACATCAAAAAACTTTCTTTAACGTACCGAGTCCCTGTATGGCGCTCCACATTTTCTGTCTCTTGATGCTATTAAGTTTTTTTTTCTTTTTGCTATTTCTTCCAAACCCTGTCTCGCAATGTCGGTTGGTGTTTGATAATACACTGACTGCGTCTCTGTAGAGGAGTACCCTCCACCAAATGTGGCATTCTCGGTATGACAATAAATTACATCCGGGTCCTGGGTTTGACGATAAACTGCATCAGACAGCAAGTCTTTTAATTGGGATATTTTGAGGAGCATGGAAACACCTCTTAATTACTGCTGTTTCCATGTTAACCATGTTTCGAGGTGGTAGCACCTGTTAGATACCCAACTATGGGCAAATAGTTAACTGGGGTGAAAATGATATGAAAGTGTAGACATAGATATTTATTTTGAAAATTCCAGTAAAATGCTAGGCTACAAAAATCTAAGCCAGCCAAACATTGAAATGAATACAATGTGGGAACCAATAATCCAGAGTGCTAGAGAGTATCATTAGCCTCAAGAAACATGGCCAAGTGGATATGGACGTTGGTTAGTTCCTTGAAACCAAAAATGGTGAGTTCAGTTCCAGGCTACAGCAGTAGTGAACAAGTAACTTGATGTTGAGTTGAATGAAGATAACTATATGGCTACCAAAAGTGGTATCATAAATGGAATGAGAATGATATACCCCTGTGATTAAATTAAAGGATTTGAGTCGAAATTCCGATCACCTGAAGAAGGCCGGAATGTACAATGGGCAAAACGTCGTAAACAAGGCAATAAAGATAAGGACAGAAGTCCAAACACTGTAAATAATGAAAATATTACTAGCAATACACTTTTGTTCGAAAAAAAATTAACATCTTATTTTTAAGAAAAATATATATACTAGTAATACATCTGACTGTGGAAAAAACCGTCTTTACAGAAATACATCAATGACACCTGGTCAGCAAACTGATTTCTTACGAAGACTATATATTTTATTCCTACAAATGTACAATATTTACATTATTCGGACTATTGTCCTTAACTTTATTGCCTTGTTTGCGACACATGGCCCAGTGGATATAGACGTTGGTTATTTCCTGACTTGACTCTTAGTGTTGTGAGTTCAATACCAGGATGCAGCAGTGGTGAACAGGTAACTTGTAGGGTTAGAGGGAAATAACTTATGACTTCCAATCAAAGCTTTACGCAAAGAATGGAGTTCATATACCCCAGTAATTGTAGTAAAGAGTTCAATTCCTAGCACCTGAAGAAGGCCAGAGCGTACAACGGCCAAAACGTTGTACAAATTGCAACAAACATGAGGACAATGGTCCGAATAATGTTAATACTACCTCATCTCAGAAACATAGACTCATACGAATCTACAGTAAAATTCTTGTCGGCATTAAAATAACCCAATTATGCTGATTTGCCGAATAAGAAATCAAACCGAACCAAAACCCATTTTTACCATCCGTTTACTCATGTCAATCAAGTGTGTTATGCGTGGCTTTTCTCTGACTCTCTTTTGCTCAATCTGTCCCGTGCGTATAAGTTTTTTCAAGCACTGCTTTCTCATTACGTGTTCCAGAAATTTCAACTACCTCTTCCTGATTTTAAGTACACTTTTTCCTTTTGTTTCCGTTTTTCTTTAAAACCTCGTGATTTCTCACGTGTTTGGTCTTTGGCATCTTCAGCATCTTTATGTAAAATCAAATTTCTGAACCTGCTTCTCGACAGGTAGTATAAAATCCAAGGATGGGAAGAATATATAATGATATTTTCAACGACAAGGGAGAACAACCGGTAATACAAAAAGATAAGGACGGACCGGAAATATTAAAGCCCGAAGTGGAAGCTGCAATGGCCAAACTGAATATAAAGAAAGCAGCTGGATCAGGCTGCATTGTAATAGAGTTGCTGATAGCCTTGAAAGAATTCAGCATAGAGAAAATTACAGAAATAATAAATGAAATTTACAATAGTGGTGTAATATCAGACGACCTAAGAAAGTTGATTTTCATAGCACTGCTTCCGAAGCCAGGTGCAAAAGAAAGCAAGCTCCAACGAACAATCCGTGTAATGAACCACATTACAAAACTGATCGTCCGAAACTTGATGAATAGAACGAGAAGCAAAATCAGGCCAGAGACAGGACAGAAACAGCGTCGATTCGTCAAAGACACTAGAACAAGGAACGACATATTTATGAGAAGGATACTCCCCGAAAGAGCAATACAAATGAAGAAGCACGCGGATCTATGTTTCATCGATTATGCGAAGGTGTTCGACAAAATATACCAAAACGACATATCTGAAGATGAAAGAAGAGTAATCACGAATCTCTACTGGCAGCACACCGCCTGCATACAGACAGGTAACGAATTCAGCAGTTATACACAGATAAAAATGTGCGTAAGACAAGGACGTGTCTTTTCCGGATCTATTCAACTTGTACAACGAAACTATTCTGAGGACCCGAGATATTTTGTCCGGATTTATAATCGGAGGCCACAGTTTGAACAACATAAGGTAAGCAGTTGATACAGAGCTGATAGCAGACGGAAAGATAACAAGACATGCTACGGAAGGTAACTGAAGAGAATGACAAAGGACTACAGATAAACTGCAAGAAAATCCAGTGCATAGTCACCAGCATAAAAAAGAGTCCAAAATGCCGAATACAGGTGAGGAATACTAAAATAAAGCATGTGCAAAAGTTTAAATACCCTGGAAGTGTTTTAAAAGACGGAAAGTACGACACAGATCTGAATGCGAATTAGCATGGCGAAGAACGCATTCCAGAAGCTGAGTAAAGTATTAAGAGACAGGAAAATTTCACTAGAAACAAAGAGTACTGGATTGCTATGTGATGTGTGTTCTTCAATATGGCAGTAAATGCTGGACAATGTCATCGAAGATGAAGAAAAAAACTTAAAGCAATTGAAATGTGGTTCGACAGAAGAATGCTGCGGGTATCATGGATTGAGCATGTGAGCAATGATATCATTTAAGAAAAAATGGAAACGAAGAGGAAATTAATACTGAGCATCAGGAAGAAACAACTAAATTTCCTGGCACATCAATGAGGAAGGATGTCTTGAGAACTTGATACTAACAGGCCAGATAGAGGGAAGGAGAGTCAAAGAAAAACAGCGTGTAACGTATTTGACTAGCCTGAGCGGGTGGGTGGCAGAACGGGGGTTGTGTGGGGTTAAGAGGACAAAACGTGACATCAGATATAGGAAGACGTGGAAGAACATGATTGCCTTCGTCTTGAAAGGACGAGGCACAGAGAAAAAAAAAAAGAAATGCGTATCATCAGGAAAAATGAACTAAAAACAAATTCTTGTGTAAATAGCGTATGGAATAATAGATCAGAAATTAAGATAAATCTAAATAGAATGGAAGAAAATCATGGAAGAAATTTTCAGACAAAATTAACTCAAACTAAAATGCCTTAGTAAATAGCATACGGAAAATTGAGAATAGTTTAGATAAAAAATTTGAACAAAACTGATAAGATCAAAGAACATTCAAAGTGAACTTAAAAAAAAATACGTTTCTGTAAATAATATATGGAATCAAGAAAATAATTTAGATAATAATTTTACGCAAATGTACAGTAATCGTAGAGCATCCAGAGCAAAATGTAATGAAAAGTCGACCAAAAAAAAAAATAAATAAATAAATAAATAAATAAAATTCCGATATAAGTAATTTACGGAATAATTTACATAAAAAATTTGGACAAAACTTAAAGAATCGAAGAATGTTCAAGTCGAAAATTTCAGTTAAAATAAATTTTGATATTCGTCCAATATGCGTTGAAGATTAAAAATGTTCGGCTTCAAAACTGAAGATAAATTTGATTGTTTTATTAGCTTTTCTATTTTGTTTTCTTTTTCCTTTATCATTTTCTTTTCCTTTTCTCTGTGAAATTACTTCGTTTTCTCTTTTGTGTTCTTTTGAACCATTTCAATGTTTGCAAGTTTTTAAGCATCTTTTCACACTTTCTAAACAACCTTCTATTTGGTTTCAGAACAAAGATTTCCATTTGGTTCCCATATTTTTTACTATTATTTTTATTTATTTGTTCTTCTTCCAGTATTTACTTAAGTTTTCCCTTCTTTTCTGACACTATCGAGATTATATATCAGTCTTTCGTCTTTCTTTTTTACTTCATATTGTTCACCTTTTGTTGCTGTGCGGTTCTTACTGCATCGCCATCGTTCTGCCGTTTTTATTTCGCACTTGTCACACTGTTTGCAGGCATTTTTCTGGACTGTTTTTTTCTGTACAAAAGATACACTTTAGATAAAAAAATAACGGGCTTAGAAGCAGAAAAAAAGCAAAAATATTTCGGTTGATATTTCATTTTTGCATTAAAATTTCGTCTTTCTATTCTACTTGTTCATGTCTACAAATACATTTTATGACTTGAAAACTTGTCTTTTTTGTAATGACATATTTGTGAGCCAAACATCGTTTACATATAAAAATATTTTTACAATATGGTATATATATATATATATATATATATACTTACCCGACATATATATTATTTATATACAAGTGTAATATTTACAAAATTATGCGAAGTCACGCTACTAACATGTCACTGTCTGCTCAGTTGAAAGCCATGATCTCAATGCTTATGAAAAACCTCCATATATGGCGGAAAGTGATCCACCATCGTTTTAAACAATATTCTTATATTCAAGTTCACTACAGTTCATTCCAGAAGCGCTAGATGGTAATATTACAAAAAGGTAACTCAGAAGGATGAATATATATGTTAGTTTAGACGAAAACACCTAAAATTCGATTCCCATCATCAAAATGAAAATAATAGAAACTATTATTATTATTATATAAAAATAACATTAAATAGAATATATTTTTCGGTTGGCGATGACAGATTTACGTGTGTATAAAGTATTTAATATGCGTAAAAGATAATCATCCTTTACGTTGCGCCTTTAACATTAAACATGCTGTCATTTTTGACGGATTCAAATTTTCAGGTTTGTATAAAATGGCATGATGAACGGAATATTGTTTCTTTCCCCATACAACACATGGTTCTAATTAAATACTAAGACAATCCAGTCGTTGATTAAAGACAAAAGACTACATTTGGACAGTTGATTCTTTATAAAAATTGAAGACTTTGTAATTTTTTACACATATATACAGGAATATACAAAAAGAAAACTTATCTTAGCTAACGTTTTTCGGCCTGTGTGACTTTATCAAACTGATACGTCGACTAGGATGAGTTTTCCTTTTGTTTCTATTCATAGTGATCTTTTACAGATAGTATATTTCTAATCATGTGGCTCATAAAAAATATTTTTCTCTGAAGTCCCCGTTCGTCCACAACTATTATCTTACCCATATATTAAATATAAATAAGGTATTGATTGTTCGTTAGTATTTTATTTTACATTTCACACCTAACCTCAAGTAGAACTCGAATATACGATCCATCACTAAACATGCAAGTAAAATGGCCGTATCTCAGTAATGACCTAGTAGGTACCTGACTCTTCATGCCATCCTTATAGCTTTTAAAAGAGCTAGATTAGGCTTACCATTCAGTGTATATTTGGGCAAGAGCCGCATGCTCTTCACTTTCTAGACTCTATCTAGTTCATTCCATCCGCTCTCAAAACGGTATGTAGCGGGACCCTCACAAGTTTTCGAACAAACTACATTCTTTGGTTCCGCCACGTCTAACATTCATGGCTAGAACTCGCCATTCCACCTACATTTTAGCAAACCCTCCACTTTCCTTCCGAACAGCTTCTTCATGAGAACAACTACACTGTAGAACAAACTTCCAAGAAGATGTTTCTTTAACCCTCTAGGGCCATTCGTATCATATTTGATACAGTTTGAAAACAAGCCTTGAAAGAAATATTTTCCTGAAAAATTTTTTAAGAGAAATATTTTATAAATTTCAAATGAAAGCAGTACTGACTGCTCAGTCAATGAATACCAAATGTTTCCTTATAGGGAAATACTGTATCAAATATGATACGAATGGCCCTAGAGGGTTAATCGTTACGATCTTATCGACTAACTCTAGACTTGAATAGGTTATCGTTCCCTTTATTTGTATAACCTGCCCCTTAATGTGGTTCTCTACCATGAGTAGCTCCTGAGATTTTACCGCGTGAATCTTACTTTTAAACAAATCATCAGATTGAACTTGATCTAAAACAGTCACTGTTTTGTAGTCACATATACTAAAAATAATACTTTTGAGAAATGAAAATAAAAAGGTTTGATCCTATTCTTCAAAGGCGTTATTTCTAGTATATACAACTTTAAACAAGGGGTGACGTGTATTAATTTGAACTCGCGCGAGGGAAAAATGCGTATCTTACACGTCATTATTGGATATTCAATTAATATTTACCACTTCACCAAAGAGACATCATATTCTCAGGACTAGAGGAAAATACCCAGCTAAAGTTATTCAAAAATGAATCTACGGACTATTCATCGGAGTAAAGGAAAATGGAAGAAATAAATTCTATCTTGATGCAAATGTTGGTACTAAAAAAGCAACAAGAACATAAATCGAAACAAAAGTTTTCAATTATTTTATAAAAGTAAGAAAGAAAAATCAGATTTATTCACTTCAGGTTCATATTGTTACTAATTTAATACAATCCAGACAAAGCGATAACCTTTCTAGCTTATAGAAGATACGAAGGGATCTTCAAAAGGGATTCGCAATAGAATGATGCCAAGAGTGGTTATTAAGATAAGTCTTCCCTGCTGAACATGAAAAGTGCGTAAAACTTATTTTGACACTCACCCCAAAACAGGTATTGTAAATTTTGATGAAACTGTACTAATAATATCGAAAATCTTTGGTGCTCGATACATAAGGATTAAGCAAAAGGGACATTTCACAGGTACATAACGTCCGACCATCTAAGAAAAAATAAAGACTATAAACGTTTTTTTAATTCTCAACAGAACATTAAAAAAAAGGCTATAAACCCATCTCAGTACCTAACACTTCCCACAATTGTGGAAGATCTTCAAAACAAAAAATGCTTCGAATGTGGGAGTGTAAGATCCAAAAGTATTTATTGCAAATAGAAGAAAAATAAAACTTTTGAAGACATGGTAAATTCATGGTGCAAAGTCGAAAAGCATAAAATAATTAACAAGACTTCGAAAGTGTCTTTAACTGAGTTAGACACATCTTAAAAGGAAATTTTAAAATGCAAAGATAAAACTACAACACTATAAATGATCTGATATCAACACCATAAATGAACACACATGAAGAAAAATGGCTAGACCCAGTTGTTGACTTCTAAAAAAGCTGAGCGTAGTTTTAACCAAGACATTGAAATTTTATGAGTGAGTTCATTTGTAACATTTTGTTTATTGAAAAAAAAAACCCACAAAAAATGATCGTGTTTGTATTAAATACAACTAACTTAAGAATAACAGATTGGATTGCATTATTGATCTTTGGGATATACCAATCAACTCTTTCTGCAAGAAAACATTTTTACATCCAGTGCCAATACAGTAACTAAAAAAATTAAAGAATGAATTAAAAAGGACTTTTCCAGAAGTATTTTCAGAAGTATGCACAAAAGCAAAAGGTAAATTTAGGGTCAAAGAGAATGTAACATTAATATTTAAGCCAAAAGAGAGTAACTTTTTCTGTTTTAGGGCAAATTAATAAGAAATTAAAATGAAAAAAGGTGTGATATCAAAAATAGACAATTCTGAATGGGTATCACAAACAATTTAAAAATACATCCACATGTGCTGATTTTCAATGGGAGTAAATGAATGTCTGAAACAATACAACTATCCATTATCAAGTTCAGAGAAAATTTACGTAAGTACGCTAGCAAATGAAGACGCTGTGGAGATATTCATATAGAAGTTAACGTATTTTTTCTGGTTTCATAAGCTTACTTATTTATTTTTTTGTATCTAAGGAGATTATCACTCCTGCAGTAAGCGCTTTTGCATGTCTTTGAATTAAATACAGCTTTTGTATATTTAAAAAAAAATTAATTTTTCGTTGCTTATTCTATGGGATTTTTGATCATTCAACCGGAACAATTCCAACTTCCGAGAGCGCTTTAAACTTTTTTTTTAAATCAAGTGTTGCTTATTATTTTGTAATTCGTTCTGTACGACTAAAATCATTTTTCATCCTTTCAAGTTGTGCGAGCCAAGATAACATTTTCAAATCATTTCAATATGCATTGCCTTTTTTCTGTGATCCTCTGCCTTTGAAGTTTGAACATTTTTAGCTTGTCATATTCTTAGGAATTATTTTCAAAAGTGGGAGAGGAATTTTGAATAGTAAGGTTTTGTTTTTAATTTTATTTCACTGTCTATTCTGAATATTTGATTATTTTCTATTAACATTTAAACAATTCTTTTCGCAGCATCAACAACAATATCCATAATGATGGCTTCATATATTTTTATTATTAAACATATTCTATAAATACTTCCATGGCTTCTGCTCCGATGAACTTAGATCACTGGTGCCCCCTAGGTTTGAATTTGCACGAGATACTAGATTACTAACTAGATCCCACCCTCTTACAGTGAAACCGATAAAATGCAACCGCAACTGCTACTCCAACAGTTTCTTTTCTCGTACTTCCCGACTCTGGAATTCCCTTCTACATGACTGCTTCCCCGACGGCTACAATCTCCAGGAGTTTAAATGTAAGGTCAATAGACACCTCCTAACACAATAACTCGCATCCATTCTTTCAAACACTCTTCCCATCCTCCCAACTACCTATCACCCCTCTTCTGACATTTCCTATATCTAACCACTCTTTCTATTTACCTTCCCCTATGTAACCCCAAGCGCAATAGTGACAGTGGAATGCCTTGCTTGGGGTGAAACGATTAAAAAAAAAAATGTTTACTCGTATTTTGCATCGTATTATTTACCATTTAATCTGTTTTATTATTAACTAATTTTAACCTATGTAATTTTGATGGTATTATTTTAATATAAGGAAATTTAATTCTTCAGTTAGTGATGTAATAATCTCAAAGCGAGTTCTATGAAAATGAAGTATCCGAGGGAAATTTTCCTATCGCGTCTTTAAATATTTGAGCTTAACAACTTTAACAAATTATTACAATAATAATCATAAATATGAATGGTAGTCGTTATTTTAAGAACTGGATACAATTAAAAAGATATGAAATTTACAACTTTTTCTATTTCACTGAAAGTACTTTTAAACAACCCCCACTCGCGCTCTCATTTTCTCACCGAAACTGGGTAGCGTCTTCTACTCTTTTATTGCGATCAAAGTGACTAGTCAATCATTTATGATACATTGTATAATAACTCTGCCAATATTAGCCCTTCGTTCTTTGTAGGGGAGTAGTAACTTTTTACACGATCAAAACAAATACTGAATACAGTAGCAACTCTGATTTTGTGGGGTGGACAGGTCTTACTAACATTTGTTTATTTTAATTTCAATATTCCGTGATATTTATTTTATTTCTGGGTATTTCAGCCCCTCCCTCTTTATCATTTCATTTTCATTAAACTTTTGAGGACTTAACTGAGAGATTAACTGCATTGTGTTTCAGCGGGAAGCATGCTAGATTTTCCGCTGGGGTTGAACTACCGGCAGTATCATCACTACACTGAATGGGCGGTGATAAGATATTGCTGAGCGATGATCCTTCTAGTCTGAAATCAACGGCCAGGGCGGTGGGTTCCACGCTTAAACGTTCATGTTCCAGTAACCAAAGAAAACATCCACGTCCGATGTAATTGGCCGAGGATAGATGGATCCTCCAAGTCTCATTTGCCAAAATTATCCAACGTAGAAATGAATATCCGCTGAGACATGTAAAGTTAGTTGGTCAGGGGATCCGTTGCGCATCGACAACTGACGGTCATTGAACTGACATTGATAATTAAGATGCATACATTATTAATATATAACCCTTTAGAATGGCTTACCTATCAGTTACGACAGGTTTTCTGTTTGATAATTGTTAGGCACTCTAAAGCATACATCTTTATCTAATATTAGCCCGTGTTCTCTTTCGTGTTTCGTCAAAATTGTTTTACATACTGATCAGAAAGTACGCCGTTCTTAGTTACTTCTTTGCATTTAGGTTAGCTGGGGATCTGTTTAAAAACTAGTGACAGAAGATTTGAGAGCACCGCCTTTGTTCAAACTGTTGATCACGCCAGATAACGCATCTTTCTTTGAGAAAGGTTTGCACACCAGAGTTGTAGTACATACCTCACTTGGTTTTTGTAGGTGTTGGAAAATACAAATGTAATTGAATAACAGTCTCGTATAGAGTGGCTAGCCTGTGTACTCAGAAAGAAATAGATCGTAATAAAATCAGACTGTTAAACAGTTTTAAATTTATGCAAAGTACATTTTCATGTCCTATTTATATACCATAGCAATATCTACAATTATATGTAGAAAAGACAGGATATAATCTGCAGTATAACACAATGAATTTTGATCTGAAATGCTCAGTGAATAATGCACTATATTTTTTTACGGAAAAAGGACTTCCATATTCATATTCCAAATAAAAGAAAAAGTGCTTTTTTTTACATAATTATTTATCAGGCTTATTGAAGAACCTTATATATATATATATATATATAATTTTTGAATGGATATTTTAATAAGGCGATAAATGTTTATCACGTTGAATGATATTTTCACCCACCGGCTTGAATGTGCGAGAAAACTTAAAGTAACCCTTTGCGCTCTCCGGCAGGAATTGAACTTGCAAATCTCAGGACAGAAGGATCAAGTTTTTCCTTAATATGCTTTCTTGAATTTTAAATAACATTTAAAATGGCAAAAATGTGTTGGATTAATAAAAGATATTCTTTCTAAAATGATTTTTGTTTATATTTACATACAAAACTGCTAAGTAGACAGGTCGATTAAGGCATGCAAGTCTACACGATAGTTCCCTTCTGGCTTGAGGGACACAGGTTTAATTTTCACCAGAGAGCCTAAATACTTTTTCAGAAGATTTCTTAAACATTTAGGCCGGTAAACGAATATGAATAAATATACTGTTGAATAAATAAATGGAGCGTCAACTTAAATCCAAGCATGCTCTATAAATAACTCTCTCTCTCTCTCATATATATATCAGAATGAATATAGAACGAAGAAAGAATATTTACAAAGTCAAAAACATTAATTTAAAACAGTGCTCTATATATAATATATAGAGCTGTGAATGTTTATTATAAATTATATTTTAGAACATGTACATATTTTTTTAATAATAATTTTAGAACATGTACATAATTTTTTAATAATAATTTTAGAACATGTACATAATTAATTTTAGAAAATGTACATAATTTTCTTAATAATATAAAAATAATTTTTTAAATAGTATATTAAAATAAATTATTTTCATGTTCTAATATATATATATATATATATATTTATAGATGAGATCGTAATTACTACCTTTGATGTAAACTTTTGCATACAAGCAATCTCGTTTTTCAAAAGAAACTGAACGTATCCTAAAATGACATGAAGTTGAACCTCTAGAAAATGCCGTGAACTCGCATGTAATGTTAGTGGTTGACAGTAAAATTGAGGCATGTGTGAAGTGATCTAATAAGTGCATTGAACAAGTACGACATTCTCAGTAAAAACACGAGCAAACATTGGTAAATTCCCAGGTATAAACAGGGCGGGATGGATGAAATAGCATCTAAACGAAGCAAAAAAAAAAAAAAATCAAGATAACACTGAGATCTCTTTTTAACTTATATACTTACCAAAATTACATAAATATCGTGAATACTAAAAACTGACATTTTTCAATAAAATTACCATTGGTTTCATGTACAGCCTACAAACAACTTCGGAATCTTCTGCAGCTCTTCTGAGCAGTCTCCTAGTTTAAGTTGGTGAATGCTACCATAGTCCTTGTCTTCAGTGCATCTTTGGCATTACAAGAAGTTACGTCTGTCAATCTCATTCCACGCATACTAATTAAGAGCGTTAAAGTCTACGGAGTTAATTGGCCAGAAGTAAGAAATGATGTGGTCACAGAAATTGTCTGAAAGCCATGGCTGGGTTTTCCTAATTGCGTGGCATGGTGTACTATTGTCAGACGTGAGGTTTTCTAGCAATCACCCTTGTGATTTAGGTTAGCTCTACCTTCTCAAGGCACTTAATGTAGGCCTCCGTTTTGAAATTGATGCCCTATGAGTAGATGAATGTAGGCATAATGTCACTATCACTAGTAATCATTGTATCTTTCGTAATTCCTAATAGACTCGCCTAACTATTACAGAAATTTATGGAATATTCTCAGATTTATATCCAGACATTTTGAAATGTTCGTATTAGAGCTTCTGGAGTTAATACCAAACAGCACATGATGCAATTTCTACATTTATGGATGTGCGTTGTGATGTGAATATCGGCTAGGAAAGAGAAACCGGGGAGTCCAGTTGAAGTCACTGCATTCACTTACGCGCAAATATCCCCAGGAAAGATATTAATTCGTCTCTTCTATCCATTTATGGGTTAAATAACAGGACGAATTTGGTTGCCACTCAAGGCTATAGAACCTATCTACCGCAGAAAGTAATGGCAAACTACCTCGGGATAATCTTCTGCCCAGTCAGTCATGTCTCTTTCGAGACATGATAGCCTAAGTGTGTATAACGAATGGCACTTATCTGACTGAGAGCAAAAGGCATCATTACGCAATTCAGTCAGAGACGGTACTTAACTGACCCTATTATGCTGTGCAGTCGACAAAATCACAAGCAACGCGCATGAACGACATTAAAAACATGTAAAATTCTGGTAATTTATGATCACACGTTGTGTGTTATATATATATATATATATATATATGGGTGTGTGTGTGTGTCCTTGTGTCGTGCAACATGTGCCAGAGATTTTAAAGTTTTGTACGGTTGACAGTGGCTGTCAACCTTAAAAAACTTGTTTAAATAATTCTAATGAGGTATAGTTTCGTGAATATTTGATACTGTTATTGCTGACGTGAATTGATAGAATTTAATGCTAATTCGTTGTTCTCTTGTCCGATGATTTTTCATAGGGCCCAATTACCCTGCTTAATAAAGAAATGCCTACCAAAAGCAGAAATAATAAATTAAATCTACCACAGTGGCGATATTTCGGAAAACCTACATAGATCGATTTCCATAGCAATTTCTGTAAAAGCCAGGTGCAAATGAATGTGAACTCTACCTAGCTTAATAAGTTAAAAAACAAAACTCATCATACGAATTCTGATGAATAGAACACGCAAAAGAATCAGGTTAGAGATTGGACAAGAACAGTGCGGCTTCGTCAACGACACTGGAACGCGGTATTTATGCTTAGAATAATAGAAAAAACAATAAAAATGCAGAAGGACAGGTACCTGCGTTTTATAGACTATGCAAAGGCATTCGACAAAGTACGCTAAAAACTTGAGACGCTTGGCAACCTTGACATATTCAGGAAAGACATTAGATTAATCAAAAGCCTGTAATAGGAAACTGCCTTACATATAAGCAGGAAAGAACTTCAGCAGATATAGAAAGGGATGTAAGACAAGGATGTCTTCTCATAAGATCTATTCAACATATTTAGTGAGAAAATTGTGAGAACTCTGGAAGTCCTTCAAGGATTTGTCATAGGTGGCTGCAGTCTGAACAATATAAGATATTCGGATGATACTTAAATCACTGGTGCCCCCTAGATGTGAACTTGTACGAGATACTAGATTGGCAACTAGGTCTCATCCTTTTACAGTGAAACCGATGAAATGTAACCGCAATTTCTACTCCAACAGCTTCTTTCCTCGCACTTCCCGCCTGTGGAATTCCCTATCGCATGCTTGCTTCCCCGACGGCTACAACCTCTAGGAGTTTAAATGTAAGATTAATAGACACCTTCTAACACACTAACTCACACCCACTCTCTCCAACTCTCTCCCTATGTACATCCTAAGTCGTCTATCACCCTCCTGCTGACATTTCATATACCAAATCCCTCTATGTAACCCCCTGCGCTATAGTGGCAGTGGAATGCCTTGCTTGGGGTGACACGATTAAAAAAAAATACAGTGCTTATTGCGCTAACACAGAAGGGAAATAATTAAATAAAATAGAAAAAAATAACTACACATAAACTGCAAGACAACTGAAATCATAGTCATCATTAAAAAGAGGCGACCAAAATGCTATGGGTCGTGGATACTAAAATCGAGCAGGTAAAGAAATTTAAGTACCTGGGAAGTACTCCCCCAGACGGTAAGAGCGACATGAAATCCGAAGGCGTCAAATTTTGCTGAAAACCAAGAATATTGGATTGTTATGTGATGTCTGGCTTTCAATATGGCAGCGAATGCTAAACAGTCTCATAAGATAAAGGGAAACTTGAAGCAACCGAAACGGGGTTTTGCAGAAGGATACTGAGGATACCATGAATACAACATGTGAGTAATGACGAAGTTTGCGGGAGAATGGACACTAAAGATAACTGATACTTAACACCAGGGAAGACAGCTAAAGTTTCTGGGAGATGTAATGACGAAGGAATGCTTAGAGAATCCGATACTCACTGGACAGGGGGAAGGAAAGACAGGGGAAAGCAACGCGTGACATACTTAATGGGCTTGATTAAATGGATAGCGGAGAAGGGTTTTTGGAAGAGAAACAAGTGAAGGGGTAGGGAGATGTCGAAGACCATAATCACCTACGACCTGACGAGACACAGCACGTAAAAGAAGCACTATATATATATATATATATATATCACTAAAATAAACAGGAAGTATCATCACTCAGTTAACTGTCTTTTTCTAGCCATTTACTAAGTGCTGTATAGTGCACCTAGTGAGAATCAAACTACTTACCAAGTTGTAACTTATCTAGCTGGATAAACTTTTGTGTATATGTGTGGGCGAGCATTCACGTTTATGTAGTTGTTGGAACAGATATTATTCACCGTCTCGAAAGCGGTGTGCTTACAAATTCGCGTGTGTATACAAAAAGAATCCGAAACAGTTGACGTGAGAAGGCCTTCCGGACAGAACGTAACCTTACCTAATTGCACTGAAAGATGAAAGGTCAAAGACACATCCTGATGTCTGCTTCTAGAGTGGGGTGCCTGGGGTAACTTTTAAAGGCAACATCAGAGAAATAGCTACGAAGTGTTGAGAACACGCGTAACACGGTGTGAAGATTTCTTATGAGATAGACAAACATCAGTTGTTTTTTTGTTAGCGGGCGGGATACGATTCCTTCCTATTTACTTGTGAATAATATAATGAAGTCATTACTATTTTTTAGGTGTACCTGATTTATTTTTCTTATAACTCTTTTATTTTATTTCACTCTTTCAAATATTTGTTGTTGACGTTTTGTTAAATGCTTTCCCATACATAAATCTCATTAGGAGTTATATATTTTATTGAAACATTGTAATTTTATCAACTGTTAAACATTGGAAAAGGTTTTAATCCAATGACACCGGTTATAAGTAGTAATTTTACCATTGTAACAATTTTTCATTTTTAGTTGTTTTGATAATGTAAAACAAACAAAAAAAAAATAAACAACCAACTTGTTTCCATATATTCCATCTCACACACATTATATAAGAATAATAATATTCAAAAATTTACAGGCTCCTTAACGAACTACATTGCTGATTAAAGCAACTTCTTTAATAATTACATTGGACAAACTACTGCATGTTTTTTAAAGGCTCATGTTAAGCATAGACAGAAAACTTCCAAATTTTAACCGCATGTTAAAAAACACGGCTAAAATAATGGGGGCTTTAATAACAACAACAAAAATAATAAAAATTTAAAAATGTCAACTTTTAAGTATCAAATATAAACACGGATACAATGTGCTGAGCGACTTTGTAAAATAAAATAAAAATTACCATTTATAATACGAATATATAAAAATTTACATATTCAGTTAAAAATTGAAAAAAAAAATGACATCCATTGCTAATGAAATAACCAATATCGCATACATACATATATATATATATATATATATATATATATATATAAAAAACATGTAGATATTTTCTGCATATATTATATCCAGAAAGCAAAATTAATTGTAAAAATGCAAATCAAATTGAATTAAAAAAAGACAATTTAACCGCAGTCGATTGTCAGTTGCTTTTAATAAAACCTGTATAAGAAGAGTTTCTGACCAAATACACACACACACGTTATATATATATATATATATATATATATAACACCATGTTCATAAATAATTATATGGGATAAACTATGTGCCTAACACGAAGACACACGTCACATCTATCTGATCACAACTCAATTAGGTCTCATTTAAGTAGACAGCGAAACCTACCAATCTTCATTCGCAACATATACGTTGATCATACATATATAATAGCCATATCCACATTTTAAAAAATAATGGAAGCATTATTAATAAAACAGAAAAAACAACAATCAATAATATCAGCGATGAACACGGTCTTATTGCGATGAATTTGTTCGGAAAATAGAACATTCCTATATCTCTAGGTACATACAGCTTGACTAAAATAACGCCTGTGTCAGTATTCAGTCAATATCCCAGATTTTCGTCTGTCTTAATGTATGTTGAATATCTTTTAGAAGTAGACGTTTTACAAACTAATGGGTTGACAGTCTACTGTTTGCAGTGATTTATTTTATTAAAAGTGCTCAATACTGCGTAGAGAATGATATATGGTAATATTTTTATAAGTTTATAATAAAAACATTGTTTCGTGCAATACAAGAGCCATTGTGTTTCGGTACTATCTTATTAGCACATCGTCAGACAGTGAAAAAATATTTATATTTATAATCGTATCGCTCCAAGCAAAGCAGTCTATTGAAACTGGTGCGCAGGGGGTTACATAGAAGGTAAGTCGTGAGAAAAAGTGTCACGATGTGGGTAAGAGTAGGGTTAATATACTGAGAGTGGAGTGAACGGAGAAAGGAGCATATGAGAGAGAATGTAAGTTAGCAAGATAGATGACTGTTGACTTTACACTTAAACTCCTGGAGATTATAGCTGTTAAGGAAGCAAGTAAACGGAAGGGAATTTCACAGGCGGGAAGTGCGAGAAAAGAAGCTGTTGAAGTAGAATTTGCATTTAAATTTTATTGGTTTCACAGTAAAAGGGTAGGACCTAGTTGCTAATCTGTGGCTCAAGAAAATTCATGTATAGAGGAAACCGGTGATCTAGGTTCATCGAAGCAAAGCTGTGAAAGTACTCAGACACAGAAGTCACATTGAGCCGGTGAGAAAGTGACTGTATTTTTGTTGTCAGGTCGGGATCGATCACATTACAGATTCTGCGTTAGATTTTATCAAGGATCCCTCGGTGGATAGCAGGGGTACCCAACCAGATATGGCCGCAGTATTCAGGAATTATTATATATAGAAGCTATAATTCCAAACAGTAAAAAAAACAAAAAAAAAACAACAAAAGCATGTCACTGTCTAACGAGCTGCTAAGATAGTATCGAAAAACAACGGTTCTTGTTTTGCAGCAAACTGTTTTTAATATAAATTTAGAATACAAATATTACACTATATATATATATATATATATATATATATATATAAACCCGCCACCATAATTTATATGCGTATTAATTTTAGAGACTTCCATTTAATGAATTTTTTCTAGAGTGGTAAAATTGGTGATGGAGTCTGCCCACTTTCCAACCTCAATCGGACCCGTAAAGCTTCTTTGTAAGCCTGAATTTTCCCAAATACATAACTTACCTATTACATGCCCTCCCCCTCTCTTGCAATCATCTACTGTACTAGTTCAAATAATAGTAGGGAATGTACATGCATCCACGTGCAAACCTTGTTAGGTCACCATTCTCCCAGTGGCTCTTTTATTTCTAACGTACATGAGCTAACTTGTATTGGTCCGGTATGATGTTTCTGACTAAAGTAGAAGTTATTTTTTCGTGTCTGCTCAGAAGTCAAGACATGTCCACTCGGAGCGTCACGCATGTATCTTCATTCTTGGGTTAATTTTCATTTCATTAATGATGGTGAAGGTATACGTTTTCTTGGTTTCCAGTAACTCCGAAGAAGGCTTTCCTATCGATAAATGTATAATATCTGGGCTATTGTAATTCCATTTTGTGAATGGTTTCTGGACTTTGCAATAGTATTCGGTGAGGCCTCTCGAGATCATGAAGTGTAAGAGTGTATCTCTTGATGATTATCTTCAGGTTATTTTTGCACACAATTCCTGTGGATGTGTTTGTTTCATTGGATACTAATCTTCTATCAACCAATACAGGCAGTAAACCAATAAAGTTGAACAAAAGTAGCACACCCAACCTAAAGAAAAAGAAAACAATATACCCAACGTATACAACTTCTTACGCCAAAATGAGAGGTCTACGTTCCAAAATTTCCAGAACTGGAACCAAACCACACCATCGTTTGCTTTCTGAATCTGATGGCAACGCCTCAAGCATATTAAGAGAGCTCACAGTCCCATGTTACTCACCTCTTATAGCAAAAACACGACCACCTAAATCGGCACGCACTTGGAGTCTACATCAAAGACGAGTTTTCCTGTGGCAGGGACACAAATAACAAAGAACCTGATCTCCAGTACATTTGCTTCCGCGTGGAATTTATCCATTCGTCTTTTCTCGCTATACCACCCTATACGAATATCTGAGAAGACTGATAATATACTCATTAAATTTCCTTCGGTGAATTTTTATATCTGAGGTGACTTCAAACTTCACCCTAAACAATGGTTAATCTACTCAACAAAACCGATAAAAAGTCAGATATTATAGAGTAACCCACATCATCGGAGAACCTACATGTGTCTCGGACGAGACTGGACATTAAGCGAACCTCGTCGACCGTTTCTTAACCTCAGTCAGTAAAATGTCATACGTGATACACGCTTGGGCTATCATGACGCGAAAGAGACATAAGTGACTGGGCAGAAGAGTTTCCCGCAGTAGATTGTCATTACTTTCTGCGGAAGACTGGTTGCCAACCAAAGCTACAAAACCCAACCTATTCAACTAATAAACCCATAGCTGGAGAGAGAAAAGAGGGATTAATACTTTCAAGGGTATTTATGCGTAAGTAAATGCAATTAATTCAACAAGAGCTCTAACTCGACTCACCAAGTTCAAATTCTATCCACTGCACCACAACACACATCCTTCCTTCTAACCTACTGCCCCATTAAATGCTTGGTGAATGCTTTACCCTCTACCGTAGGCACCTTAGACGATTCCCAAATCAACGTCCAGATGATACCAAATCTAAGGCATATCATGATGTCAGTTAAGTGCCATACGTGATACACGCTTGGGCTATCATGTCTCAAAAGAGTCATGACTGGCTGGGCAGAAGATTATCCCAAAGTAGGTTGCCGTTGCTTTTTGCGGTAGACTGGTTGCCAGAACCCAACCAGTGAAAGGCGGCAAGCGTATGCTCGCTTTTCAAGAACGCGATAGTGCGATCTCCTCTCTCTCAGTAAAGACGCATCAGCCTTCTCAGCAAGCTTTTCCAGGTTATAATCTATAAGAAGGTCATCTATCACCTAGAAAAGAACCCGTAAGTATGGAGCTGTATGGGTTTTGATCGACCCGACAGACTGCCGACGTCCTATCTAACATTACTCACAGAATTAGACTCTTGAGAGCAAACACACCCTGATGACCATAGCATTAGATATATCAAAGGCCTTTTACTTGGTTTCACACAAAAGCTTACTATACAAGCTCTCTAGTTATGAAATCACTGGAAAGGTCTTCTTGATCATAAAATCCTTCCAAACAGGTAGGTCCCTGAAGATACCCATTTATGGCCAGTCCTCTGGAGCACTAGCAGTCAATTTAGAAGTGAATCCTGGGGGACGTCTAAGACCAACCCTCACTCTGATTTACATAAATGATGTGCCTAAGAATGTTTTCAGATTGTTTGTAAACATATATGCCGATGATACAACTATATACGGGTGCACTTCTACAATTCTTGATTGTCGAAGATTAGCAACTGATCAGTCTTTCGATCTTGCAGAAATTGCCTGGTTACATTCAAAGTTTTTGATGACCAAGTTAATTTTATTCCATAATCAACGTTCTGACTCCAAACTTCACTAATGACGCAGTTCAAATGGGCGGTTCCTTGTACCGCTTCAGTACCTGGCACCTCCTGTTATCCTCTACCTTTGTTTAGATGCGAGCTGCTCAAACTAGTTCCTTGCCTTGATAGTCCAAAACGTCTACAATCCCTTGTGGGTGATGAATTACCCTTCAACCTATCTTCCACAGGCAATATGTGGCCAGCATCTCACAGCTCTTCCGCTACTTCCACGGAAAGTGCTCGGACAAAGTAAATACCCTGGTTAAACTCTAATGGCAAGAACACACCATGCGACTTACATAGTATCAAACCATCCATATTTTCTCCGTATTTCGTCAGTAAGGAGGCCCACTCAAACAGATTTTTCCTGCTAAACACTACTCCGTGGAACTGGTGTTCCACAGGATATTTACAGAATCACTAGAATCTTAACGATTAACTATCCATCAGTGACCTCAAAAATTGTAAATTGACCCTTACTGTAAAGAAAAATGCAAAAGTAAAAATAAAATCTTTAACGGATAAAGGTATAACCGAAAGCGTTGGATATACAGAAAATTTGAACAATTTCTAAATAATCCATGTTCAGAAAAGAATAAATTGTAATAAATACAAAAAAAAATTAAATAATAAAATTAACCACTGTAACCTGTCAGCTGCTTTAATGAAACATGTCTAAAAGAGGAATTGCTGCCAAAATACACACTGTTATACATGAATGATTTTCCAATAATGCTTTTTGAAATGTGATAACTATAAATTAAATAAATGTTAATCTGGGCTATAGTAATTACTAAATGATAGATATACTTGCGTGTATTATTCATAGTTTTAAATATGTAGGTGATATCAAATACTATTAAATATTGATGCATTTGTAACTCTTGTAATTTTTTTTTTACTTCAGTGAGTTTTTATATAGTAAAATGTTGAATGCATAATACCAGATACTTACGCCAGTATAATGTGAAACTGCTAAATTTAAAAACAGCAAAAAATGCAAATACTACTAATGTCAGTTGATTTAAGCGGAACTTTTAGCGTCTTTGGTGTATGTTAGACTGGGCAATATGACCAAAGAAAAATGTATTTTTTAAAGTATTTTTTTATTTTGATTTCACACAATGCAAGTCAATAAAGCCACTAAAATGCAAAGTGTTACGATGAGTGAAACAGAGAGAGACTATAAAAGTACGTTAATTGCAAGAAGTCGGAAGTGAGTTCCACTAGGAATAAGTGCGAGAGAGAAAACAAACAGCAAAGCTATTCTGATTAAAACTAGAAATTTCAGAAGTGAAATTGTGAAAGCTAGATGCCAATCTAGTCTTCTATTTGTGTTTTTCTGTTCAGGACATGGATCATAGCGCTTCACAATTTCCTGTTCTTTCTAGCACTTAGCAAATTTTGTTTTCTCGATATCTCAGAAAATTCTGATTTGGCATCTATTTACATAGGCTGGTTCAGTACGTGATACAGTCCTCTTTTCTGTTCCATTTGCTCTCAATATGTGCTATGAATGTTACATTTTCTTAGTCCTCTTTCCTCGTTATATGCCCTAGAAATTCAATTATCTCTTTCTAGTATTGAGTATGTGTCCTTTTTGTTTCCATTTTCTTTAAAACTTTCCCATTGCTCACATGTTAAGGCCATTGTATTTTTAGCATAACTCTATAGAACTACATTTGTGCTAATGCAAGTCTCTTTATCAATGATGCGTTTGTACATTCACTAAAGACACATTATATAACAGTTCAGCCAACTTTTCGTTGTTTCAAACAAGATTTTATTATTTCTCCTACTTTATTTTACTTAGCTTATAGAAGAAATACTTCACTCTCCCAATGTCTTTGTGATTTCTGCGTTGCAATTTCCACTCACTTTTATAACGATTTTTAAATATTTAAATTCTGTACATTTGTAATTTACATGTTTGGCTGTTACTTTTGCTAACAACTATGCATTATGTCTTCTTGCTATTGGTGTTTAGTTCTTTTTTCTAGCTTTCATAGAAAATCTCTACCGACAATGTCTCGTCTGCATATTTTATGTTAAAACTTTTGCCAAAAATGATGAATGCTGGTAAGACATCTAGTTGTTTCTGGATGCCCTCACTGAAAGTTTAATAGATATAGAGAGAAGACACATCTTTGTCATACACCCCTTTCGATTAAAGAAAGATACTGAATTCATTTTAATCGATATGTAAGGGGTTTGCTATCTGTACATGTCCCTGGATTATTCTCATATCTCTCCCAAATATTTCGGGCTTACTTAAGTCACAAATGTTCATTGCGACGTACTTTATCAAATGCTTTCCCATAAACAATAAAATGCAGGTACACCTTGTGCTTTTGTATTGCCCTTCCTGATATCATAAATATAGCATTTCTTGTTCTATTACATCTACCGAACTATTACTTTTCTATTTCCGGTTTAAAAATGGAACCCGTTCTAATCTCCAGAATTCAGATGAGTTTTCTTATGTGACTCATTAGACTGGTTGTCCCATGGAGTTCATATGCGTTTGCAACTGCTTCTTCAGAAGGGCTATAAAATGGTTCTACTTAGGTCTTCATGTACATTGTTACTGTTCTGTATAATATTTATGTTTATAATCTTGTCTATGCTGAAATCAACTAAAGGCCATCATCTCTAGTGCAAATCCGTCTGGTCCTGGTGTTTTTCTCATCTTTTATAAATTTTATTATTACTTTGATATTTTTGCAAATTACTAGTTATTTTCTTTCCCTGTGGAAAAGTTCTCTTATGCTTTCGTCTCATCTTAAGTGTATTTTTTCTTTTTCTAATATCAGAGTTCTGCCCATAGATTGTATGCCTCCTGTTGATGAACAGGTCTTTTATCCTGCTAGTTTCCATATTCCTTTGTGCATTATCATTGCTTTATCTGTAATATTCATTTTTCTATTTATGCTCATTTTTTGTTGAGCCATTTATATTTGCCTGCCAGAATTTTTTTCCCGAATTTCTTTGTGCAAGGTTCTCTGGTCCGTACCAGTTTAATAAATCCCAGTCACTTCTGTCATTTGACCTGAATTTAGAAGTGAGTTGAATTGGTCAAATCTTGTCTTTAAAAAAATCCATACTGAAGTGAATGCAACTGATTAGTTCGGAAACTGAAGTCAGTCAGCCAGCCAATCCCATTTATCACGGTCAAATCACATACATTACTCCTTTCAAAAGCTAAATTTATATTTGATCTAACAAAAAGGATTTTACCATATATATATATATATATATAATTTTTATATATAAGAACTTTATTTCCTAATTGTTTCCCATCTTAAATTAAAACAAAATGTGCGCATAATTTAATCTTGGAGATTACAAATTTTCCGTGATCTCATTTTCTTTTATAAAAATACATTATCTATGTATCTATCGATAAAAGATCGTATTTATTCATTTTCACCTGTTCGTATTGATTTTAAAGTTACATTTTTTAGCATAATTCTGCAATATATATATATATATATATATATATATGTGTGTGTGTGTGTTCAACTGCTATTCTTCCTTCCACCCTTACTCTTTCTCTATCAGTCATTTTTTTCTTTCCCGGTGATTGCCCTATCAAATTGTGTATTTCAGTATATGAAGTTTTATTATAACAAACACATGCATTGTGAGGTACATGACAACCTGAGACAAAAGACAGCTATCATCCTGTTGAAATCTTTTAAAAGCAGCTAATACTCCTTCGCTACGAAACATAAAATGAAACCAAACAACAAAAAAAAGGAAAAAGAAAAACTTAATATTAGCACTCATCTCATCACAAAAATGACGGTTTGATCTTTGTCTCGACGTCAGCTGCAGCAATGTCGAAAACTGATGAAGACCTTTCTTCAAGACACACTCCCCTTTTTCGTCATTCATTCACTCATGTTTCCATATTAGTTGAACCAGTTTCAGTCTAGCAGTGGTGTTAGCACCTGTCAGGTTCTTGTCTTGAATACTATTTTGCGTTGGATTTTTCTGTCAACAACAGTAAATATTACCAGCCCCTCTCTCAATGCTCTCATATTAATCGAGCTTAGAATTTTTTTCTTTTTAGCATTTGCAGACGTGGCTTTATATCCACAACGACAGATATAATTCGAGACAAACGTAATGATTGGACCAATCCTGAGTGAGAACACAAAAAATTGCTGACATGAATGTCAAAAGAAATGAAAGAGAACCCGTTTATTCATATCGATGTTAATTTGAAAAAAGATTATTCTAAAATTCTAACGACACTTGAACATTATAATAAAATAATCAAATGAAAATAATATATAGAGATCACGAGTACTAACTATCGCCCGGTTCACACTCCACCCACGTTTATTGAACAGGTGAAGAGGCTCATCCCTTGTTTCCTGTTTAGGATGCGGTTTCCGGTTTTTCTTTTCTAATCTTCTCACTGTTTTTTTCAATTGGAGTAGATAGACTAAACTATCGCCCGGTTCACACTCCACCCACGTCTATTGAACAGGTGAAGAGGCTCATCCCTTGTTTCCTGTTTAGGATGCGGTTTCCTCTTTTCTCTTTTCTAATCTTCTCACTCTTATGTAGCCCCCGGCACATCAGTGGCGTTACAGGCTTGCTTGGGGTGATATGATTAAAAAAAAAAACAAAAAAAAAACTAACTATCAGGATTGAACTCCCTACCAACAATTTCTAAGACAAGGCTACCATATTTCGGTCATTCGCAAGCCATTCAGAAAATTATTTCGTAATTATTTTCTCGTCTTCTACATGTCAATAGATGTAGATTATGACGCTTCACCTAGTTTTAAACAGTTATAAATTAGCGTACTTGGATTGAATTGAACTCATTGACAATGGTTTATGTACTAGTTTACTAACTATCGCTCACCACGAGCTCACTAAGATACCTTCGAAGCTTAACCTCAGATCATTCACCAGCTTTTTAGCACTAATGGTGAGAATGGCCGTCTCTATAGAGGAAATATCTCGTATTCACTGACCAACCGGTTAACGCAGTTACGATGGAATTTATGAAACTTTCTCGTAAAAAAAGTTGCCTAGGAAAATAGACTTCTCAAGTTTAATATCTTTTATCATTCTTTATAGCAGTGATTGACGATTCCTTTCCTGTCTTTTGCTCAAATTGATGTGGAAAGTCAACATCTTGATTATTTGACGAGTTTCCTTATAGTTACATATACTATCCTTTTTCAGTCTTGGTACTTTTGGAGGTCTTAACTATTGAATCAGGTTAGAAATAAGTTTATGGAAGAATCTGCTATAGATAAAAGAACATTGGGCTGCAAAATTACATTATCAAGTGGTTACAAACTACATTTAATACTGTTTGTTGGAAGACCGCCCTTTTTATTCTAAAATAGAAATAGTGGAATGATCGGTCTCATTATCAATTCCTTCAAGGATAATTTGCTAAGTATTTTAAAGGCTGTGTGTATTATTTGGCAATTTTATACTGAATATAGTTTAATCTAACAAAAGTTCAACTAAGAGCAACAAAAAAAGAGAAAGGTTATGTTGCCCAATTTGCCGTTTAGGAAAGGATTGTAGGTCTTAACATCACATAAACCTTCCATATTTTCCGAGCAATTTGTGGGGTATAAAATGAGAATCGAATATATTAATATATTTATTCAGGTAGCTTGACCATATACAGGCGCCATGTTTGCTAGGATCTTTAGATACGTCTCTCATACTCAGTATAAGGGCATCATTAAGAATGCCATAAGTACCCGGCCAATTAAATGTATGTTGCTAACCACATGATATACATCTCGTGGAATCCCGTGACCAACTGAGGACATTTCATCAAATGCTGATGTGGATTTGGTCATGGGACGCATATATAAAGTAACTTAACAGCAAACATTTCTCACAGTATTCACGATCGGCTTTTGTGCAGTCGATCGTAGGCTGCCAAAAGACATGAAACCTTAACCTCCTTTCAAACTCTCCAGCATCGTGAATAATGCAAGTTCTATCAATCTTCAAGCAGAACGGTCTATTGATTTTTCCTATCACCACCTGGTGAAATGATAGACATGCTGATATTTTTAATCTGATGCCAGACTAATTTGCTATATATTGTTTATAATTAATGGATTCATAATTTTTCGACATAGGAATGATTTTCTAAGCGTAGCTTAGACGTGGTATCAGAATCGAACTCGCTACGCAGTCGTAAACTGAACTAGAAAGGAAAGCTTGTTAACCATTACACCGCGTCGAAGTCTCCATGAACCATATGGGATGTTCGAGTATTGAAACTGGTGGACGCTGAAGTGGATTTTGCGACATTTTCGGGGGGGGGGGGCTTCATATTGGTACTGTTTTTTTTTGTTTTTTTTTAGAAAAATGCAGGAAACCATCAATTCAGATAGGTATTTAGTTAGATTTCTAGTAACTATTCTGTGTGCAGGATCTCTCTCATATATATGTTCACCAGGTTTCAAACATATCGGTTTTATCAGACACAGTACTAACAGAAAAAAAAATTCGTCACCTCATACTTTTTTTTAGTTTAGAGCTAATATTAGTTTATTTATAATTATGTCGATAGCATTTTTTGCTTTTATCTGCCTTTTACATTTTACGATTTATCAACCATCTGTAGATTCATTTTGATACCAGAAAATATTCTTAGTAGAAAAGAGTCGTTACGAAACCATGATTTTCTGATACAGATTGTTAATCAACCCATAGCTTGGGGAGAGAAGGATTCATTCTATTGTCAAAGTTATTTGCGCGTAAGTAAATATAACTAAGTCTACTTGAATAAAAACTGGGCACTCCAGTTTTCTAATCCGAGGCAATATTTATTAAGAGTCGCACATCCAAGATTACAACACCTGATCTTTCCAAGTGGACACACATTGTGGTGTTGACAAAGCTTGTAAATTTTGTATATTTGCTTCAGGTGTAAATTTTAAAATTTGAAATGTTTTCTGTTAAATAAGGTATAGTATTTTATTTAGTATTTCGAGGTTTTATATACTTGGAGGTACTGTAATAATTTTTTTTTTCTTGTCGGCACTTGGAAATGAAACCTAGCACTTAAATCTTTTTCTGAAAATGTTATTTTTTTTCTTAATTCGTGCCTCAATATTTTGTTCTAAGCTGGTTCTGTTGCACTCAATTTTCCACATATATATTTTATGAAAATGTAGATTAATTTGTTTGTGTGTGTATATATATATATATATACACACACACACACACACACACATACATACATACATACATACATACATAATACTTTTTAATTAAATGTCTACTGGTTTAATCAGTACCTTTTTCAATCTTGTGTCTGAATAAATGCACACACACACACACACACACACACACATATATATATATATATATATATATATTCACAGACACAACACTAAAAGAGGTACTGATTAGACCAGTAGAAGGTTATTTAAAAAAAAAACAGCTAAATGCAGAACCAATGATATATTATAGAACGAAACGTTCACGATATTCTACCTAGTTTTCAATCATATCAGTCTCATTAGACCTGACGAGACGGATATAGTTGAAACGTGGGTAGCAAATAAGTTGTGAACAATTCGTTCATAAATTAATATAAAAAATATATCATTAATTTGAAAAATAAAACCACTCGTTAAATAAATTGCATGCGAAATGAAGCATTCCTTTAGCCGGCTACATGGTCATTCATAAGAACATCCGTAACGTGCCTTTCACATACCAGAAACGTCTAACATTCACCCGCCCTTACACTAATGACCTAGAAACCGCTGACACTTACCCCTACACCTACCCTCGTTTTATGGGCATTTCTGAAGTCTCTCGGACCATTTCTCTCCTGACTGAAGTGGAAAAGGAAATTTAAGCCAAACCGCTGTCCAAGCACCGGTCTGTCCGGCTGACCGACCTGTGAACCGGCATTTCAAAGTAAGCAAATGCGCGAGACATTCCCCGCCAATTTTGCACTCTCAAAGAAGCGGTAGGCGTTTGTTGGCATAGTCATGTTGGCCATCAAGGCGTGTCCGAAAGCTATCCTAGGAGATGTCGTCTGGCCAGCGGCTTTTCATAAAGAAAATTTGCCAACCGGAAATTCATGTTACACTTGCCAATCAGAAAAGCATAGTGTGAGAGAAAAAGAGCAGGAAAGATTTTGTGCTGAAGGATGGAGGGAAAAAAAGAAAACAAAAGAGGGAGAAGATTAACAAACTTGAAACTAGATTTGGAGAGACTGCGAACTCAGAAGGGACGATTATTTTAAAAAGGCGAAGGCAATAAAATGAACTTTTCAGAAAGCTATGAGAAAGTGTTTTGAAGTTTACTAAACTCAAACGTGTAAAGAAATTTTAACCGTATTGGGTAGGTTACATGAAGAAAGTATTATTCGTTGATATTCACTTTCGGTCACTTAAACAAGGCTTTATTAAAGTAGCATGTATAAAATACAGAGATATATAATATCTGTCATATTAGAATTAAAATATTCATCATAATATTTGAGGCTCATTTCGTCACAATTGCAATATTACCGGAAGTTGCGATGTGAAAAAACACATTACATCAAAAGTAGTTTTATAGTTGGTAAAAATACTGAGAAAGGTGCTGCACTTACGTTATTTAGGAATATATATATATATATATATATATATATATATATATATATAAAGCGATGAATGAATTGTCTAAATTACGCAAAAAGAAAAATGACACTGACATCTCAATTTAACTTACCAAAATTACACAAAAATATCTTGAAACACTAAAGTGTAAATTTATTCAATAAAATCGCCATTGTCTTAAATCACGACCTCCAGAATACTTCGGAATCGCCAACAAATCTTCTGTACGCTGTTCTTAAGTTGATTAATGCAGCCATAACGTTCGCTTTTAGTTCATCTTTGGTGTTACAAGGAGTTTTGTTGGTCTCTCACTCAACTGTACGCCATACATCAAGGGGCTTCTAGTCTGTGAGTTAGGTGGCTTAATGTATGTAGTTACAGAAATTGTATGGCAGTTATGACTGGGTCCTCCTGATTGTGTGGCATGGTGCAGAGTCCTGTTGCCAGACATAGGTTCTTTCCGCAGTCACTGTAACAACTAGAAGCACTTGATGTAGGCCTCTGTGCTGAGTAAGCCCCTGAATGAAGATAGTCACTATCACTAGTGATCACTCCAAACAAAATGATGTTGACTGGATATATTGTCCAACTCTTTTCGAAACCTCTGCACTGTTCTCAGTTTGACACACAAACTTCTGAAATGTTTGTATTGGAGCTTCCGGCGCGAATGCCAAGCAGTATAGTATATTTCCATATTTCCGGTAGAGTGAATTGCATCATGGTGATTTTTTTTTTCTCACAGACGGTGCTTACCTGATCTCAGTATACCATGCCGTCGACAAAAACAACGAGCATGCGCGAAATTAAAAAAAATATGAAATGAAAATTTACACATCGCACCCTGCATATTGCTGGCAGTAATATATTAAATGTTCAGAAAAACCTACATCTGCATCTTGTTATTACGATTTCATTTTGGTCGAAAAAAATCTTTACTTTCTCTTTGCTGAATACGTGCGCATACATCTCTTACTCTCTCTCCACACACACACACATATATATATATATATATATATATATATATATATATATTAGCAGGATGCATTAGTCCATAAACACATTAAAATATACAGATCTCAGTTCATCAGAACAAGATGATTAAATCAATTATCTATTATGAAAAAAGCAAAGAAAAAAAACAAAAAAACGGTTACTCTTGTTAACAACTCACCTGAAAGAACCACATTACAGAGAACCTCTTTACGGAGCTGCATTCTTAACGAAAACAAATTCATGAATAATAATTATATCTGACATAGTTTATTTAATTTGGATTATGTTTCCGCCCAATTTCCAAATCGATGCTAACCATCAAATTTCTTATTTCTTCTCATTTCTCTGGAGGATCACATTGCTTTGCTTTAATGTCCACTTTTTGGTCCATTTAAACGTTTATGTTAGTCATCTGACAGCTTCTTTCGTTCTTGTTTCATGACTATCAGTCTCGACTTTCAAGCTAACTGCAAACCTGGATCTCAAACCCCGATCACCTATTGCCATTTTAAGGATGACTGAGTTTTTAGAAAGTATGCGTGTTGTGGTACAGTGGATATCGGCTCAGAGAGCTGAGTTCGAATTCCAGTTGAATTTTTACGCGAAAATACCTTTGGAAAAGGTATTAATCCGTCCCTTCCCTTCAGCTTTGGGTTAAATAATAGAACAAATTGGATTATGTAGTCTTAATTGGCAACCAGTCTTCAATAGAAAGTAATGGAAATCTACCATGGGGAAAATCTGCCAGGTCAGTCATTATACTTTCGAGACATGATCGTCTATGGAATCGTTTGGAATTTGACGGAAAATTATACGTGCCTCACACGGAGATTTCCTTCACAGACGGTTACCATTAAGAAACCACCTTTTTTACACATTGACCATAGTGAGATACGAAACTTTCTCATGATCGGAAAGCGAATGTTCATTCGACTATGTTCTTATAAAATTTTCAAGTATGAGAAGGGTGAAAGAACCATTAATAATGGGCCAGTATGTGCAATGCTTTGATCAAAACATTACATATACTTACATATGGGGCCCAGTTAGAAATAACTTTACGTCAGGTAATCTAGTCTACTTAGACGGTATCCTATTGAGCGTGTTTCTGATCATATAGATACAACTCCAAGGTAGCCTCATCTGCCTCGTCACTTAAACTAACGCTCGATAAGTGGCCATGAGACGCCATTTATACTCTGCTGAACAATGATTGAATGTAGTCTATTTCAAATAGAGAAAATGCAAATATTAACAGCTCCAATCAATTAAAATCAAACAGCATGAGAACCCAATCTGGCGTAGCATCAACCCATTATTATTATTATTTATTTTTCCTTACTGTTCATTTTATTCCTTAATCAGTTCAATCGATATTCATTTTTTTTCATCTTTGCGATGTTTGATAGTGTAAATTTTTTTTTATCATATCACCCCGAGCAAGGTGGTAACGCCACTGATATACAGGTAGCTACATAAGAGTGAAAAGATTGGAAAAGAGAAACAGGGAACAAGGGATGAGCCCCTTCACCTGTTCAATAGACGTGGGTGGAGTGTGAAGCGGGCGATTGAGTTTTGTAGATATAGATGAACGGTTGAAAAAGCCGTTTGTAAGAAAACAGAAGTCAGAATGTTTCGAAGAAATGAAACATTTTAGACTAGGATAGTGACATATTTTCTACCAAATATGTGATAATTTTAGAAATTTAAAGCAACGATTTCGAAATCAATTTTTATTTCATCATTTTACCCAAGTAAGGCAATAAAGGCACTAAGTCGCAGACAGTAATTGTTACAGAAAATTGTTAAAAACACTTAAGAGAGAACAACAAAAGAACGAGAATGAAGGCAGAAGGTAACTTTTTATATTGCATTTAAGTATTTGTCCTCAATGTGCGTTGTGGTGTATTGGATATCGGCTCGGAACAAGAAACCGGGGAGCCGAGTTCGAATTCCAGCTGAATTCATTGCATTCACTTACGCGCAAATACCCTGGGGAAAGTTATTAATCCGTCTATTCATTCCAGTTATGGGTTAAATAACAGAAGATTGGGTTCTATAGCCTTGGTCGGCAACCAGTCTACCGCAGAAAGCAATGGCAACCTACTGCGTGATAATCTTCTGCCCAGTCAGTCATGTTTCTTTCGAGACATGATCGCCCAAACGTGTATCACGTATGGCACTTAACTGACTCCATGTTGATCAGGAAACAAGAAACTAGAAGAAATATCCAGAAGTGTGAATTGTAATACATCTAACAATTTCCTCTGTAAACAATGGGACCTTGCAGTCAATCTAGTACTGCATCTAAATTCATAAAGTCTCGGTAATCTAGAGAAGAATCCTTCAGAACAATCACTATGAAACTATGTATATTTACATAACGGTAGTGGCAAAGGGAGTGAAGCCACTATAATAACATACTATAATTTTATACGAAACCTAGAAGGCTCGTGCAGTCAAGAATGATGACAAAATATATATTGATGTACCTACTATTGAGTATCTTATATTAAGACATATGAAAAAAAAGAACATATTCAAAACCTCTGAGTATGAAAGAGAGGAAATTATTTATTTATATAAATATACGTGCACACACATCTCAGGAGGATCTCTCTCTCTCTTATATTAGTCATCCACACACACACACACATATATATATATATATATATATATATATATATATAACACTTTGCTCGAGTTCTTTCTACATCACCCTGTATATCTTTTCCTTTCTCTCTACCTTTGCAACTGTCATCACACCTGTATTCCCATCCTTCTCTTGCTCCTTTCTCTGACACCTCCTGTAACTGGTTCGTTTTTCTCTTTACTCTCCCCCTAGCTAATCTTTTTCTCTTTATGTAGCTCCCCCCTGCGCATCAGTGGCGTTACTGCCTTACTTGAGGTGAAACAATTATATATATATATATAATCTATATATAGATATATATATAGAGAGAGAGGCAATGGTCTTTATTATAAAGAGAGCGCATATATATTCTTCACTACTCGACAGGCATAATTAAGGCTATAAAATAAGCCACTTTTATAGCTGGTAGTATATAGAATAAAATGAACAGGCGCTGCCTCGCTATTGTTTCTCTCCATGAGCGTGACAGGAGGGATATAGGACAACGGTCTTTATTATAATAGACAAGATATATGGTATACATTTTATTGCTTGTAACAAGTATATGAAAACAAAGATGTACAAAATACAGGAGAATAACAAATGGAGAAATAAAGATGAGGCATTGAATCGGTGAATGTAGCAAGTTGGCCCAGAAAAATAAGATTAGGTATGGTTGAGTAAGTAAGGTTATTCACTGGAAACTGCAAGTGAATGTATTTTGAGCATTTAAACCAAGGATATATGCACAGATCAGGATTTATCTCAGTGTATGAATCACAGTCTTCTGACGCGCAAGCATTTCAGATAAGGAAGCCGGGTTTCTGTTATTAAAAAAGAAACAAATACGTCGGGAAATAAATTTTGTTGTTCCCCCATGCAGTAGAAAAGATTTGAAAACATGGGTAAAGATAAAAATATATCGAGCTTGTCAGATTTGAAGAAGCTTCAGAATATGAAAGTGACTGTCATCATCAGAACACGAGTTATCCGCAGGAGTTTAGAAAATGACGGGCTGAATTAAGAGTTGAAGATTTGTAACCAAGTCGATGACATCAGTAAAAATATGTTGAATAATGAGGAAAATTCTACTGGAGTATTGAGGAAACATGATGTGACTGTTTTTAACCAATGCTTATTGCAGGTATTGACACTGTGTTTTTATAATAATTAACAGTTGATCATCTTGTACGGTTTTAAAACAGACTGAATATAAAACTCGGCGTGATTGTGGCCTAGAATCTGCAACTTTTACGAAAAATAAGCAAAGAAACTGGCATGAACATCATCCAGATCCGGCTACAGAGATAGTTGATTTTATAAGCGACGTTTAGATGTGACACAAGGCTGAAAGTATGGGGTTACACAATAAGGATATAACTCACTACTTAGTTGTAATAAATTCTAGGGAAACAATCTTGCTCATCATATGGCTATTAGGATCAGATCTCTAATAATTTTATGGTAATTTATAATACACACAAACAGAAAGATTAAACCTAACTGCACATACATAGGATTAGATAAAAAAGAATGTGCCTTCTTACTGACATGGCAGTCCATGCAGATTATAATGTATTCTTAAAAATTAAAAAAAAAGAGAATAATACACGGGTTTTCAAGTAGAAATCTCAAAAATATGGTGTATGAGAACATCAATAATTCCAGTTGTAGATGGAGCCCAAGGATCGAGTGGAAAAGGTTCCAATAGACACAATGAAGGAATTTCTGATTTCATGCCTGAATGCGTTACATTCATAGATTTCCGGAATTACTATTTCAGAATCAATCTCAACAAAAAATGTAGTCTGACACTTAATGCTTTCAGAATCATCCGCATCATTGTTCAGGAAAACAAAGTGCAGCTACGCGCGAGTTGTCCAGACCAAGGTCGAATTAAAGCAAATTAGATTTCGCGATTTCTAGAAAATCGCGAACCAAATTATCAACAGAGGCAAAAATGGCTGTGCCTACTATTATAAATCACCAAGCGGTGATATCTTTTGACAGACAGACAAAGCGAAGCTCTTAGCCTCGATGTTTGCTTCAAAATCGATGTCAGATGAAAAAAAAGGTACCAGCTCCCAAACTTTGCATGTCTCCCTGAGCACAATCTCAGTAATATATACATTTCAGTAAAATAAATTTTGTCTCCCTTCCAAAATATTGGCCTGGACAAAATTCTAGTGATTAAGAATATCAACACAGAATAATTTCCAGTGCTAGACAAATTTATTTAATCGCTGCTTGAGGGAGAATCTTTATCAACTATGTGGAAGTTCGCAACTATGTCCGGTCTTCAAGAACGTGGTCTACCGATCCTCCTCTTTGCAGTACAAACTAATTTGTCTCCTCAGTATCATCAACTTACTTTGAGTTTATCAACAATGTCATCACTTATTTGACTGCCTGAAGCCCAACACTATTGGAGTACTAGCTACAACGAACCGCGGCTATACATTCTATGAAAGTGATCAACATTTCTGTTTAAATGTTATCATCCGATCTATCGACATTTTAAAAGTAGCCTGTCAGCCAGTTAAGTACAAAATGTGATACACGCTTGGGCGATTATTTATTGAAAGAGACATGAGTGACTGGGAAGATTTTTCCGCAGTAGGTTGCCAATACTTTGTGGTACACGAGTAGCCACCCAAGGCTTTAGAACCCAATGTGTTCTGCTATTTAACCCATACCTGGAAGAAGGATTCATATCTTTTTCAAGGGTATTTGCGCGTAATGAATCTTAATGTTTGAAATTTGGCTATATCAGAGGTGCAAATATAAAATTAAATGCTGAAAATTCCTGTATCTTTAATGTATGTTACAATTGTCTCCTTTTGTATATTAAATTGATTCTATTAATAAAACGAATTTTGACTGAAGAAATTTATTTTAGTTGGAACCGTCACAAGTTTCGGATTGTTTTTTATTTGCTCTATAATGAAAATTGCGATACCATAAATGTATGCAAAGTTTTAGACAAACATTTTAAACGCTATCTAAAACGTGCACTATCATATAGAGAGTGATAACCTTGTAAATATTGAATATTTTTGCGATGGAGGATTGGATTTTTTTTTAAAATAGTGAAAATAATTTTCTGAGTGAGATGGGAGTCGCGTTACGGATTAACTGATTGATTCTAAAAATATTCAGTTTCAATCATACTAAATAAAATTTGTTGGTACTAATCAAGTTTTTTATAAAGTTATTTTTAAAAAAGATTTTATATCGAGTTCTTATTAAACTACTCTTTCCTAACATGAGTTGTATTTCATTTTTTAAAAGAAAGGAAAGATTGTCAGATGAAAGTCGTCGATCGTTTGGTCATGGTAAAATATAGTCTTTTCAGATAAGAAACTTTCAGTGAGAGAACAGTTAGCCTTATTTTGGATTGAATTTGATAAAATAAAACAATTTCTGGGACAAAATCAAACAACTAAGTGATGTTGCCTTTTCCAGTATTGATGGAGTTTTCTTACTAAACTTTTGTTCAACTTAGTTTTGAAAATCGGTATCTTCATCATATCATTATTTTCTCTTGTTACACGTGCTATCCGTTTTGATTATTATTGCCTATCGGAAGTCAAGTGTTATACTTTTTATTACTTGATAGTACTAGTTTACAAGGTCTGAGTATGACGGTAGACTGAATCCAGCAGCAAGGCCTCTGATTAGAAGGTTGTGAAGAGCATGGAACCACACCTTAATTTCTGTTGTTGCCAGGTCTACACTGACCAGGAGTGGTAGCACCTGTTATGGTTCCAGCTATGGCAAATATTTAACCACAATGTGGGGTCAAAACACTGAGAGAATAAAGTATTTTATAGAAATATATACCTAAAATAGATTTTTATAGACAAATATACGTTTATGAAGGAAAAAATATTACCAGCAGTACATTTTTTATACAAAACTGGAAGTCATCTTCAGTTTTCTAAAATAAAAAAATAAAAACAAATTTTCATCAAAACCTGTCTATATCATCGTTCTCACCATAATCAAACATTAGAAAAATACCTTAAAACCCAAACTTTTTGGTATTAAACAACCCATAGAGGATAATATGCCGTTACACAACTCAAACTGAATAAGTATTGTCTTTATTAAAAACTCTTGAAACCATATTTAATCAAAGATCTAAGAGATCGACAATAATTTAGATATTTCCTAATTAGTTAGACACCATGTGAAGACAAAATAGTTTGAAAGAAAATATCAGGATCTCAACGGATGATTGAAAAAGCAGTTTAACATTAAAATTAGTATTTTTATAAACACTTATACTTCTGGTAACTATTATGGCACAATAGCAAGACTGATATATGAAGATGCGATGAAAAGTTGATGTCAAAACCACATCTGTTTGCACTCGACAATTTTTATGAAGAAGGTATGAAATATTTAAGATTTGTTGTCACTCTGTCTCTAACATCAATCACTAGTCGCATGCAGAAGAATGAATAATAATAATAATAATAATATTCCTGAAATTATTGGCAGGTGCGACTTGAACATCCCTTCTATTATTGGTGCGGAGTATCTGTATGTTCCTTTCCTTTCTTCTTCTTCTTCTTCTAATATTAATTATAATAATAATAATACCAAAAAGAGGAAGACGAAGAAAGAGATGCAATTGCTATGTATTCACTGGCTTCCATCTGTCAAGGCTGACAATGGGAAGAACAGCCTATTTGCTGCAATTAAAGGAGGAAAACGTTGCTCATATTACTCACGCAATTACATATTTCTCTACCCAATATAATCACAGGTTGCCGAGAGGAAACAATGGGCAAGATAACTAACGAATACCTATTTCTATGAGAAAAATTAGCCGACTATGTTCGAACTTTTGTCTCAATCCATAACTCATATTTCATTTATCATTTGCTTGTCAAAATAAACCGACATTGAGCAGTAGTAGTAGTAATAACAACATAGCTTCTGATTTTAATTTATTCGAATTAACATCTACACTTTTTTTATCTTGGTGATCTCAGTTGCCTGACATAAAACAGTTGAACATGTCCTTTAGTGAGGCAGTGAGAGAACATCATGGCTGTGGGTAAAGAAGAACGAGTTTTTTCGTTTTAATGATAAGGCACCTAATGCGACTTCAGTCACAATTATATAGGAGTGTACCACTCCTGTAAAAAAAAAAAAAAAATGACGGCAAATATTTGAGAGGATTCTTAGCTGTTTTATCACTAGTTATCACAGTTAAGCGTGACAGAAAGACATATATCCGAGTGAATACAGAACGAAGAAAGAATTTTTACAACGTCCAAAATATTAACTTAAAACAGTGCTCGATATATAATATATAGAGCTGTGAAAATTTATTATAAATTATATTTTAGAACATGTACATATTTTTTTTTATTTTACCGCCTGATGAGACATTGAAGTTTCAATGTCTAAACAAATGTATGATTTGTAGTGGATATATATAAAAAAAAATTATGTACATGTTCTAAAATATAATATATATATATATATATATATATAATGACAATAGACTTTATTATAATATAGAGGATATACATATATCTATATATATTCTTGACAACAGCTATTGCAAAAATATTAAACCACTGTTATAACTCTATTAAATAGAATGAACTAGGCCGACGCTGCCTCACTATTTTCTCTCTCCTCTATGATTGTGTTAAGAAAGAATATATATATATATATATATGTGTGTGTGTGTCTATATTAAAATAAAGAGGATTTGGAAACACATGCATTCGGAGACTGCCAGAATTGACGGTATTTCCAAACAGGTGCCACCTGTACAGTTACGCGCTTTTTATTTTTAAAATCAAGTTCTCATATTGAGCGCATTTGGTGAATGTACCTGGCATACTGTTTTCACTCTGGGTGCTATTATAGCCATATTTGGCTTTGTATATCTGTAATATTTCTGGTTTGCTATTAACTGAGAAATAGTAATGATTAATAGTAATAACACGAAAGAAATTTAAAGGAAGAAAATTCGTGAAAAAAAAAACTGTCAGAAAAGAATGTTTAACATATGCTAAAATAAGTTAGTGAAGAAACGTGATATATGATCTATAATGAAAACGACGGCATCTAAAAGTTTACTGTTACTAATAATTACCGAAAAGATGATAAAGCTATTTTTCTTTGGGACATACGTATTCAAACGGCTAAAGAATTCAATGTTAACCAATTTAGTGCCGATATAGCATGTGACCAGCAATATTCTGTCACTAGTGTATTTTGTGGCCTACATTTCAAAAGCGTATTATAAAGATGTATTATAATTGTAGATAGTTACAGAATTACTAGTTTCAATTAAAGGATGCTGTTTTCATATGTTCAGTAACAGGTATTTAAGAAACAGTTAATAACAATTAAATAAATGAAAAAATAGTTACAAGAAATATCAAAATACATGTATCTAAAAATAAACTCTTGCTGATGCAGGACACCTTGAAACCGGGTAGGCCACATATTATACCATGATTAAAGAGGCAGGCCACAGACTATACCTGCGCCATTAGTTTTTTTTTTATAATAGTGAAGAATTAGAAAAATTCTTGTCAGTTTCTACCAAAAGCAATACCCCTCTTGTCAAATCCAGAATAAAAATTCCAATTTCATTGAAGATTGAGAAATAAAAATTAAGAAAAAATCAGACAGGAAAACCACAACACTTTGTTATTCATTCTATCGGTCTAATCAAAGGATGAAAATTGGTTAACAAAGTTTCTTGCAACATCAAGATACAAGTTCCTATATTCTTCATTCTTAAAACTTCTGACATTAAAATGTATATTGATCAAATAAATCCTAGCATTGATAGGAGTTTCCTTCTGAAACATTTGTTTAACGGAATGTGAAAAGTCGACATCTTCATCTTATCTATTCTAGTCATATCTACTATCCGTTTGGCTGTTGCCGCTGTCGGAAGTCTTCAAGTAATATAGTTTGTGACTTGCTAAAATTATTTTTCTTATAGTGCCAGTCTATAACGTCTGATAAACTATTGCCTTTTTCAAGACTAAAAAGACTTTTTTCGCTTGAAGCCAATTTTAATCATTTTATTAAGTCGGTGTGTAATAACTAACGTTTATATATTTCAGAACCATTTTGACACCATGCGAAGATAATAAAAATTGAAATACTCATGGTAGCTAAAATGTCAAGGGATTGACTTGACTTCGTGCGGACAATGTCGATATAGAAAGAAAAATTTAATTAATAAAAAAATAGAGAAACTAAATAAAAGCCACAATGTTTAGCAATGCTAAACAAAATTACTACATCATATCTGACTTAAATAATGGTTTCTTTCAAATGAAACAAAAATAAGACACATAGCTTTAATGAATACAACAAATCGCATTAAAAGTTCATTGTGGTTTCGATCGGTGTATTTCAGAAAAGTCATAGTTGAGGAAAACTCTTATTCGTTGTGCAACAACACTAGTCTCGCTAATTTTAATCGCGGATTCAAAGAGAAATATTAACATTTCATCAAAAGGTGGCAAGTGAACAGGTGAAGACTCTCATCTCTTGTTCCCTGTTTAGTATGTGGTTTCCGGCTTTCTCTTTTCCAATCTTGTCACTCCTTTTTCTTTTTCAATTGGAGTAGATAGACTAAACTATCGCCCGTTTCACACACCACCCACATCTATTGAACAGGTGAAGAGGCTCATCCCTTGTTCCTGTTTAGGATGTGGTTTCCTGTTTTCTCTTTTCCAATCTCTTCACTCTTACGTAGCCCCCTGCACATCAGTGGCATTACCGCCTTGCTTGGGGTGATATGATTAAAAAAGAAGAAAGTTTCTATTCTAAATTGATATACGCCACCTAATGCAACAAAGATGAATTGATTTATGTAAATTGCACAACAGAAAAATTAAAATATCTAATAATTACAGATATGATATCCAACACAAGGTAACATCAAGAACACTTGATGTAATTTAAATATTATTATTAAACATAATTATTAACCAAAATATTTAGTTAATTGCTTTGTTCTTTTTACTGTTTTTTTTTTGTTTTTAATAACTATTTATCTGGTGCAAAAAGTTTTCAACGTTAGGACGGTGTCATCATGTAACTCACGTAGAAGTTGAATTGTAATCATGCTAGCAACGTTTATTTTTTTGTTTGTTTGTTTTGTCGCGTTATCAGTAAAGTTTTATTTTCAAGAAAATCGATATTTGTATATTTTAAAAAAACTTTTCTATATTTCACTATCTGTATGGAATTTTTAAACATGACATAAGACAGACTGTCGAAACATTAAATGTTGTTTTTTTTTATTTTTCTTAAGTTGCGCTCTGCTTTAAGTATAAAAAATTGTTAGTTGCATCAATTTTATCTGCTATTAATAATACATAACAATGGAACAGGAATTATTTCAATAGAGGTATAAACGTTATTGAGAGGTATGTGTTTTCTTCAAATTTGAATTTAAATATCATAAGATATCCATTTATGAGTTTTTGTGAGTGACGTCCCCTGGAGATAAACTCGCTGTCGGACATAACATCTTCAAAATACTGACTGTAAAGTCAGTTGTAAAATATCAGGGAAACAAGTTTTTTTTGTTTTGTTTTTTTATATATGCTTCGTTAAAGACGAATGAAAATGTAGTGATTATGGTTTTTATATTTTTTCAAGTGGATTCCCTGTGTCTCTTTTACAAATACTTTTACAGCTTCTTTGCTCACTGATTCCCACTATATATGAATTTAATCGAGCCATATAATTAGCAAATAGGCCCCACTCTTTTAGTGTTAAAACAACAAAATACCACCACTACTACACCCACACTATACAGCTTACACAAAACGCAAAAACTCGATATATCTATCAGACCCATTTTGTCCGAAATCAAGAGTACATTCGAAGAACACTCTAGTAACTTAATCCAAAGAATAAGAAACATGAATATGGAAAGTATGGTTATGGCAAACTTAGACGTCAAATCATTATATACCAACATACCCATCACAATATGATCCAACAACATTGAGAAACTATCTAAAAAAATTGAAAGAAAACAATCTATCGATCAACAAAATTATAAAAATACGCAGACTAATCATTTACTACAATTTCTTGTTTATAGTTTATGAGAGCAGTAAAATTCTTTACTTGATATTCTTCGCTGTAAACTAGCGCCGTCTTACTTCGAGGTCAGATCTTTTTCTGTTTTTTCTGTCTCAGGCGATACTGCGTTTATATCGCCGTGACTCGCTTCTGATTGGCTGGTCAAAACGTTCAGCACGAGTAACTAATTATGTAGTAAGAACATTTTCTCGTGAACCTCTTTTGTCATGTCCGGTCTCGTGAGAGGAAAGCTATATTTTTTTCTATGCCATCTTGACAACACCTTACCTAAATTATGGGCCTACACGTGAGACAAGTCTTTGTCCGCTTCACTCTACTACGTAAGCCTCTTCCTTCGCTACATTGTAAAAAAATGTTAAGACAAACAAAATTCGCTTTACCTATGACCCATTGTTTTTTCCAGAATTCTTAGAATCCGGTCCATTTAACCACATCATGAAAAACAGATCTACTCACCTAAGATACATAGATGAGGTCTTATTATTATATACTCAAGATACAAACTTATTAAACATAATAATTAAACTCAATAAAATCGAAACCACCATTGAATTCACATCCGAATTTGAAACAAAAACTCTGTATTTCCTCGACATCTTACTAAGAACAACGAAATAAAACATTAATCTTTACAAAACACCCACAAACAAAAACGATTTAATCAACTGTTATTCACAACATTATATATATATATATATATATATATATATATATATATACACATAAACGAATATATACACACATAAACGAAAATGCATATATATTGAGCAATTTTAAACATTTATTGATTTTGAATATTAACTAATAACATCTTCAATATGATTTTCATTATTTTCCATACAAAGATTTATGCGCTTTTCAATATTCAGTTGAACGCAATGCAATATCTTCTTATCACCGTCAATTTTTGCACATTAACTCAGTGTTCAGTCAAATATGAAGCCTCCGTGATTTTCATTGACTTTCCCGTTATCATACCCTAGAAAATAAGTCAATTAGTTCTTCTTTTGGCAAAATTATGTTTAAAATGTGGAGGCAAAATATATATAGTTAATACGATTTTCTATTTCTGAAGACTTTAATGTCACCCTATAAACACACACACACACACACACACATACATATATCGCACCCTGATTGAGCACTCTGGAAGAATGGTAGACTTTGAAAAACAGTAGCTACTCTGGCGTGTATGCATCGCTCATTCAGTAAAATGAAATAGAGCAGTCTAGCTATTGGGCGCGTATAATGATAATATATGCGCTAAAAAGTCTGCCTTCTTTCACCGAACGCCCGTAGCCCAGAGGTAGAATCGTGGACTGACGCCAATTCGGTTGGGTTTCAATCCTGGGTTGGGGAGCAATCGAAGTCTAACCTTACTGTGATACAGCGAAACAGATCTGTCTGCGGATGACTAATATATATATATATATATATATATATACATATATTCAGTTGGATAATCATTTCATTTAGTTGTTACAAAACTGAATATTATTTGGTTAAAATATAACTTAATTAAAATGATATTACGGTAACAACTCACTCAGCTGACCGTACACAGAAACGCCCAAATCATACATAAAAAGTGGATATTTTTCCCAACACGATAATTTCTTACAAAATCAAAACCTCAAGCTAGATTCGAAACGTGTTTAAGCACATGCATGACATTCATATGAAAATCTTAAACTCACGATGCTATTAAAAAAAAAACGAACTTTTTATCCAAACTGTCAGCTGTAAACAGTGGCTTTCTAAGATCACTGGTATAACAAGGCTTTAAGCAAGTGAAGCCAATGTGTCTTGATGAAGGTTATCGTTGTTTAGACATTGTGAACTGGAGTTACATAATCATAAACAAAGAACTGTACGAAATAAATCATCCGGAATATTAATAACAACAACCAAAATGAATAGCACATGTCGAAGATAAAATGAAATACTGAAAATGTTGACATTTCCAACTCCTTCAAATAATAGATTAAGTAAACCCGCCCAACAATACTGGAAAAAGTGATAACAGCTGCTAATCTTGAGAAGACTATTTTTCGGAAAAATTGTTTAAGCTACATCATTGCTGCCTGCTCGGTTAATGAATGCCAAATGTTGAATTATAGGAAAAGAGTTAATATTTCGATTAACATACCAATCTAGCAAAAATAATTTATATTGTTTAAAATTCGGACAAAAAAATGTAGCATTGTTATGACAAGTTTATCGATTCCTGTGAATGTTGTTCTTAAATGTATGCGTTATTGCACAATACATTCACACACATCAACATGTCCACACACCACTCTCATATATATATATATATATATATATATGTGTGTGTATATCCCGTACGTGTAGACAAGTGATCAGGGTGTTTCTACATGTATATAAAAGTGTCCGTTTATGCACTGACTATGATAATAACCTTGATATATTTATATGCCAGCGTGACCTCTGTCGATTGTGTATGTTTGAAAGTAAAAGAATAAAGAGCTCGGTAGCTCTTTACTGTCTACAATGGCGACATCCGACGACAAGTCTCAATAAAATGTCAGTGAAAGGACACATCACTGAAGCGTCAGATGGAAAAAGCAACGTCATCATTCAACGCTTGGGTCAACTTTGGCCCATCTTATCGAAGAGATTGACGGCATGAGCGTTGCACTTAACGTCTACTATTTCTGTTACTTTCATTTGTGTATTATTGTTTCGAATATTATTTAAACATTTTCATAGATCAGTCGGCTGGGTCTGTGGAATACACTGACTGCAACGCTGAAGAGGGGGTACGACCTCCCACTCAGTGAGTATTATTGAGCGTGACGATAAACTAAACTCGGTTTCAAGGTCTCTGGTCGGGTCATTAAAGGTTTTGTGGTATGTGACACCACCACTTTTTGCTTTTTGCTGATAGAGGTGGTTTCACATTCCACAAAACCTCTAATTACCCGACCAGAGACCTTGCAAACATCAGGCTCAATAATATGGAGCATGACGATAAATTAAACCAGATTACAAGGTTTCTGGTCGGGTGACAGCAACAAGAGCAGCCCAAAGTGCCAAATACAGGTGGGGAATGTTAAAATCAATCAGGGACAAAAACTTAAATATCTCGGAAGTGTTCTAAGAGAAGACTGCAAGCGCGACACAGAACCAAAGGCGGATTGGTATGACAAAGGACGCGTTCCAGAAGCTGAGTAAAGTATTAAGAGACAGGAAAAGTTCACTAGAAACAAAGAGTGTACTGGATTGCTATGTGATGTCAGTTCTTCAATATGGCAGTGAATGTTGGACGATATTAACAAAGATGAAGGGAAAATTTGAAGCAGCTGAAATGTGATTCTACACAAGGATGCTGTGGATATCATGGACCGAGCATGTGAACTGTAAAGAATGGTAACGAAAAGGAAATTAATATGGAACATCAGGAAGAGACAACTGAAGTTCCTGGGACATGCAATGAGGAAGGAGGGCTTGGAAAACCTGTTACTAACAGTTCAGATAGAGGGAAAAAGAGACAGGAAAGCAGCGGATAATATATTTAAAGGGCTTGAGTAGGTGGATGACAGAACGGGGGCTGCAAGATATTACAGGAAAAAGCGTGCTAAGAGCCACCAGGGATGGGGGACGTGGAAGGCCGTGATCGCCTACATTCTGAAAGAACAAGTCACATAGAAGAAGAAGAAACCACCTCTTAATTACGTCCAAGTTTACCCTGACCCGGAGTAATAGGACTTCTTAGGATTCTATCTATAAGCAAATCGTGACCCACCACCAAACAAAAATACAAAGAAATTATAAAAATACATTTTCTTGGTAAAAGTACCAGTAATACATTTTATAGCAAAATGACCAACAACATTTTTATAGTACAATTATCAATATTATATTTTATAATAAAATGATCGATAATATATTTACTAGTAATAGGATCAATAACATATTTCTTAGCAAATTGACAAAACAACACAAAAATACATAAAATTACGAACAAGATATTTTCAGAGAGAATTACCAACAATACTTTGTTGTAGTGAAATTACGATCAATATATTTTTAAAAATATGAACAATACATTTATCATTTTTTTAAAAAATTAACTGGAAAAGAGTGAGGAGTAGAAACTAGTTAGAAAGGAACAATAGAAAGCAGGTGCGATGACAGATACATAAGTGGAGAGAAAGGGAAGGTTATACAGGGGTGGGGAGAGAGCTAGAGTCCAGTGGTTAGTAGATGAGTATTGACTTTGCATTTAAATTTCTGAAGGTTGTAGCCGTCAGGAAAGCATGAATCCGGGAGCGAATTCCACAGGCGGGAAGTGCGAGAGAAGAAGCTGAAGGAGTAGAATTGCCTGCATTTGGCTAACCTGACTGTGAATGGGTGGGACCCAGTTGCCAGTCTGGTTGCACGAGTAAACACCTCAGAATATATATAAAAAAAAACATACGTTTGCTCTGAATATATACGATTGTTACAAATATCTGCATTCATATAATTGAGCAGAAATTATTTAAATTTCAGCATTAAATAACCCATAGAGGTTGATGTAGTACTACATCAAAATCAACCAAGCGACCAACATTCTATTTTCTTTACAAACTTCCGAAATTCAACGCACTATATTACAAATATATGCGAAACAACACAAAGAATTGAGGGAATGATATTTTTGCCTGATCTATGTGTAAAGAGAATTAATTTTGACGAAAATTTCTAATTTATTTCGTAGACATCTCCTCAAGTGTCGAAATAATTATGCAGCATGAAAAGTAATTTGATAGTTTATCAATTCCCAAATAAAAGCTCAAAGCAATGATGAATTTCTGAGAAAAAAATGAATTATCTTTCTATGATTATTTGACTTCGGTCCGAAAATAATCTAATCATTTAATATGAATGAAAACATGTAATTCCTAAGGCTTTCGAAATTGTCTTGTTTTCATTGCATTCTTTCAAAGTATTTTGTACCGAAAGATTAGTTTACTTTTAAAGTAATCCTTCTACTCTTTGAATGTACTTGAATGTTTAAAATACTCGATACCGAAAGAGTATTTTACTACCATACGGAAGTGATAATAAAATAAATTCATTGTCAAAGTACTCGTACAAAAGTACTCGTACAAAAGTACTCGTACAAAATTATACTATATTGAAAGAATGTTTCATTGTTATACATTCAAAGTTATCAACTTTTTTTCCACAGTAATCGACATTAAAAGCGTACTTCTTTTCTTCAATTATGCGCCATTTTCTTTTCAGGACGTAAGAGATCATGGCTTTCTGCATCTCCCTGTCACTGATGGCTCTTAGCACTCTTTCTCCTGTTGCACTATGCACCCCTCGTTCCGTTATCCACCTGATCAGGTCCTTCACATACGTTATCCGCTGCTTTTCCCTATCTCTTTTCCATTCTATCTGAACTGTTAGTATCAGGTTCTCCAAATCCTCCTCCCTCATTGCATGTCACAGGAACTTCAGTTGTCTCTTTCTGATGCTCAGTATTGATTTCCTTTTCGTCTCCATCCTTTCCGAAACCTCGTCATAGCTCACATGCTCGGTCCATGATAACCGCAGCCTCCTTCTGTAGAACCACATTTCAGCTGCTTCAAGCTTTTCCTTCATCTTCGAAGATATTGTCCAACTTTCACTGCCATATTGAAGAATCAACATCACGTAGCAATCCAGTACTCTCCTCTTTGTTTCTAATGAAATTTTCCTGTTTCTTAATACTTTACTCAACTTTTGGAATTCTTCTTTCGCCATGCCAATTCGCCTTCGGATCTCAGTGTCGCACTTTCTGTCTTCGGTTAGAACACTTTGTAGGTATTTAAGTTTTCGTACCTGCTTGATTTTAGAGTCCCTCACCTGTAATTGGCATTTTGGGTTGCCCTTTTCCTCTACTTATACGCGCCGAGTATCTTCAAGACGCGGGCTACTAAACCTCTTCTCAAAATTCCTACCCCTCTTGATCATTAGTATTTCTTCTACTGCTGCTAGAACTCCCGTTCCTCGTTTAAATATCCTTTCATCAAGTAGGTGAGTTACTACCTTCTCCTATATTCCCCAATCCGTGAATGTTGAGCATTCACTCGGTACTAGGTTTGACGATTAACTATATCTAGTAGCAGGAATCAGTAGATTGGAAGTTTTAAGGTGAGAGGAAGCACATTAATAGATGCTGTTCCCAAGTCCACTTTCACCTGGGGGTTTTATACCTGTGTTCAAATTTTCGTGTCGCATATTCTGTTCTTACTTTAGAAAGCACTTTGCATTGGAAGAGTAATAAAACCTTATTCTTTAAGTGTTTTTAATTACTTTTCAAAGTATTCTTTCAAAACAATCTACATTGAAAACTATGCTCTATTTGCAAATAAGTTTTCAAAAAGTACATTGCAAAGTACAGTTTGAAAACACTCTACGTATAACCTTGAGGCATTTATCCAGGTGACATTTCTGTTTTAAAGTTCAACAAAACACTTTTTAAAATTCAGTTTATCTTTCTGAAAATGTACTTTAAAGTAAACATTAAAGACAAGACATTTTCTTTCGATTAATATTCCTGATCGACTTTTCCAAGTCAAAATGTTGGAAATTCCGTCTGAAATTGTTCGAAATTCATTTCAATTTGAGTAAAAAACTTAGAACTTATTTAAGTCATCATCAAGTTAGAAGAGATAAATGGTGTGTTTCGTAGAAGTCGTGTTATGAGGTAGATCAAGAATATTGTGACGCAGGCAAGTTTCAATGTGTGTGTTATATAGATTTGAGGGTGCGGGCTCTTGAATTACAAGTTTTTATTAAATAGATTGTTGTTGGTTTTTATGGGCATCGTATCATGGATTTGATTTTATTATTTGATGCTCTTTAATATTACTATAAGTATTCTGTTTATTAATATGCTGTCTGATGGCACTGTGGTTTACTTGGTGTCAGATAATTTACCGTGAGTGTAGTTTTAGCATACTCTATGTAGGATAATTTTGAGTGGGGGACATCATCAATTGCGTCCTGTTTAATCCTTTAATTTTTCAGCTTCCTTTTCAAATTTGAATTTTGCTTCAGTAAGAGTAACAAGGTGTCAGTTCGGAACTAGTCAAATGGTCACAAAACTGGATGGTACGAGGTTTACTCACTGAATAATTAAAAACAATAATGTGGAATTTGTCCATATTTCTGAGATTAGACATTGTAACTATTTACATTGTTTAGATCGTTGTTCTCTTCTCTACTGACATATTCCAGATGGTTTTGTGCATTGTACGCTCTAGCCTACTCCAGTTGATAAAAAGTGAAATTTCATACCGAACGTTTTACATAGTCCACAGGGATAGATTGGTCTAATTCAACAACATTCTGAAAAAATTTAAATAGTGTAAATAATCATGAACATTACAATGGTTACAAATTTGGGAAGCTAATTCATAACCCGGTTCAACCGGGTGTAGATTAACTAATCATTCCTGGCCCTTAACCAGTTCACCCAAGTTGTATTCATTTTGATCTCAAACCAGCCAAAGTAGGATTACGCGTTATCATCTCATTAGATAAACCCTGACACGTGAGGGATCCGGTATATTGTTAAGACCAGATTTACGCGATAAGCTATACGGTGTATAATCAGGAGACCACTGCAACGCCATGGACACCAGATATAACACGAATTATAATCCAGGGAGTTGTGTATATTGTTATGACAGGATTTACGCAATCCGCAGTCTGGAATAAAATCAGCAGAACACTGCAACCCCACGGGTGTAGTATATATATATATCGATTATATACTTTTTTTTTTAATCATATCACTTCAAGCAAAGCGGTGACGTCACTGATGCGCATGAGGTTACTCAAGAGTAGAATGATTGGAAAAGAGAAAGCCGGGAACCACATCCTAAACAGGAAACAAGGGATGAGCCTCTTCACCTGTTCAAAAACGTGGGTGGAGTGTGAACCGGGCGATAGTTAAGTCTATCTACTCCAACAGATATAATAATAATAATAAGTAAGTCAAAGCTGGTGACACTCAACAGTTGGCTGGTATTTCAAAAGTACATTCAGTAACAATGTTCTCTGTGTCAGGGTTTATCAATTGTCTTTTAGCAGCACGTCAGTCTTAGTCCGATTGTCTTATTCAAAACACTATTCTCTAATATCTCTTTCTACAGCCTCATTTAAATCACTGACCCCAATTAACGACGACTACCGTCTCATTCCAATCACTGGCCTCAAGAAATTAATTTAATTTTCCACCCTGGTTTTATTAAACAAGCACAAACCAGGGTAGTAAAGGGTTGTCACGTGGTGGGATTGAATTTCCTTTCATTATAACTCTTACCAGTTCGAAATGAAAACAATATCATCGTGCAAGAGGAACATAAGTCGTATAATCCGAAAAAATGACAGGATAAGAAACGAATAGAAAACATTTATATATTTAATCTTTCGCTTTTATCTAAACTTCATTTGTATAATATAAGGAATCTTAAATAAAAGCGAAACATTTTAAATTTATAAACATTTCTTATTTCTTCTTTATTCTATCATATTTATGTGTGTGTGTCTTTTGTACAATACATAAATGTAAGTATAAAATTGATTGTATTTATAACGATGGCTTTAAACATCCATATAGGGATCCTACAATAACTATATACGAACGAAACGCAAATATTTAATTCAACATATGAATCTATCTACTCCATTTTCCCATGATAGATTGCTTTTTACAGGTTATTTAAAGCGAGAAAAATTTAGATTGTAGTTTAAAAAAATATATTTTAAGAAAACGACTTACTGATACAAGTGATACTAATTAACCCATAGCGAGGGAGAGAAGGAAAGCCATTGCTTTCCCAACGCTATTTTGGAGTAAGTAAATAGAACTCTGGATTTGAATCTTGGCACGCTGATTTCCAATTCTGAGACGTTATAACCGAGCATTCAAACTTACCGCACTTGGTATTCAAAATAGATACTCATACAGGTAGTGACCATGCTCAACTCTGTTTGTACACAGTATATTATCTCACTGTAACACACTGCGTACTAATAGCGATTCCTCCTTCTTTAGGGTGAAATGATTAAATAGTAATAAAAGGTTTGGAATTCAGAATTTTCCCTTTCTTTGGCTGCCATTGAAGGCAAGAGAGCTTTGTTTTTGCAATAGTATTTAACCATTACTCACGGGGAGAAATAATAGGTTTATGGTTTTGGTAGGAGAATTAGTGCGAAAGTAAATTCAGCAGACTAGTTCGGGACTTGAACTCCGATGCTGATTTCATGTTCCATTCTTATAACCGTGGACTTATCTGCGCTTCTAGCTTTATTTCATTACTTATCAATCATTTCTTATCTTCCGGGTGAATGTCGCTCATTTATCCTCGGAAGGTTGTAAAGAATTTTCATTTTCTGATGTATATGGAACTTTTCGTGCAGATCCGTCGGCATGCACTTGATATATTAATAAGTATTTTTTTGATGACCGTCTAAGAATTTGGATCCATCATATACTAAAACTCTCGGTGAACATTACGCCAGCTTCGTATATTAGAACAAAAAATAACAGACTACCTCACCACTAAGTTCTATTTACTTTACATACCCATGTATATCACAAATGCTTAACCTGAAGTAAGAAATAAAACGATATTTACCAAATATGCAGGGTGTTATGGGAGAATTTGTCTTCTAAATAACGCAAAAAATGTAAATACAACTGACATCTTTCATTAACATATATTTACAAATATTCCGCAAAACATTTTTATATGCTAAAGAGTAAATTTATTTCATACTAGCAGTATAGTCCGGCGTTGCTCGGGTGTAATGAAAGCTTTAAAATTAATCCATGGTCCTGGAGCTTAGACTCAGCGTAAAGAATATTTGTGTGAAGTTTGGTGAGAATCGGATAAAAATTGTGGATTTGTATAAAGGACATACAGACAAATAAAGACACACACACACACACACACATATTGCCTTTTATCGATTTTCTGCATTATTGTAAGAACTGCAACATTGAAACTTCTGAATGTTTCTTATGTCTTTGTCTATGAGTGTATCAAATTTGATTAAAATCGGACCACTACTTCTATAACCCGATTTTTTCAATTATCGATTTTCGATATTTATCGGGGGTACCTCGACACAAAACCTAGCCAAGAACACTAGCAGACAATTATAGTAGAACTGTAAATGTTCAAGAAAATCGGTTCAGCCGTTTTGGAGTCTATAGGTAACGGACACACACAAAGTTCCATTTATAAATAAGTTTAGATAATCGTTATTGGCTTCAACTACATTTTCCAGATTACTTTTTTAGATTGTCTCCTTGTTTCAGTTGGTGAATGCTGCCATAATCCTTACCTTAATTTCCTCTTCGGTGTTACAAGAAGTTATGTTGGTCTCTCAAATGCACATCACATAATTATCAAGGGGATTACAGCGGCCAGATGTAAGGAATGCTGTGGTTGCAGAAATTGTCTGACAGCCATGAGTGGGATGTCCTGATTGTCTGGCATGGTGATGTCCTGTTTCGAGACATAGGCTCTTTCATCAGTCACGTTCTGGACCTAGAGCATCGTTACTTTCTCAAGGCACATGATGTAGGCCTCCGTGTTGAATCGGAGTCCCTGTTGCATAATGACTAGAACAACGTTGCTATCTGTAATCACTCCAAGCACCTTGGCAATCGTTATTAGAATTATCTAACTCTTTCCGAATCATCTGTACTCTCCTCAGATTGACACCGGAACACTTTGAAATGTTCCTACGTCAAGCAGTACAGCATGCCATTTGGAAATTTCTGTCGGAGTGGATTGAGACATGATGCTCTTTCCTTACAGACGATAACCAACTGACTCTACTGTGCAGTCAACTAAATACAAAACACGTCTGCGCGAAATTAAAAAAAAATGTAATTTACCTATCATACCCCGTAGAGTTAATTCCACTAATATTGAAATAATATAAATTTAAAAGTAGCATTTTACCCTTGTTGATTTCAGAAAGTAAATTAACCAGTTTCGTATACTGTGGACGCAACAATAGAAAATCATTTATAGGCAATATTTGCTCATAACACCTAATAGTTCTACATAACACCCACAGTTCTACATAAATTTTGTACACAAGTCTTGTATGTTTTCATGATCATTATCGCAACATTTGTAACAGTGATGGTGTATATATGGGTTCCCCGCTTGGTACTACTTTATTTAATTTCTACCCGCTACATAGATGAAATAAAATCCATAAGAATTCTTGGAAACATACTTAAATTCCATATATATAGATATTATTTGTTTAGAAGAATTAATAAGTATTATAAATTTTGATTTTGAGTACTGTGATATACATAATGTATATACGTAGGACTTTCGACTTGATGCAGTTTTTGGCAAGCCTTTCTCGCTAGATCAATTACAAATAAATAGCGAGTTCGATTTTCACTTGATGTTCCACACTTTCATCCTTGTATCAACTAGAAGCTACGCTTAGAAAATCACATTATATATGTATTTTTATACTGCGGTAATTGACACCTATTAAGCAAATATGCAGCTTAGCTACGAAAATACAATAACCTTAGCATCTGAGCAATAACGTCTGTTTGAATAACCGTGAAGTTTCCCATTTAACTCCATTGATGAATATATTTTTTCATTTTGAAAATATATCAGCAAATATTTAAAAATTCACATGTAAAAGTAATCAATCTTCTAGAAAGCTTCAGTAGTGAAGTGTACGTTCTAAATTGAACTCCATATAATTGTACTTTGTGGTGATGTTGCTACGCATTGCTATATGGCTAATGGTTTTATGACTACTTTTATTTAAATATTATCTTGCTTGTGTGTGTATATATATATATATATATATATAGATGGATGTCATTCAAAGCTAGAGAAAGGTCAAATGTATCGTCTGTATACAACCATTTTATCAGATCAATGACTGAAAATAACTTCAAACGAATAATTCTTATAAATCTTAGCCCAGTAAAAAAAAAACAAAAATAAAAAACACATAATTCAAATAATTGTAACAGTATCAACAACAGAAATGGGTACTATATGTAATTAGAAGAGAAAATAACTATATAATCAAGTTAACTGTTCGCATACGACAAAACATAAGGTTCTGTAGGAAAGTAACACCCGTGCTAGAAACAACGACGACAAGTTGTGAATTTGAGTTGAATTTTTTGAAAAAGTCTGAGGAAAAAGATTTTTTAAAATTCTACACTAACAGTTCGATGACATATTGCTGAATATTGTTTTAATAAAAACGTTTATCCCACAGACAAATCTCTCACTCTCTCTCTCGTCATCTCCCACATATTTAATCCAACATTTTTATTACTTCAAACTTTATCTTTCGTGGATAACGGTGTTTGAAATAGACGCCATGCTTTTCCTACGTTAACCTGCTTGTGAAATCGAGAAAACGTAACAGATAACGTCTTTAAGTTTTCCCGGGTATACAGGCTGCTAGACTTATTTTTTATTATTAGCTCGAACATTCAGAAGTCTAACACGCCAACAATTCACGGTCCTGCATCATGGTCATTATTTGTCATAACATAGCTGATCAATCTAGGTAGTTGTTGGGCGACCAACCCGTCTTGCTTCATGGTTAGGTGTCAAGATCAATTACGAATTTTGTTTTCGGCTTCCGCGTAAGGTTGTAAAATATTAGAGGGCTCCATAGTGCTGTGATATAATTGGATGTTGTCTCAAAGAGATGTTAAGTATAGCTTTCAGCAGTCTTGTGTAAGTTCCATCAAGCTTAGTCTTTAGTGTCTTACATAACGTTCATGCAGTGACACCATTGGGATGTCTATTTTAAACACAGGTATGCACTACAAACGGAAATGACTTTATTGACTCATTTCACGACAAGAAGGATTTTTCTTTTATTGAAGAAATGATTCTTATATACAAATAGAAAATGTCAAGTTTGGGAAACACGACGACCACCGATCGTAGTTGCCATCGACTCGGTAAAGATAGAGAGATGCTCAAAATTTAGATTAAATTGTTGATATCTGTTGTTAAATGTGGAGCGTCTCAGCAACTCTAACTTATCAATGTGTATTATAACCGGCGATTGTGGCATTTTCCCACCATGCTTTCCCTCAGTGAAGAAGTGCGAGCAAAGTAACTGTTAGCATAGATCATGAGGTTATTAATTTCAATTGTAAACGGATGAGAATTAACCACCAATCTAGTAGTACGCTTAAATTTATAGTCTAGGTACCAATGAGGAAAGTTCATCAGAACAATTACCATGAAAATATTTGTAGAAAAGGCACAGGGAAGTTAAGATACGACAGTGGCACAATAACTGAATTCAGAAAGCCAGGCCAGAACCAATAAAATTGCCGCTTCTGTTTATTTAATTTATAATGTCTAAATATGGAGCAGGAGCAGGAGCATAAAACCAGATGTGACAGTAATTATTGTCCCAAGATTATTTGACGTATATTTTAGGTGTTAATTATTGTTATGTACTTTTTGTCTCCGATATTATGGTGTGTAGAACTGGGAGCAGTTTTGTTCACATTTATTTTTACTATTCAAGGACTATTGAAGATTCTCTATTCCCGAAGTAAATTAAGTGAATATTTTACTACTTTTTGTCAGGAGCACATCACTTCTGTCGTTTTATACAACCACATGCTCTTAAATAATATTTGTCTGTTGAGAATTTTCTTATGAATACGAGAAGTTTTTTTTTAAGTGTTTACACTCTCTCTCACACACACATACACATACACACACACGTTTAAACGCGTCAATGTTTTTAGCTGTATGGTGTAATCAATCAAAGATGACGGTGTGTTTTGTATTTAACTATTATTAAGTCAGGTTGTAGTTGTGGAGAAAATTAGTTTCCTCATGTGCATATATTCTCACTTTAATTTCGTTTTACAAGAAAAATTTGCGACAATATCTGGTGGTGCGCATAGTGTAACGGTTATCGGCGCTGAAGTGAAATCAGCGAGCCGAGTTAAACTCCTCTTGGGAAAGAATTTCTTTTCTCAGATATGGGTTAAATAGCAGAGTTTATTAAGCTAAGGTGCTATCTACCTTAAGAGAAAGAAAATTGATTTTTTTTTAAACCGTAGGAAATTTAACTCCAGCTAAATTCGGAAGTTGTTCAAGAAATTCAAAGATAATAATGAAAATATGTGTGTTGTACTGTAATGAATATTGGCTCGCATTGAGAAATCGGATAGATGATTTCCAATTACAATTGAATTCACTTGCGCGCACATAACTTTACGAAAGATAAGAATCTGTTTTCTTACATCAGTTATGGTTACTAACCACGTTTATAACTAGAACCTAATTTTTCCTGCTTGAGTAGCAGGAAAGATTAGATTCTAGTTATAAACGTGGTTAGTAACTAGTTTGCAGCAGAAGGAATTGACAACCTAATGTGGAAGAATCTTCTGCTTAGACAGTCATGGATTGAAAGACATGATCGCCCCAGCATAGATCATGTATGCTACTTAACTGAAAACGGTCTGAATTGTTATGATCGCTTACCTTATGAAGAAGGATGTGCGTTGTCGTGCAGTGGATATCAGCTCAGAACGAGAAATCGGGTAGCTGAGTTCGAATTCCAGTTGAATTCCTTGCATTCACTTACGCGCAAATACCCTTGGGAAAGGTATTAATCCGTTTCTTCCCTCCAGTTATGGGTTAAATAGCAGGACAGACTGGGTTCTATAGCCCGGATGGCAACCAGTCTATTGCAGAAAGTAATGGCAACCTACTGCGGGATAATCTTCTGTCCAGTCAGTCATGTCTCTTTCGAGACATGATCGCCCAAGAGTGTATCACGTATGGCACTTAACTGACTGACCTTATGAAGGAATATGAGATTTTAATATTTTGAAGAGGTGGCAGTGTATTCAGAGAAGTGAATTCATGTCTTTTAGAAAGTTTAATCGATATTCGATCTCTTTTAACTGAATCTTTCCTTTACCAGTAACCACCGCACCTCCAAAATATTCGGTTGATGAAACTATTCTTAGACTATTTTTTCAGTCTTTTATGCTTATAAATCTGTTAAGTGAATCATCCTTGCACCATAAAATAATAAAAAATCAGTTTCAACTTGATTTCTCGGAACAATATATAAAATCACTATCTTAACAAAGGATCTTTTTATAGGGAATTATATGGGTTGTATATGTTAAACAGGACTATGGATGTGAAAAATTCTCATTTCAGCTTCAATGATCTTTTACTGTGTAGCATTTGCAATGTGAAGTCGTAGAAAAATCGTCCGTTGTTGTTCTTGAACTGAAAAAAGGAAATCAATTTTGTTCTTAAAATATGCCAATCATTCACTTTAGAATTATTTTCTAGCTAATCATAAAAATCTGTCTTCTTTTACTTCTATATGCCTTGTTCTTTCAGGACGTAGGCGATCATGACTTTCCATGTCTGTCTATCCCTGGGAGCTCTTTGCACGCTTTCTCCTGTTACACCACACAACCCTCGTTCTGTCATTCACCTGATCAGGCCTTTCAAATGTTATCCACTGCTTCCTCTGTCTATTTTTAACCTTTATCTGGCCTGTTAATATCAGGTTCTACATGCCATTTTCCTCATTTCATGTTCCAAGAAATTTATCTGTCTCTTCCTGATGCTCAGTATTAATTTCCTTTTCGTTTCTATCATTTCCAAAATCTCATCATTGCTCACATTCTCAATACATTATATCCGCACTATCCTTCTGTAGAACCACATTTCAATTGCTTCAAGTTTTATCCATCACAAAGATAAAAGCTTTGGATTCTTATGGAACGAAGTAGAGTTTATATTCGTATCATTTCTATATTCTAACAATGAATATATTTCTTGTCAATTGATGACTTATTGAAATTTGTTGGTCCACTGTTTAATCAAATGCTGATCTCTTCAAAATCGATACGTTGGGTTAATTTTCCTAGCTTCAACATTCTCGTAAAGCTGTTAAACAGTACACAAAAAACTTTGTAGACATTAATAAATTTTGCATAACATTGTGAATGAGATGGCGGTGTCAACCTTAACTTGAAAACTAAAATTTCTGATGAAAGTTTCATTTTTATTTGATTGTGAATGAATTCGTAGTCGAGCGCTCAACGCACGTATGATTAGACAGTGCTTTCTCGTGCCAAGCGGGATATACACTCCCGATCGAAAATTCAAGACTGTAAAAAAAAAAATTCTTTTTAAAGATTTTTAAGTAGATAGATTTTAAACTCCTTCCACTTAAGGTTACCAATACTACAATCTAAAAGGTTATGGAAACAAAAAGCTAGAAATTTACATTTTTATAAAATGAGACGATTTACAAATGATCAAAATTATAAGAGCGGAGACAAAAATTCTACGAAATTGTACAAAAAGTGTATGAAAATATTCAACAACCAAATTTAATAATGAAGTCTACATCCACTGCTTTTGATGACTTCATAACTTCTGTTGGGCATGCTAGAAATAAGCGTTTCCATTAAGGTGCGAGGGATGTTGCTCCAGCTTCTGAAGATGGCTTCACAAAGTTCATTTTTTGTTGAATATTGTTTGCCATTTCGATAAACATCTCTTGTCATTCATCCCCAAATATTTTCAATTGGGTTCAAGTCCGTTGAGCATGCAGGATGTCACAAGAGATGGACCCCATTTTCTTGTAGAAAGGTCAAGGTCCGTCTTGCAGCATGGATTGCAGCATTATCCTGTTAGAATAACCATCCATCCCCACACAAACGATGGCCCTCCGTCATCAAAGATGCTTTTTGTAGCATGTTAACACAACCAGCCGCTCTCTGACAACACTGCATCACCTGGAGCTCCATCGTCCCTCTGTAAGAAAAGACACCCCATACCATTAGGGACACTCCACCACTATGACGTGCGGAGAAAATTTCAGGAGGCATGTTTTTGTTATGCTAATATCGTTGAAAGCCATCAGGACCATCGAGATTGAATTTTTTCTCATCAGAAACCGGGACTTTCTTCCCCTTATCAACGTCCCATGTTTGGTATTCACGACCAAACTTTAAGCGGTCCAACTTGTGACGTGAAAGCAGCTGAGGAATTTGTTTACGCTTTTTATTTACCATACCTTTTTGTCTTAAGTGTCGTCTGATGGCTACGGGACTGCAATCAGCATTTGTGACTGCCTTAATTTGACGAGAAGAAAGTCCCCCGTCTTTCATAACAACCCGTCTTATTCTCATACTCAATGCGGGAGAAATTTTTTGGGGCCTACCAGAGGATTTTGCTTTTCCATAATTCTCACTGTTCTTTAGAAAGTTGCAAATCATAGTTTTACTGCGATTTACCTTAGCTGCGATTGCCCGCTGTGACAAATCTTGCTTATGGAATTCTAGTATTCGAGAACGCTCAACTTTGGTAAGTTTGCTTGCTTTAGGCATGGTAACACATTTACGCAGTGATTTCTAATCTCTAACTGAACTAAAAACATTGGAATTGCCATAGATCTAACAATTTATACCCCTGGTCTTATAATTTTGATCATGTGTAAATCGCCTCATAAAAATGTAAATTTCTAAATAAAATGTTTGGAATGTAGCTTTTGTTTCCATAACCTTTTAGATTGTAGTATTGGTAAACTTAAGTGGGAGGAGTTTAAAATCTATCCATAAAAAAAATTCTTTTTAAAGATTTTTAAGTGGTCTTAAATTTAAGATCAGGAGTGTAGGTTCGAATCATGTCGGGGGCACATTTTCTTTAGTGCGCAGGTTGGTAGACAAAGTAAATACTGTTTAAAATAACCTGAACTTCTTCACTAAAAAAATCTTTAAGTAATAAAATAATGTCGGATTAAAGAAAAAACACAAATTCTTTATAAATATATCTATCTCGGCATATATATATATATATATATATACATATATATATATATATATATATATATATCTAGTAGGTGTTTTATGTGCATTTTCTCCATATAGATCTAGGCATATATCGGTCTTCTTTTTTTGTTCTTAACTTGAACTTAACAGAATATTATAAACACATAAAACTTTTCCTCACAAACTATACAAAAGGAATGATCTAGCAAAAAAAGTTAATAATGTAAAAAATAAATAACAAAAAACGTTTGCTTATTTTGATTAGCTCAGTCAAAAGAAATTAATTCAGGTTTTAAACAGACTGTATATCGTTATTTGTTTTATGTTTGTGTTTTTTTTTATAAATTGGGTCGATGGAGTATTCGACCGTAATAAATCCTACAAGACAAACAACACTGTGTTTGTATGTATATATAAGAAGCTGGGTGATTGAGAACAAATTAAAAAAAATTATTATAAAAGTTCAATATATTTTGATAAAGACACAAACATTGACTTAGACAAAGCTTTTGAGTTATAACACAGTCGAACTGCGGCTTTTGATAAGGCTTCATGTCTGGATCAGGTTGTCATTGTTTATATTGATGATTATGTCCTGTTAGCGGTCCTCGACTATTTGTATGGTCATTTCAGACTCGTAGTAGATATTCTCCACAAGATGCAGATCATGGGAACTAGTAGTCACTATGCTTTTGGTGACAGTATGCTGTAAGGCGATGTAGTTTACTCATCGAGGTTTGCTAAACAACAGAAGTGGATTATTTCGAATGCGTTCCCGTAGGAACAACAATGATACCCGCGTTGGAGCAACCATACCTCAGCCTGGTCTCATGACGATTTTCATAACCTCATTACATGAGTGGTTGTTTATATATAATGTATATATTGAGATTAATCTGCACGCACACTTTCTCTCTCATACATGCATTAGTTTATTGTAATTCAATGCATCCTATAAAAGGTTCCTGCATATATTTATATGCAGGTTTTATTGAAAATCTCAGACAAGTTATCAAATTTTTTTACATAATTTCTTTCATGATATTTTTTCTTTTAGGAACTCAAATTATATAGGAATTTCTATACAATTTGAGTTCTGAAAAGAAAAATCACTAGGTTGTGAGGACCATTGAACCACCTCTTCATTGATGTTGTTTTCAGGTCCACCCTGACCTGTAGTGGTAGCACCTGTTAGGTTCCCAGCTATGGGCAAATAGTTAGTCCCCCCCACCCAAACTGAGGTCAAAAGACTTTTATAGAAATATGTACATAAAAATACTTTTATAGAAAAATATACATTTTTGAATGAAAAATATTACCAACAAAACATTTTTGAAGAAAAAAAATTATTACCGTACCACATTTTTAAGATTGAAAAAAGTCTCTGCAAAACATTTTTGAATAAAAAACTAGAAGACATTTTCAGTTTTCTAAAATAAAAAAGATTAAAAACAAAAAAAATTAATTAAAATCTGACTAAACTAACCTTCTTACTATAACCGAACATTAAAAAAAATACCTGAAAAAAACCCATCTTTTTCGCATTAAATAATCCACATAGGTTGATATACCGCTAAAGAAAACTCAAAACCTTTGGCTGCTTTTCTTTATATGAAATAACTAATAAAAGCGTTAAAAGAATTTGGTGTTAGATTGATTTCTGGTCTTCTCTCTTTACCCAATTACGCTAAACTGGCGCCAAATAAAAAAATATGGAATTTTTTTATATAAACTTATGCATTGTTTAACATTTTTCACGATTGAACTCAACTAGACTCAAGCAGAACTACTATTTTTGTCAAATACCTGGTTAAACTGAATCTTCGCAATTTCTTGCTTATTAATGATTAATTAATTCAATCCAATACTGAATTGCACTCCTATAAGCTTTCTCTGCTTAGTCAATGAATAAGAAAATTGTAACAAGATGAGGAAGCGCTAATTATTTCGTTCAAAAATAGTATGATTAAACAGTTTAAATTACCATCATTGATATAGCGAATCGCTTTAAGACGGCTTGTTTATCGGAGTGAAAAAAAACTCTGACGCTACACAATTTCCTGTCCAGTTCGGCTCTAAGCAACATCTGCCATTTTAAAATTCCGAAGGTACAGATTTGTACCATATTGGAGCATAGACTAGAGAGAATTACGTCATTAAATAGGGACAGGAAAATACTATCATAAGCTACTTCTCTTCAGCAATAAGGTCTCTCTGTTACTTATAGTTCTAAGTGATATCTGACATTTTAAGATACCAATTGTATATATATTTCTACTTTATTTTAAGTAAGACTTGAAAGAATTACAACAATAAATAGGAACAATGCTAAATATCATATTTCTTGTCTCGTTAGAATTTTCGTGATGATAGCTCTTTACAAATATCTTTCTATTTTAGCTCTCAACGTCTTTTTAACATTCTTTGTGTAAATATATACACCCTACTGAAAGATAACTTTAAAATATAGATAATTTCGGTCAATTCACTCCAAAAATACAAATATTACTTCATCCTAAGAATTTTAAAATCAAATAGGTTTTATTCATTAAAACTTTGGCACTCTTTTGAAATTATAAATTTCAAATCAAAATTTATTTAGCTTACTTAGAAATAACACCATTAAAAAAAGTTACTAGATTTAAGTAATTATTGACATTTAATCAAGTATAGATGATATTCGAAGGATATTTTGTAATTTAAAAAATAAAATATTTCGAGTTTGTTTATCAGGGTGAGCAATAACGTAGATCCTAACTTAGAAATAGGGGACCCAAATTTGGGTCAATCGCCAAGGTCAACCCGACGGGAATGAAGTAGAAGGGCTTTGCTCTGGGTGTGACTTTCAGTAAATATAAATTGTTTTTGGTAAATTAACAGTAAAATTCCTAAAGTTTTTTTTAATGCATTTGACGTTGAAAGTAAGCACATTACAAACCCTTACAATATTACAATACATTACAATAAATAAAAACGAAGCCAATGTTTCACATGAGCATTATAGAAAAAAGTCCGAATATAATCCTAATATAATCATTCTTCACAAAACTGCGTATAAATACAGGGTAATTTTACTTGCATATCTTTGGGAAAAAGTTTATATGCCATAGAAATGGTACATTGATAATTTAAACTAAGATAACGCTGTTGAGAAATGTTACAAGCTTGTTTATTTTCTAGACTACGGATTGAACGTCCTAGAATGAATAAAATAAAATGTTAACAAGCATTTCTTTTCTGCAGACAATAAAAAAATATTCGAAAACGAAAGAGAAATAAATGGTGTTATGGTAGGTTTGAAAATACCATTTTAGTACGAATGTGTCTTATAAATTAGAATTAGAGAGACATTAAATTGTGATTTAGGACGTTAGAAAAACTCTCGTCAAAGGACAAAATACAGGAGAACGTATAAAACAAGAAAGAAATTTAAAATAAAGAGCGCAGTTATGTTCCTTTACGCATGCGTAATCAACAATAAAAAATATATTTAAAAATACGTGCATGTAGAGGAAAGAGAGATTAGTTTAAAGAGATAGAGAAAGTGAAAAAGATAATGAGAATCAAATGACTGGCCGAGGAAAGAAAAAAAACTAGTGGTATAGAAAGCCTCGGTTCAGATTACGCCGAAATGCAAATTTAGGAATAGTTTGTTACATGAGGGATTAAAATAAATGCATCTGTCTGATGTGTTGACGGAAACTCCCGTTTTCAACTCTAATTATGTTTTATTTATTAGACATCTACACTGAATATTTTTAAAAAAATTATATATTTTTGTCTTTATTGGACGAATGTTTTTATTTAACCATGTTTACAGTCGGCGAATTAAAACAAAGCCAATGGAAAATATATATATCGGGTTATATTTTTAAACAAATTATGACTTCCACTTATTGTTTCTTCTCGTTTATTTTCTGTTTGATTTTGCTATCATTCACATGGGTGTGTGCTTATATTCACTGGCTTCCTAGCTGAGGTTGGATGTGGCACAAGGCCGAATCTCATGTAAGAGATCCGAACCCTTAATTTCGGGCAAAAGATTTGCGTAGACCTGCATAAGGTGGGGTCGGGCTCTTGTCCGTTTTGCTCTAAACGATCTCTGCTCTTCGGCGGAGCCTCATTTGGATTCATTTCCGCCAGGAGGCAGTGTCCAACAAAGAGTGTCACAACAGCTGAATGTTTCAGCAACGTTTTGTTAGAAAAATTACTTTATTCAGTTTCTTCTTTCGCAAACGGGCGGCTCTGGAGACGTTTGCATACAATATATATTTATATATATATATATATGTATATATATATATATATACACTGTTGTGGCCTGTTAGACCCAGGAGGAAAGACACTAAAAAGTAGGTTGAACCAGTGTATTGGAATAACAGAACATACATACAAATTAAGTGTTATTAGTTAGCAGGTAGAAGTGTCCGTCCAAATTGTCAAGTTACACTGCGCCTTAATTGCTTCTCTAGAAAGTCTTTCAAATTAGTACTTATGAAGGAGAAAGATTTCATTCCAATGTAGATAGGGCAACATAACGTGTATATATATATATATATATATATATATATATATATATATATATAGTTTCGTTAATAAAAAGCCATAATGTTAACATTTTCTACAAAAATCAACAACATGGTAACTATAAGCATCTCATTTAGAAAGATTATAAAGAAATACACATCTCCAGTCCACAAAAACAAGAATTATCTAATATAAAATATTCAAAACTGCTAAAATCATTACTAAAATTCATCATTCACCTGCAAGAACCAAATTACACAGAATTAATATTTTTTACGAATTTATACGTCGAATAAGGAACCGTGACTATCACGTTCAAAATATTATTTTATGGTTGATAAGACTCGCGTTAAATTTCTCTGACTATATCTCTGTTCGGTCTCATTTAAATACATAAAGAGGCCTACCTAACTGTATCCTTAACGTGATCGGTGATAATAGAAATATAATAGCCTCTTCCCCATGCAAAAATGGGCTAAAAAATGGAAGCGTTATTAATTAAAAAAAGAAAGAAAAAGCTCAATAATATCCACTATGAACACGGCCAAAATATGCCAACCATATTTGGAAAATAAAATGTTCCTATAACTGTAGATATATACAGGCAAAAATCTATGTATTTAGTTAAAAGTAAAATAATTTAATCCTTGATAATGGCTAAAGCTATACATTATATCTATACTTTACATACATTCTATTTAGTAAATATTACTATACGCTTGGATATATGAACATTTATACAACTTTTATATAATCTATGTCCAGAAAATAAATAAGAACACATGAAAAATTATATTAAAAGAAGTAATTTCCGCACTTTGTGAGTTGGATAAAAGTGGGATTGCTGTCTAAAATACACTCACGATATATAAGTACAGGTTGGGTATTTATGGAATAAAATTCTCATATCAGAAGCAATAGCAACAAAACACTATTCCTAAGAGTGTGCTCAATAAAAGTTGGAGGAAATAATTATTTAAAATTTATAACACAAATGTCTTTCATATTGAGGGTATTTGGTTAGTTTTGTACCTTTTAAAACTCACCTCACAATCAGCACCATCACTTGTCAAGACTCTAAAAGTGTTGGAAAAATAGATACTTTTGTAGTGATGATATATACACTAACGACGATCCCTGGTTAGGATATATGGTGTTCGTGGTTGTAAAAAAGCTGAAGGCCATATTTACTCACAAATTAACGGAATAAATATGGAAAGTCCACTTGGTCTATGCATCTGTAACTTTTATAAGCCCTACCAAGAAAAGAGTTTATAAAACAGGTACGTCTGCTACGTAGATATTTTAATTTTAGTTGAGAACAAAAACGAAATTGATAATCTTAAAACTACATTTGAAATAAATATATATATATATATATATATATATATATACACAATTTCATTTGGATTAGCATCTGGAAAATTGTAAATTTATAATCAGTTTGGAAAACATCTTCATTGATGTGCTTAAGATAAAAAGGCGATTTACAAAAGACTCAACAGTTTCATTTGTCAATGATATCAACATTTTCAAAACTTCTCATGTGATCAAAATCACTGGAAGAATAGTTATGATTAAACTAAAAACATTAACCAATATCAATAAAAATGATTATTACTTGCGTAGCCATGTTATCGAAAATAGCAATGTTACAAAAGTTTTATCAGTGAGATGCAATGAAGCAAAAAATTGAAAATAATGTGTTGAGATATAATATAACTTAGAATACTCAACTAAAATACTGTAGAAGCCAATGGATATTTAATTAATCCGTTCCATGGTATCGATGATTCCAGGTTACTCCTGGTATGATATAAATCTCTTTGTGCACAACATCTTTTCTTATGTTAATAAACACAATACTTTTAACAACAGGGAAATGGAAATATCTCCCCGAAGAAAAATATTAGCAGCCGAATAAAACTGACGGTGAGGATAAAGCTTTTTTCAAAACCGGTTTGAAACAAAATGATCACTTAATAGAAAAGGAAGTATGAGTGCTTTTCATAAAAATCTTGATCAAGTAATACTGCATTCTTAGAAACTCAGAATTAAATGACCTAATTAATATTTTGCCTTGGAACTGATTTTGTTTTAATGAAGATGTATGTTTTATTTGTATAGTTTATTGAAACGACTACGTGAACTAATCACTCATAACTCTATTAACCTCCGTTGCTTTTACGAATGGGAAAGGAAATAAAAATAAGTATACATCGATAAAATATTTATAGGGTTTGATTATCATAAGAGGAAATGTTAAAGAAGGAAAAAACATTTTTAACTAATTGACTCAAAGTTATTTCAGTTTCGTCTTGTAAATTTTATGTTAAACAGTAAAGAAATATAAATTCTGAGTTATTCAGGACTGGTTTCCACGATAAAGACACAAAGCATTTAGATGTTTTCTTCTATGCAATAAGGGCAGAATACGTTTCGAAGATGAAAATACGAAAACGGGTTTTGGTCTTAAAAAAAAATGAAACACTCATTTTTAACGAATATAAACAAAATTCAAGATCTATATATGCAATGTAGTCTTAGGTATGACAATAAACTCCATTTAGCAGTAAGGCCTCTGATCGGAAAATTGAAGATTTTGAGGCACGTAGAATAACTTAGTTACTGTTGTTCGCAGATTCACCCCGGCAAGGGCTGGTTGCACCTGTTATGGTTTCAGTTATGGGTAAATAGTGAACCGCCAAACAAAAACAAGACACCATGAAAGTTTAAAAAAATACCACATTTTTCTATAAAAACAATTACTAACAATACCGATTTATCGTAAAATGACCAATAATGCATTTCATCTATAATTGAAGTTATACAATTCCGTTGAAATATTTAGATTTCTGCCTTAAATAATCGTTAATGTGCCGCTAAACAAAATCTACCAACCATAAGTATGCAGTGAGAAAACTAATACTATTATTTTTTCATAAATGTTTGAAAGTTGTATTATGATATAACTGCTGAAAGTAATATTCGCTGTGCTTAAATATGCACGAGACATTAAATAATTATCAAAACAATGGTGATAATATAAAATCTCATAATTTAATGTATATCTTTTCTCAGAGATTTACACAAAGAGGGGGGTATAAGGCAGATCGGTCAATAAGTTAGACATTTATCTTCGTTATTTATAAAATAACTAAACAGTCATTCAATACTAACGTAATTTTCAAATCATAACGGCTTTGCCTAGGAATTAAAAAAAAATGTGGATACAAGACTTCATGGAATAACATGAATATTTTTTATAAGAATTCAGTATTAGAAACGCTCATATATTGTCATAGCTAAAATTTGTTTTCAAAAAATAGTTAAAACGGTTAAAATCATAATTGATATTTTAAAATGATGTTTGAAAATATTAATTGATACAATTTAATAATATTGAACATCGTGTATACTAGAGACATACACAATCATCTGATTCCCTAGAATTATTATACACTTACATACATATAGCAAAATTTACTGTTTTGCAGGTAGTCTTGGCACCCGTTAATTTCTTGAAAGTTCGAATGGAGGCCTTGTCTTTTGTTGAAATCGGAACACCACAAATTATACCGACTTTGGTTTAAAGTGGCGAATGTGTGAGAAACATAACTGACCTATGGAAAACAAAAAAGTAATTTAACAGAAGTTCTTTCTTCTTCTCCTCATCTCATTCTTTGCTGAAGATTTAATACAAGAGAAATAGGTCAGATTGATAAACGTTTTCTATTTGTTTATATTGTTCCGATTTTTGTCCTCATCTTTATAATGTTCACGACGTTTCGGCCGTTGTACGCTCCGATCATCTTCGGGTGATTGACATTTTCAACTGAATCCTTTATTGTTCTTGTTCCATGATTCATTTTACTTCCGAATGTTTTAGTTATCTCCGTTTAACTAAACTCTGTTTTTGTTCGTAACGAACAAGTTAAACTCATAATTCTTTGTGTCAACTCATTGGCTCCAACCAACGCTTTTATCTACTAGGTCATGTATCCTTGAGAACCCATGGCCCAGTTTGCTCTTTATCTTATCATTCTGGAGTATTCTGATCTTTATATGAACTTCGCAATATTAATTTCATAAGTATATTGTATAAATATACTTATCTTAGAACTTAATACAAAGGAATGGCATTACGTTAGAAGGTCTAAACTTAGCGAAATAAACAGAAATGACGAGAAAACTCGGCTGAAGAATTCACAAAATATCGATAAAATTTAATCTCACAACTTAATCCAAAAGAAAGACATAGATTCCGTCTGTTTTCACGTATCGATCGAAACAGAAACAAAGTAATCCGGTCTGAAATATTCAGAATGATGCTAATACTTTTGGGAGAGTCAGGTAAAGATAATTTTATACAAATATAATCAGGGTTGCTTTGATCACATATTAAAGATGGTCGACTTATTGGACACAAATGTTCATGCCATAAACATTTTTTTCATTGGTAATGACACCGAAGGAATTAAGGGGAAATATGCAAATGTACTTTAAGTACACACACACACACACACACACACACACACACACACATATATATATCGCATTGCAAACACTACTAGATTTATTACGCGAATAAAGTCAGGGATATGTCATGTAATGACACAAACAGCGAATGTTCAAGGCCTGGATTTTTCTGTACATTGTCTGGAAACGCTGTCATAACTGTCACTTAAATTTTAAAATATACGTTTGTCGTTCTGATACAGTCTTTTATGTGCAAGGGAGATATTTTATGCGAGTGATGATAGTCATTTGCGAGCCTGGGGATTTTTTTTTATGATACCTGGAATTGGTATGGTGCCTCCCATAAAGCGACTGATGCCAAGTTAATCTTTCAGACAAGTTGCGATGTTATTTGTTCAATAAACCTGCATCTCTTTTCAGAATGCTGAAACTATTTGCTCAGTTATTAAATTCGATTTTTCTCGAATTTCAGACGACTGTTGGCTTGTACCAGGACAATTCTAAAGTAGTCTGATTTTAGTGCGATGATTGAAAATTACAAATTAGATATAGCAGTTGTTATGTGAATAAATTTTTTTCTGAATAATTGTCATTTTTTTTGTGATGAGACAAAAACCATAGTAAAGTCTTGAACTTTCATAAAATGTTGATAAATTTTTATGAGGCTTCGACAAAGGCTTAGCTTTTGTTATGGGTTTTAATGTAATGACAACTCAGTATATGTTGGGTAAAATTAATGTCAATTAATCATATAGGGAAAATTACAGTGATGTAATTGTTGGTAGATACAGATCTGGTTTACATTTAAGCCGAAATGTAAATTTAAGTTCGGATTAAATTTGAGTAGATGGTTGAAATGGACCCAGTTTACAATTACGTTAGAAGTGTAAATATAGCTATGGTTCAAACTTGGGACAAAGTTTAAACAGGTATCTCGTTTCCAATCGAGTCAAAATTTAGATATGATTCGGAATTATAATTCATTTAAGAATATACATGGATCTAGTTTAGACTTGGCCAAAAGGTTATACATGGATTCAGGATTACACTATAGGAAAAGTTTATACATGTGTCTGGTTTGTAATTGCGTATAAAAGTAGATAGAGATCTAATTTTCAACTGATCTCAAATTCGGTTTACAATTAAGGCAGAAAGTAGACATCGGTCCTATATACATGTAATCAAACAACGAAAAAGTGCGTTTTATTCATGATACTTAAAGTTTAAATGAAAGAAACGTTCGATTTTGTCTTGAGTACAAAGGTAAATATAATTTACGTTTATATCCGAGTCTATAAGTGTCTCGCCTTTTATGTAAGAAGTCTTTACCCTATGCAGGGTACTCTCTCAGTGTATTTTATGATCACTGAGAGAGATGAGGATGTGCGTTTGGTGCGGTGTATATCGACTCTGAATGAAAAATCATAGAGCCGAGTTCGATTTTCAGTTAAGTTGATTGTATTCGAATACGTGCAACTACCCTTGGAAAAAGTATTAATCGGTTGCTTCTTCCTCCATCTATGGGTTAAATAAAATGTGTTGGGTTCTATAGCCTGACTTGGCAACCAGTCTACCACAGAAATTAATAGCAACGTACTGCAGGAAAATCTGTCCAGTCAGTCATCTCTCTATCGAGACAATATCCCCCAAGAGTGTATCGCGTATGGCACTTGGCTGAGAGGGCTGTTAAGAGAAAGAAAATAATGTGCCTATTGATTTTTGACCTTTAGAGAGCAGTCAATATTTGTGAGAACATTAATACACCTGCATGAATTCTATTACTAATATCCAATTAGTTATTTCGAAGAATGTAATTGATCTGTCTATTGACGTAGCTACAGATATCTTATTCATGAAATTCAATGCTACTATATATATATATATATGTTACGATTAGTTTAGTAAATAGCATGTAAGATGCTATGAAGTTAAATGGCTCAAGAATATTTGTCAAAAGCAGGTTGCTGGACTGCTGTTTGTTTGCTACGTTTTAGCCATATCTCGTGTGTGGATATGAAGTAACGTACAAATGTGTTATAATCCAACATATATATTAGGATACAAATAAAACCTTGTACATACGTTATTAACAAAATAAACTATTGTTCTATGTAATCACGATCGAGATTGATGTCATTATCTCATTCTTGCCTGATTAGATATACCTTCGTCACAAAGAATACCTTCAAGAAGCTGGAGCTAAAGTTCCAATTCTGCAAACAAGACGTCTGTGTAGAACAGCTTCCCGCACAGATGTAGTTTGACACAAACCAATGATAATCTAAAATTGTAGGATCTGCGTTTACTCCTTACACAAAAAAATGTACTAGCTGCATACTTTCGCCTTCCACTTCACAATTGACATTTACTGCTTCAACAAATGCCTATCATTAAATTTGCTGTCGGTCAGTGATGAATGTTTTCAGGTCAGGAAATCAGCCTTTGTAGCCAAGTGTAACACCTAAAGCACCTGTTTAATCACTCATGATCCGATACTCTAGATAATTCATATCATTTCCAGGATACCGTCTCACAATCTGGAAGAAACTATCCATTCAATGCTCCAGTCAATTAGTCTGAAATCTAGAACTGTATTGATACACCTGGCATGACAAAATTCATATTTACACCTCAGCCAATGAGGTTTATAAACAACATAAGAATTATTTGCTCAGCAGACTTATTCAGCCTTTACAATGAAGCTATCCTGAGAAATTAGAATCCTGCCACAACTCATAACTGGCGGTGGCAATATAGATTAGATATGCAGATAAGTGAATGTGGAGAGCAGACATAAAAAAATCTATGAACATTCCTACAGAATGTATTAAAAAAAAAAGCGTGAAAAAAAAAAGACTAAATATATTGTAACAAAGCAGAATTCAGTGACCAACAAAAAGGAACAGCCTAGAATGAGAATTACAAATTGTAGACACAAGTATTATGAAGTAAAACTATATCTTTAGGAACAAATATGGTATTGAACTGTTATGTAATATAGGTCCTCGTATATGACAGTGAATGCTGGACAATCTCGTCGCACAGATGAATAGACTTTAGACAAACGAAATCTCTATTTCTCCCTCTCCCACTGGTGAGACTGATATGCCTAGTCGAATCTTAGGCGTCATAGAATACTAAAAATCTTTCAAATGACAAATACTTTTATGCTTTAACCCTCTAGGGCTATTCGTATCATATTTGATACAGTATGAAAACAAGCCTTGAAAGAAATATTTTCCTGAAAAATTTTTTAAGAAAAATTTTTTAAGAGAAATATTTTATAAATTTCAAATGAAAGCAGTACTGACTGCTCAGTCAATGAATACCAAATGTTTCCTTATAGGGAAATACTGTATCAAATATGATACGAATGGCCCTAGAGGGTTAAAAGAAAATTGTATCTACTTGAATTTATCGACCCGAGAAAAGTATTTAATTTTGAAATTAACTTTACCATTTGTCCTTTTATCACTCTACTTCTCCATTCGCTATGTATGTATATTAAATATAAAACAGAAATATCTGATTAGACTCGTATGTAGCAAATAATAGCAATACTCTTTATGCCGGCGCAGTTTGATTTCTGGGTCGGCAACCTCGTCTATTTCCGGCAATAGTCTTATCATTTCTTTTTTTCTTTTTTACGTGGTTCCTGGCCAAAGAGATTGCACAGTCATTGCTCAATCCCTCTGTTCCTGTCGGAAATCATTTTCCGGCATCACCGATCCGAGATGCCAGCAGTTAGAATAATTCTAGGAAGCATATTGATTACTTCCTTTATGGATGTTAAACGTAACTCTCCCTATAAATTGGCATATAAATGTAAAACATTATCACTGAGGGTCGTTCTTGTAAAAGAAGTTTTGTTGTAAGAATCATACAGGATGCATAGTTAAAAATCTGCTTCTAAATCATGCAAACATTATTATTGTTGTAGTCACAGAAGTGTTTTTCTATCTATCTATCTATCTCTCTCTCTATATATATATATATAAGAGAGCTAAAAAACAGTAGCTACTCTAGCATCTACATTAGAACACTCTCAGCCACTCGCGTGTGTACATTGTACATAATACGCTACAAGTCCGCCGTCTTCTACCGAGCTCTCATTGCTCATAGGTAGAATTGCCGACTGACGTCAATTCAGTCGGGTTTCAATCCTGGCTAAAAGCAATCGGATGTCTAACCGTACTGATGATTTGTGATACAGCAAAACAGATCTCTCTGCGGATGACTTATATAAGAGAGAGAGATGGGTATATTAATTTCGCGTATGTGCACTGATTTTGAACAGTATAGTAGTCATTTGGGCACCCTCTGTAAGAAAAAGAGCACAATGATGCATTTCACTAATTTCACAAACTGCATTTTGTACGGCTTGGCATTCGGACCGGAAACACTAATACGAATATTTCAGTGTTTGTGTGTTACTCTGAAGACAGTGCAAAGAATTCGGAAGGGTTTGGATTATATATCCAGTCAGCTCAGTGGTGTTTGGAGTGATCGCTAGTAATGGCGATGTTATAACTACATTCATCATCTTGCCAGACTTCAAACTCAGCATTGAGGCCTATATACATCTCATGCATCGTTAGAACATAGTGCCGCCCTGGGTCAATAAGAAGCAATGAAAGACTCTGTTGGGAACCAGGACTCTGCACCATGTCATACGAAGAGAACTCAGCCCTGGCTATCAGAAAAATTTTGCGACCACATCACCCCTTACAACTGGCCACCTAATTCCCCAAATTATAACCCCCTTGATTATTATGCGTGGGTTGAGCGAGAGACCAAAAATCCTTTTAACACCAAAGAAGAACTGAAGGCAAGGATTATGGTAGCATTCATCAACTGAAACAAGGAGATCATCCAGAAGGTTCCGAAGTCGTCAGAAGGCCGTGCTTGAAGTCGATGGCAATTTTACTGAATAAATTTACTTTAGTATTTCAAGATATGTTTCGTAATATATATAGACAAACAGGCTTGACAGGAATGCATACTCAAGCCTTCCATATGCATCATATAAATGTCTTGGCACGACGCTGTCTATCCAGGAAGTCTAAGTTGTTTACCATCTTAAAGCAAATAAGTATAGGTTTATTTCACATCCCTGCCTTTCAGGCATTGACCATATTAATAAAGTGCTAATATTTTTATAATATTATATAATAATAATTTTATTCCAAATAGATATCTGTATAAAAAAGTTTATTACATTAATAGTAAACTTTATAAATAGAAAATAATTTGATATCGAGATTCTTTCAAAGACATTGTGATAAATGTTATTTTGGCACACACACACACACACACACACACATATATAGATATATATATATATATATATATATATAGAAGCCTAATTTTTTTATCCGTTTTGTAAGAATTGAAGAATATAAAAATAAACCAATTTTTCTTGTCTCAAGCATATTCTGCAATTTCTATAGCCATTTTCAAGGGTGTTTTGTTTATCGCTGATGCTGTTATTGTTTCTCATGTTGTGAATGTTACGTAATAATTAACTTTTTTGTAATATTTTTAAAATGCGCATTAATTCCATGCGTTGACGTGCTGCGCGCAACTGGAATTTGCAGGAACATCTTTCTATTTTAAAAAGTAAATCTTTTAAGGCTCCATTTTCACTATTAAATAATGTAGTGTTGATGGTAGGAGAGAAATGTTTGATATATAGTCTCTCTAGAATAGCTAGGTGTTTCTGATATTGTCAGATTTATATTGAATTCTTGTGTTTTTAATCATAATTCTTAAGAATTCTTTTAAATTATGGGTTAATAATTTTTTTTTCATGTCATTTGGAATCTTTTGTATTAATAAACTTTTTTGCTTAAACATGTTATGAGCAGACACTGGCCTTTGTCAAGAAGGTCTTCAGTGCCACGGTTAATTTTTTTCTTTTTTTTTTTTTTTTACGGATTATTCACGCTTTATGTGTTTTTTAAAGCCGAAACGTATTTTGGATTGCACAAATATATATTTTTTAACAACTGAATATTAGATAAACAAAAATTTGAAAATAATGATTTTTTTTTCTAGTTACAAGTCCAGCTATTTACTTCATAACTGGATATGCATTAGTATATTTTCCTAAGGTTTTAGCAAGTATTTGTATGTTACAACACAGATTGGAATTTGGACTCGGCTCATTCCAAACCTCTATCCATTACATCACCTGCTTAGTGCCAAGAGATCCTCATTTTGATTTTATAATATATCTTTACTGAAGGAGATGAATTAAAGTGTCAGTCACTGACACTGAAATCCAAGTCCTGTCTTCGTGATGAAGAACGATGGGGATTTCTAATGGAAAAGATGGAGCGGAAATTGAACCAATCTTATTGGTTCTCCTCTTGTCATTACACCCTGTGCAACAATACAGCTGATATAAAATCTGACCAGTGTATAGAGTTTAAAATGATTGAACTGCTGGTTTAATGAATTAAACCTCAGAATTGCTTCAATTTAATAAAAGGAAACGGATTGTATCAGAATTTCAAACATTTATATATCTGTCCTTTTCCATAAATTCTGATGAATATTGTAATTCGCATTGATTGATAATCTTGATTTGTGTCTTAATACGTCCATTAGCTTCTTAAATCCATGAAAATGGCTAATAGATTAGACGAATAAACTCAGAACAAGCAAACCTTTAAACAATTTCTATGCTCATTCTGTCTCAAATTTAAAACTTTGTAAGCATTAAAGTCGACTTTTTAACGAAACATATGTGCGTTGTGGTGCAGTGGATATCGGCTCGGAACGAGAAAGCGGGGAGCAGAGTTCAAATTCCAGTTGAATTCATTGTATTCACTTCTGCGCAAATACCCTTGGGAAAGATATTAATCCGTCTCTTCCTTCCAGTTATGGGTTAAATAACAGGACAGGTTGGGTTCTATAGCCTTGGCTGGCAACCAATCTAACGCAGAAAGCAACGGCAACCTACTGCGGTTAGTTATGTCTCTTTCGAGACATGATCGCCTAAAGTGTTTCACGTATGGCACTTAACTGACTGACTGAACTAGCGAAGAACTACTGCCTAAACACTTTTCCTATCTAACTATATATATATATATATATATATATATAAAATTTGGTATAACAGTATTTTTATAGATACTAGTATTTGATTAGATAATAGTTTAGTTAAAAACAGTATATATATATATATATTAACAAATGCATGAGAAAAAGATAATAATTGCAACGCTCAAAACATTAATTTAAAACAGTGTTTAATATAAAATAGAACAATGAATATTTATTCAAAATTATACTTTAGAACATTATATATATATATATATGACGGCCTGAATATTTTTGAGAAATCTTTTCAGAAAAATGTAATTCGGGAAGATTTGAACGTGTGACCCCTAACAACGTGTATCTTAGGCCGCTCTACCACGAATGATCCCGCAGTCTAATCGTAAGCGAATTTTCATTGTAAAATGATGAATGAAAAAGTTGTTAGAATTGGGCAATATATTCATAACTTCAATGACTATCTTCTATGTGCCCTGTCCATTCAGGACGTAAGCAATCATGCCTTTCCAAGTTTCCTCATCCCTAGTGGCTCTGAGCACGCCTTCTCTTGTTACATCAGGCAACCCTCGTTCCGTCATCCACTTGATTAGGTCCTTCAAATATGTTATCCGTTGCTTTCCCATCTCTCTTTTCCCTTCTATCTGGCCTGTTAGTATCAGGTTCTCCAAGCCCTCCATTCTCATTGCATGCCCCAGAAACTTTAGCTGTGTCTTCCTGATGCTCAGTATTAATTTCCTTTTAGATTCCATCATTCCTAAGACCTCATCATTGCTTACATGCTCGATCCATCATATTCGCAGCATACTTCTGTAGAACCACATTTCAGTTGCTTTAAGTTTTTGCTTCATTTTTGATTATATTGTCCAGCATTCACTGCCATATTGAGGAACGGACAGCACGTAGCAATCCAGTACTCTCTCCCTTGTTTCTAGCGAAATCGTTCTGTTTCTTAATACCTTACTCAACTTCTGGAATGCTTTCTTCGCCATGCCAATTCGCCTTCTGATCTCCGTGTCACACTTTTCGTCTTCTGTTATAACACTTCCCAGGTATTTAATTTTTTGTGCCTGCTTGATTCTGGTATCTCCAACCTGTATTTGGCATATTGGGCTGCCCTTTTTACTGATGACCATGCATCCATTTTTCTTCAGTTTATTTCTAGTCCTTTCTTGTTACTTTCTTCAGCTACCTTCTGTAGGAGATCTTGTAGTTTCCTTTCTGTGTCTGCTCTCAGCACTGTGTCATCTGCGTATCTGAGGTTGTTTAAATTGTGGCCTCCGATTAAGAATCCAGGCATAACTTCTAGGGTCCTCAAAACATTCTTGCTGTACAAGTTGGAACAGATCCGGTGATAAGACATGTCCTTGTCTTACGCCTCTTTCTATCTTTGTATATCTACTCAATTCATTACCTGTCTGTATGCAAGTGGTTTGCTGCCAGTAAAGATTTTTGATTACTCTCAATTCTTTCTCAAATAGGTTCAGGCTGCTGAGCATCGCCATCAATTCTTTGTGGCGTATCTTGTCAAACGTCTTTGCATAATCAATAAAGCACAGGTATAAGTCCTTCTTCATTCGCATTGCCCTTTCAGAGAGCGTCCTAATCATAAATATGGTATTCCTTGTTACTGTGTCTTTAACAAAACCACACTGTTCTTTTTTTTATTTCTGGCCTGATACTGCTTCTCGCTTTATTCATCAGGATTCGGACAATCAGTTTTGTTATATGGCTCAGTAAACTGATGGTTCTGTAGAGTTCGCACTCGTTTGCTCCTGGCTTCTTATGTGCTATGAAGATAGACTTGCTGAGGTCATCTGGTATTACCCCACTTTTATAAATTTCATTTATTATTTCAATAATTTTCTCTATACGAAGTTCTTTCCGGGTTAGCAGCAGCTCTGACTATGCCGTCTGGTCCAGCTGCTTTGTTTCTATTCAGTTTGGCTACTGCAGATTCCACTTCAGACTTTAATATTTCTGGCCTGTCCTCATCTTTGCGTATTACTCGTTGCTCTCTCTTGTCATGAAAAAGATCTTTTATATATTTTTCTCATCTTTGGAATATTTCCTCTTTCTCCAAAATGATTGTTCCATCCTTAGATTTTATACATCCTGTTGAAGAGCAGGTTTTTTGTCTTGTCAGTTCTTTTATTTCCTTATGCATGTCTGCTTTATTATTCTTACTCAGTCTCTCTACTTCTGCACATTTGTCATTGTGCCATTCCTCTTTAGCCTGTCTACATTTTCTTATTTGTGTAGTTCCGTGTACACCGTTTATCAAGCCATATTCGGATATTGCAAAGATGAAATAAAACGTTGAATAGACGTTCTTTATTTTTTTTTATAAATCACGAAATTTCGGGTATTTTACTATCCGATCCTTTTCAGGCGACTGGAATTTCGAACTGAACCCTTTATTTTGATCACTGGGGTAGATTGCAGTCATGCAATCCTTCAAGAAAACATTATTTTGTGGATAAAAGCGTCGGTTAGATCCACTGACTTGAATCAGAGAGTTGTGAGTGCGAAGACCTGGCTAAAATGGTGAACAAAAACTTAGTTATCTCCCTTTAACTTAACATTGTAAAAAATTCGGAAATGATAAGACTCGTGGAACGAGAAGAATTTCTCTCTATCATCGAAATTAATTTTTTAGGTTTAAATTTCAATGAACTGAAGAATATCAGTGCGTACAACACTCGAAACGTCGGGAACATGGGAGGAAATGATTTTCTAATTTTAGCTTAAATGTGCCACAAGGCCGAAAGTGTAGAGCAGACTGAGTATCGAACTCGCTACTTAGTTTTTATTGACTTAATGAGACAAACTTGTTAACTATTACACCACGAGCCATTAAATATATAATAGAATAAGAAAATAATTGTATTTTCTGAATAATGATTTGACTCAAATTTATATATAGTATTTGCAGGTTATAAGTCTCGCTACATTTACATTTCATATGAGAGGATTTGTAATTCTTTCTTAACACATGTACTGATATCATAAGATAAGTGTCATACATGATACACACTTGGACGATCATGTCTTGAAAGAGATGTGACTGACCGAGCAGAATATTTTCCTGCAGTAGGTTGCTACTTTTGCAGTAGACTGGTTGCCAACCAAGGTTATAGAACCTAATCTATCCTGTGGAGGGAGAAGTGACGGATTAATCCCTTGCCTAAGGGTATTTTTGCGTAAGTGAAAGCAACAAATTGAAATGGAATTCAAATTCGGCTCTCTGATTACTAATTCCGAGCCGATATCCACTGCAACAAACTTCGTATAGATCATCTTCGCTCATAAGAACTTAGAAAAATAGATCACTTTCAAAGAAGCCCTCAACTCCGATAATCGCTTATGCAAACATGAAGATGTAGTTTCCACTAAACATATTTTCAGGCAACAAATCGAGTCTGACCAACGGCGTATAATCTATTTCCGGTTTGTGCTGTTTGCTATCGGTCGCAGTAATTGCGATGGAAAGCAAATGAAATTAAGATGAAGGGAATACAAGACAAAAATTAAAAATTCTTGAGAAAGACACCGATTTAGATTTTTGCAAAACTTTTCAAAGACTGACTTCAAAGAAAACAGATTTTCGAAATTTCTGTATATGATGCCCAGAAAGCAGCTAAAGAACATCCGGCTTCTCGCTGATTTCGAGTTGGAAAGGGAAGATGTATCATAACAGTATTTTCAGATAATTGTAGTTTTCTTTGATATGCTACCAAGATTTAACAAGTTATGGTTTCACAAAGGTCAGACACAAACTTGCTTCTCAAAAAGTAGAAGCGTGATTTCTTTCTTTCTGTCAGTTTTTCAATATCACAGATACGTTCAAGATCGTTTCATATCAGACATTTTATTATGACATGAAGAAAATGCTGTATCTTCTAGTTATTTTAAGTTAAATTAGAAAAAAAAACAACTTCCAAAACGGTGATAAAATATAAAGGTAAATAAATCAGATGGTTACAAAAAAGGATGAAAATGAACGACTGAATTTTAATTAGAAAATCGTTGATATGACTTTATAGCATCATCAGTTGTGGTTCTGTGGATATTAGCTCGGAACTAGAAATCGGAGAGCCGAGTTTGAATTTCATTCACTTATGATCAAATACCCTTGAGAAATGAATTAGTCCGTCTCTTCTCTCCGGCTGTGTGTTAAATAACAGGACAGTTTGGGTTCTATAGCCTTGATTGGCAACTAGTTTACTGCAGAAAGTAATAACAACCTACTTCGATAAAATAGGTAAATGGATAGCGGAACACAGTTCGGGAGAAATAATAAAAAGACAAAAACTTATTAAGAGTAACAGAGGAGAGACATGGTCGCTAACAATGTGAAAGGACTTTCCACATAGAAGAAACCCTGCTGCGTTTTGTCACATCATGGTGTGGTATTAATAATTATTTGTTACCATTCATGTTTTTCCTGATCACAGGTGAGATGCTAGTTCTGACAGCCAAGCTGGGGTTGGAGAAAAAACGAGTCTGAAATTTTCGTTGTACGATTTCTTGTTCTATTTTCTACAGCAACAATTTGAGCGAAATCATTCTGACTAATTTCTAACCAAACCTTTTGATATTCCCGCAAAACGAATGTCTGACAACTAAACTCACATCTTTCATCTCAACTCTTGTGGTCAAGTCACTGTATTCAACCACTGGGTTATGAGACTCTGACATTTCAAAGAGGCATGCCTCGTGGTACTAGAACAATCTATCCCGTTGAACGAAATAAAGGCTTCAGTTCGAAATTCCATTTACCCGAATAAAATCGGAGTGTACAACGGCCAAAACGTAGTGAATATGGCACCAAAGAGGTGGACAACAGTCCGAATAATGTAAATAGAGTAAATAATTACAATACCTTATCTTAATAAATACCGACGAATAAAAATAAGATTTACGTAGTTTTTAAATTATGAAAAAAACCTTTTTCTCTGTTTAAACACATCAGATTTCTGCATCATATTCTACATGATCTGAAGATAAATACTTATTCCTGTTATTTCCACTAACATTTCTTTTTACTGTTTAATGCCCTGCATATTAAACAATACGACATAACAACGTATCCTACTGGCTACGTATACATTGATGTTAAAAGATGGCGTAACGGCTACCAACAATAAAAGCGGATTCAACAAACTAAGTTCAACTTCCGGCATCGTTTGTCACATTCGCTTTCGCACTAAACATTTTGAAAAAAATCAGGAATCCATCAACTGTTCACGTGATCACTAGTGGTTTGAAGTGGGTTCTCTAGTCTGAAAAAGCAACAGCTGAAAAGGGAGAAAAAAATTATATCCAAAACTTGAAGCAGGCAACAAAGAATACTTCCTAGACGAATTCTTTTCTCTGTTACTCCTCAGAGAAATTTTCTTTAAGCAAAACATTTTATAAGTATCGGAAACTAATAATCGGTCTATTCAATGTCAGCTGAATATGGCAATTGATGAAAAACCGACCGAGTTGGTCTTGCTCTACTTATTTTTGCGTTGTCATGAAAGAAAAAAACTGTGCACGCGGTAGCTGCCTTAACAAATCTAAGCCATTTCAGTGTACTCTAAATTTATCCTTAAAATAGGACTTCTCCAAATCTATCCCTAAAATTAAAGTCAAAATAATTGTACTCTGAATTTTATCCTTAAAATTGTGTCCCTCCAAAAATAAGCACGAATGGTTAATAGTGAGGCTGATTCAATCGCCATTAAATTTCATTCTCAAAAACGGAAATTAGTTGTCTTACTATAATATATTTACGGGGATTGAAAAGTATAATTTTCTGAAAACTTTTGATAAAAAGATTTTTAATAATTTCAATCGTGAGTAACATGAACTGTTCACCTAATGAATGCTGAATGTATTCTTTATGGAAACAGCTAATTATACTATTATTAGTTACTAAAAGCACCTTGTTAGTAGTAGTGAAGGGAAAGTAATCGTCCTAACAATGTACCATCGACATTCGTCAGTGCCAACTGATTGATCACACATAAAAATGTCTTTAAAAAGCTATCATTAACCAGCTAGAAATTACCAAAATAGAGACATAGCTGAAACAAAACCACTGAAGTGCGAGTCAGAAATACTCCCCACATATATTCATCAGAAATAACGCATAAAAGCCAATTTAATAAACATTCAACCTTCTCTCTACTTCTGTACAACACCTGGAAAGCTATATAAATATTTACAATCTTTCTCCCTATTTCTGTGTTGGACACTTTTTTTCCTCCTACTCTCATTTAATAATTCTTTTCTTCTCTCTGTCACTCACTCTCTCTCTCTCTCTCTCTCTCTCTCTCTATATATATATATATATATATATATTGTAATTCTTTGGTGTTGCGACAACATGACTCTGAATTAAAAATCGTTCCGGTTTGTTTTGATCAAAGGTTATTTAAAATTTATCAATTACTGTAGAAAGTTGTAAAGTGGGAAGAACAAAATAATGATAAATTGTAAAAAGACACACCGTATGGCCGTAAGAGACAAAGCAAAAAGCAAATTGAGACCCTAAAATCAAGGAAGTATAGAAATTTATCAGTCTAGGAAGTATTCACTGTTGACTGCTCCAAGGTTTGGATATGAGTTTCTTTTCTCTCTTTTTTGCTGTTGCTTTTTAAGACTAGAGAACTCACTTTAGACTACTACTGATCACGTGGACAGATGGCTTCCTGATTTTCTTAAAATTTTAGTCCGAAAGTGAATGTGACAGACAAGGCAGGAATTTGAACTTAGCTCTTTATCTCCTCATTCATTGTCGGTAGCTATTATGCCACCGTTTAACAACAATGTATACCTAGCCAGTAAAATGCGTTGTTTCTTTATCTTACTAATGTCATCATATAATTTGGTAAATATTACTTCAGAACCGTAGTAAAATACTATTTTAGGGAAACAAAACGTTAGAGCAGCAGAGAAATGCACCCATCATAAAAAAGCAACCAAAGAATAATGACAGGTTGAAGAGATTTCCATTGTGGTTTCTTGCTTTTTATGTTCAGCTGTATTTCGAGATTGCATTCTTTTAACAACAATGTTTTCCCTTGTAGCTGAAATGCTTGTGTAGTATTCTTTAATGCGACAAAAGCTTGTTTTACATATAACATGATTAAATACACTAAAAGCTTTCTTTTTCCTGAAAATGACTTGCTAAAATGGACCCTGCGTCTAATACGCCTCTGTGTTATTTATGCTGTCAAATACGGTGCATTTTGAAATGGGTATAAATTGAATTCATAATTCGTCAATGCCCGTAAATTTAACTGTAAACAAATACAAGTAATGTTCAAACACAAAGATGGGAAGTGATTTGATCTAAAGAGTTTTGAGTTGAATAGCTTGCTACAGGGGTGAACAAATAACTTGCGTTGAGTTAAAGGGAAATAACTACATGACATCCGGAAGTACAACATTTCGAAAATGTAAATGTAAATACTACCTCATGTCAGAAGTAGAGACAAACATTGCAGGAAAATTGTCATACAAAGAAGCCAGACTGCTGCCATATATGGACAGAAGCTACCCATTCTTTAATTAATGATCTTGATCGAAAGCGGAAATGTTTTCACTTTCTTGTGAGTAACGAATTATTATCTACCTTACAAACGCATTTCCGTAGATAAATCCTTGCAATGAATGCTCTTGCGACTTTATTTGCTATTTCTATGGAATATGTTCAGAGGAACTATATTCATTCCACTGATCCGTTAAAGATCCGACGTGCCACACACATTGAAGCAAACTACTCTCATTACATTTATATTCCAGTGGTGAGATGCAAGTTCCACTTGAGCAGCTACTTTCCATGAATCGCCACTTTGTGGAACTGGTCCCCAGAGCATGCTTCTCCAGATCAATATAATATTAATCTGTTCAAGTCTAGGGTTGATCGTTTCCCGATTATCTTTCCCCGTAAATTGGGCCCCTTACTCTGTAACACTCTATCTCGTTTTGGCTCCTGAGACTTATAAAGGTGTTATATATCGACAAACAACAAACACGCATATATATAAAAATATAAAGTTATATTTTTATTAATGACGATGAACCGTGTAGCATAGGGAACAGAGAATTGAGAGAGCGCGCCTCTAATGGGTTGACGGGAGTGTAGTCTTATCTGTTGTGTCTCTCTTCACCGGCCGATCTCTGTTGCTCCTCTCTGGCGAATCCGTGTGCCGAGGTCTTTTTATAATCTTCCAGAACCGGGACTTTTTCTTCCGGTTTTGCCTCGCCCACGCACGCCCACGTAATTCTCAGAGACACCTGTTCTGTTTGCCTCTGTAGCCATTTCCGCTGCTGCCGGAAATAAGGTCAAACGACATCCGTTCCTTTCAACGACCGGAAACACCCTCGCTTGCATCAGCCTTCCTCGGGTGGGGCCAGATTGTTATATTACAAAGGGAGAACATCATTCTAAAAACAAACTAAAGAAGACCATACGCGTAAGAACCTGTCTTAGAAATGAGCAAATGTTGATTTAGTTTTTCTTTACAACAAAAGATTTTCTGTCATTAAAAAAGTGAAGTCTTGATATCTTATTACTGATGAAAGTGCTATTAACACACGTTGAGTTGCGAAATTCGTTTGTAATGTATTCATTTGAAAATACAAAAAAAGAATTAAGTAAAATATATTTCTTTTCGAGAAAAATATAATAAAAGTTTTCTGTTTCAATGCAAATGATGTTTACATGTATGGCCTTCCTGAGTACAATCAAAAATAGTTTAAAACTGAGAATATGTTATCTTCAGCGAAAAGTTACAAAATTGAATAAACAATTACTTCATCATTGATTATTATGTAGTTCTGTAAGAGAGAGCGTGAGTGAACAAGTGAGTACGAAAGAGAATTTTAATAGTCTTTTTTCTTTTTGTCTATAATTCTGTGTCATGTGTTCTTGAAACGAAGTAGATAAAAGCTTCGGTGAGATCTAGTGACTCAACCCAAAGAGTTGTGAGTTACACATGCCTACAGCACTGGTGAACAAATAACAAAGATTTAAAGGAAGATAACTACATGATATCTTGAGGGGGCATGGTACATTGAACAAGAGTGACATACGCAGTGATCGAAATAAAGGTTTGGGTTGGAAATTCCAAGCACCTAAAAAAGGCTGCTGCGTACAATTGAAACGTCGTGAATATGGCAATAAAGACGAAGACAAAAGTCCGAACAATGTAAACGTCATTTCCTTTTCGATATTAGGTGGGGCATTCATAAAGCCAAAAACAAACCACAGCTATCCTCTAAATGCAATAGACACTTCTGGAAACTTAGTAAAATTGACAAAATAGTTTAATATTCATAAAAATATGATGGACGCTCTTTAATTGTAATGGGCTCTACATATATAAACTCTTAAAAAGATCTTTAAATACAGGCATGTATTAAAAATTAATTTCATTTTTCTATTTTCACAAAGTATTGATGATAAAAGAAGCAAAGTAATACAATGATGAGAATATTATGAAAGACAAGTATGAATGTTAAGAAAATTGCAACAAATGTATACTCATGATTAATATAAAAGAGAGAAAATTGAAAAAGTTCGTATATATAAGAAAAAGGGGTTGGCAAATTGTAACACACGCTGAACATGTTAAAAACAAATGGGGTAGAGAAAAATACCGAATAAGCTACCCAACAAAGAGGAAGTTACAATACAGAGAAAACATTATTGGCTTTTCCAATCTTTTCACTTTTCCTTTTTGTTTGTTTTTTTTTTCAATTGGAGTAGATAGACTGAACTATCGCCCGGTTCACACTCCACCCACGTCTGTTGAACAGGTGTAGAGGCTCATCCCTTGTTCCCTGTTTAGGATGTGGTTTCCGGCTTTCTCTTTTCCAATCTTTTCACTCTTACGTAGCTCCCTGCACACCAGTGGCCTTACCGCCTTGCCCGGGGTGATATGATTAAAAAAGAAAAATATATACGAAAGATAAGAAGCTGTAGAGAACCATAATCTGCAACGTGCTGTAGAGATAAAGCTACAGAATAAGAATGTTTATTGGATGTTATTATTTTATGTATTAGGGACTTTTCTAAGGATTACAATCATACATACGTTAAAATCATTTATCCCGATTATACTCTGAGGAAATGTGATTGCAATTAAACTAAGCTAAATAAACTATTCTAACCTTTTTCAAACTCAGGAAATTTTTTATATTTTATCTGAAGTAATTCTACGGCTGTTACTGATTCGATGTAACCCAGTACTACTTACTGCATATTAGTCATCGGCGACGAAACTGGTCTACCAACCACGCGTTTCTGTTTAAGACTGGGGCTATACACAATCCCATAATATATATATATATATATATATATATATATATATATCAAGTGAACGGCTATCTAGCAGAATGGAATACATTAGACACCATAGCTATAGAAAAAACAAATGAGGTGATAAGACGGCACAACGGGACGCGGAGTGTCTTACACTGAAAGCAACTGCCAGAGCACGTTTTTCCCAATTTAAAATAAAAGCAAATTGTCCAAATACTAAGGCAATTCTATTCTTAGCCAGGAGAGCCAAGCAGGATCAATGTGTAGTATCTGTCCTCAGATACACACTTTCTGCTCTCCAGCAGCCTGAAGCATTCACCATCAGGTAGCTGGTGTGTAGATTTAGAAGGCAATAACTATCTTAGTACACGGTTAACGCATAGCCGCGGATTGGCTAATCTTTGACTAGTTACCTGAGCGTCCGCGCCCAGCGTATCGACGTTAAAACTGACCTGGTGTCACATCGCGTCCCATGGAGGAGTAGGGTAAATAACAGTCTTTCAGTTGGAAAAATCATCTTTGGTGGAGATGAATATATTCAGACAGGTTTACTTACTCAAGACCCGCTACACATAGAAAGCTACATCACCTGCTTTCAATTTATATATCTGGAAGGAGCTGTACAAAGGATCAGGACTTACGATGATCATAATCACGCATGCACACAAAACAAAGCAAATACCATTATTTATGTAACTGTTTTGTATAAGATATTTAGTAAGTAAGAATATTTCGATTGGAATATTTTTCTTGAAATGTCATGTTGAAGTTGGTCTAACTTTCAAGAAAGAATGGTGCTAATTGCATTCAAACATTTTGCATAACAAGTCAAATCACTTAAAATTATGTTAAACGATTCGACACAGCAGTTTAAAAATGCCCGGACAAAACCGACTAACACCATAATTGTCAGAAAACAGTAATAGCCACGTATGAATAGCCGAAATCAAATTATTTATTATATAGGTCAGTTTCAAACTGTAATTCCTACAGTAAAAAGAAAAATATTCCACTCTTCGTCTTGGAACAGCTGCAATAATCTCATACTTTATTTTTTTGAAAATTATTTTTATCAAGGATTGACAGTAGTTCATCAAAGTGACAGTATACTAATAGAAGGTTGATTGACGATTTGAAGTAGGCAATATAATATCAATTTTGTCGACTCTTTATAAAATAAGATATTTTTTATCGATTTTGTTTCATTAGATATGATTAAAATATATCAATTTTTTTGCATTGAAAGTCATTTTTTTCTTAATTCTGGCCAGACGCATAGCTTGCTTAGAGGAGACATTCGATGTGCGAAGCTGAGCAACGCGGATGTTGCTTAGGACGTCATCTTCAGTTTCTATAACAGCCATTTTTGAACAGCGGGCGCCGGAAAAAATCATTTGCAATTAGCAGACTTCAGTCTCCAAAGTGTAAAGATTCTCCAGCGAAGAAAAAAAATCAGTCTGCTTGAGAAGAAACACACCCACACACACACACACACACACACACATATATATATATATATATATGTCACCTTATCGAATTTTTTAAAAATCTCGTTAGCTCATACAAATTTTATTCTTGGTTTTAAAGCACCTTCTAATTATTTTAAACATTTCCTAATTTTCTTATAAAAACGAGTATTCTTTTTTTTATTTAGTTTCTTTGCCTTTGTTAATTTTTTATGTTTACTTTTTCTTTATCTTTATGCTTAATTTTTCTACTTTTTTGCAAAATAGTTCATCCCTTGTCTTCAAATTCGAAATATTCAGCATGTTTGCCTTTACCTTTCTTAAATTTTCTTATTCTTGATTCATTTTTACTCTATTCTATTTAATTTGCCCAATTTTATGTCCTCTTTTCCTTTACTGTTTCCGCTTTTTCTCCATTTTTAATTAATTTTTTGATCTTCTTAGATTCTTTCCTTTATTTCACTTTAACCTTTCAAATTTTTTTCAATGATTTTTAAATCTTTTTTTTTATATTATTGAAATTTTTATTCGTCTTAACCTTTCCATTTTATTTCCACTATATATTCTTTATTTCTTTGAATCTTTCTTTTTTCACTTCATTCTTTTTCTTTTCTCCCTTTTTTTCCTTCTTCTCCTTTTTCTCTTCAATTTAGCTCTGTTCCGAATAATTATTTTCTCCCGTTTCTTTAAACGTCTCTTTTATTCTTTTTCTTTATTTCTTCCATTCTCCTTTCTCTTTCATTAACTTCACTTTCATTCTGAATATTATCATTTTACCTTTTATTCTTCTATTTCTTTCCTTATTTTCCGTCTTTTCACATAAAACTGTGCAAGCTTTCTTTTTCTTTCTGTCAGTTTCTAGTCTTAAATATAGCCGCTTTCATTTACTTCCTACCATAGAACGTTTGATAGCAAATACGAGACTTGGGATATTGATTTATAATTTAGTCCTAGTTCCCACTAATGTGACCTTATGCTAAACTAAGTCATGAGAATTGACTAGTTACTGAATTAGGTGCTTATTTTACATATTTGTACTCTAGACAAAAGAAAACGTCGTGTGCCGATATTCAAATACAATTTAATATGGATGACCATTGCAACACAATTGTCTCCCCAATTTACCATGTGATGAGCTAATTTGTAATTAGGGTATATTTAAAACTGGAATCTGACAGAGTTCATGCAAGATGAATCTTGCCTAGTTTTGTAAGAAATTAAAAGAAACATAGTGATACAGATCAAAGCAACAGTAGCGAGTGCTGTCCTCACCGATTTCCCGATAATTATGCTTTGTGTCAAAACCAAGCTTCATTTATTTATTATTTATGAATTGCCATACATAGTTAAAATGCTACTGGAACATAGATTTTAAAATAATATTGACAATTGAACATATTTCTAAATTTGTCCTGTGTAACATTAAACACAAGTAGCAACCACGAAGGACATAAATTAAAACAGACACAATTGTATTAGTGTAATATTTATTTTTTATGTGCATACATTTCTATTTCATTTTATTTTATTAATGTTTCCAATCAGTAAAATGAATGTCACCAATCTACCTCAAATATTTCCAGAAATTTAGGCATAGCATGCCCAATCATTTTTAATGTTTTCTCATTAGTAGACATTCGTATAAGCAATATTAACTTAAATGAAACATCGTATTAACAAACCAGGTTTTCCATTTTTGTCTTGTTACACATGTTCAGGCGATTATGTTTCTCTACAGTTTCTTTTTTATATCTGAGAATCGCCAAGTGTTTTTGATAAAGATAGTGGAAAGATCTCATTGACTTCTTCACTGCCTGTAAACTTATCCTGTTCTTAGACTAGATGCCATTTACGCAATTTGGAATTCAATTTTCCAAACAAGGCAAGAAAACCAAATATGCCCTGGTTTATAAAATATGGACGGAGAAAACCGATATGGATTTTTTTTTCAAATGTTCCTGAAGCTCTCTCTCTCTCTCTCTCTCTCTCTCATATATATATATATATATATATATATACAAAATTTATAAATATAATTTTGTCCACGTTAAACCTTTTTTTTTTGCCATACTGTTAAAGGTCAATATCTACAGGAAATTAAATTTCTATGCTGGATCTAATTTTATCATGTTTCTTCTTTTCTCTTTCTAACTTATAGTTGACTAAATCCAAAATAGGACATCAGAGTTCGAATTCCAGTCTGCTTCGTGGTAATCACTCACGCGCAAATAACCTTCAGAAAGATAGAAATTTTTTTTTTTTTTTTTTTTAGTGAACATTGTATCAATACTTTTAGAATAACATAGAAATTCTTATACTGCAAAATATATTTCGACTTTAAATAAACACAAATGGGTGATAAACCATAAAAATCAATATTTAGTCAAATTTTTTTAGATCAGACTTTGATTAGCGTACAGTAAAGTATAAGGTATTTCTTGAGTGCTTATCAGTAGCAGACGCTGTTTAATTATTGCGATGTTTTGAAGTGAATATTGCATAAGTCGACATTACCCTCCAAAAGAAAGAAAAGGAAACGCAAACATTACCAAAAGTCTGAGTTTTTTTACCAAAATTTCTAAAAATATTTCGAGGTAAATTATTAACGTTTTTAAATATCATCACCTAAAGAAAACTATTCTACTGCTTTTTTTTACATTGCAGCCTAATTCAATGGAAATATTTTACAAAGAATAATATCCATTTTTTATCATCGTAATAACTCTAAAGATTTATAAAATGCTTACTTATTCGATCAAGACATGTTTTGTTTGCTTGTATGTTTTATATTTACACGAGCCTGATTAGACCAAAAAAATAGAGTAGATTTGTCAAAACCGGGTGGGCGCTATTCAATCCTCATTTCCCAAACTCTATACAGTTCAAAATTGTTTACTTGGATTCGTGATGGAAAAATTTGTCTCTGTCCTGTAGCCTTTGAAGAAGAGACATCGTGGCAGGCTTACCACCATTCTACTTAATGTGCCGTGTCTCTTCAGGACGTAGGCAATCATGGACCTCCACTTGTCTCTGTCTCTTGTCGCTTTCAATAATTTTTCATCTGGTATCTCTTCCAAGCCCCGCTCCGACAACCATTTGGTCAGACCTAACAAGTACGTCGCGCGCTGCTTTACCCTGTCTCTTCTTCCATTTATCCGACCTGTAAATATCCAGTTCTCTAGGCCTTCCTTTCTTTCTGATTATGTGTCTTAGGAACCTCATTTGTGTCTTCCTGATATTTATTATCAGTTTTCTTTTCATTTGCCTCCTTTCCTCATCATTGCACTTATTCTCTGTCTATTGTATCCTCAGCATTCTTCTGTAAAAAAAACACATTTTTGCTGCCTCAAGCCTCTCCTTCATCTCTGATGAGATCATCCAGCATTCACTTCCATACAGAAGGAAAGATATCACTTAGCAACCCAGCATATTTTTCTTGGTTTCTAATGAGATTTTCCTGTTTTTCAGTACTCGGGCTAGCTTCTGAAAATGCGTCTTTGGCCATGCCAATGCGTATTATTTTGAAACACCAATTCCCGTACGACCACCGAAATTAATCAGCGGGGAGCCTACTCAGTGACTAGATGGATGACAGCATGGGAATATCAGGTACTGTAAGCTTGGATGAGTTGGTGATGTAATGGACAGGAGCTCAGATATTATTAATAGAAGAGCCGAGTTTAAATTCCAGTCGATTTCGTTAAATTTACTTATACACAAATTTCTTTGAGAAGGGTATAAGTCCACCTTTTCTCTCACTAGATATGGGTTAATTAGTGTGACTTGTGTCACTAAATCATTATCCCCTCCCCTAAAACAATTTTGTTTCTTTAAATAACCTGTAAATTTGTGAAAATGAATGGATCGATCAAGCAAAGCCACAAGTCTACCGCTACTCTCTTATGGCTATTAAACTTTCACGTAACAGTTTGAAACATTTACTCATCAGCCTACCCACAAGTACTGTAAGTTTGCGAAACATCCGAACGTGGGGCTATATTCCTGAACACTAAAGTCTTAACCTCTTTAAATGCAAGGTCATTCGTTATCTGTCCTCCCTGTTTCCCCTTCTCGCCACCGCCTCTTACATTTATACCACAGACGTCATCTAGAAATCTTTTACCTTGAGTAGCACTCAAGCTTTCTTATCGTTGGATCTTCGGAATAGACAAAAAATCTAACAATTAAGATTTAATTAAAAATTGAAACAAATACTTATATAGTATCATTATTTACATTTCTATTGATACAATATTACCGTATAAATATAAATTCTCAGGCAGGAGACACGGTTTATGCGAATTCGGGTAGTGTAACGAATATCAGGCATGGAAAATAGACACGCGAAGACAAGATTATATTTCGAATTAGTCGGCTGAATTCATTTTACTCCAAATGTACTTTGGAAAGGTTTTAAATAGCAAGGCAGATTGAGTTGTTTTATCTTTGCTTAGTAACCAAATAAAAAGAGTGAGAACTCTGAATTCCAATGCTGTAGAAACGTCATCCAGTCTAAGATCAGGAAAACCTTTCAGACCGTAAAAAAATCAATGTGATATCTTTCCGCCATCTTTTCCAAGAATGCTTGGAAATTCTCAAATGATGCAAAAAAAAGTTGTGAAGAGCCATGATCACCTACCCCCCTAACAGATATGGCTTCCAATTTCTGTCAACTACATATTATATTCATATCTTCTCTCCTAATTCTTGTCTCTTTCTCCTTTTTTTAAAGAAACTTTTACTTCAGAACACAGAAGACATTGTTTCGTACCTTCTTTTCGAAGCTGCATAAGCAGGTTATAAATGACCTAATGTAATCGATATTGTCCAAATGTAAAATATTGAATATATATGTGTGTGGGTGTATGTGTGTGTGTGTGATAAAGAGGGCCTAGTTTGAAAAAGTTGTCTTTGTAAGTGAATATTGCAAAGAGAATATTAAAAAAAATCAGGAATACTTTAACTAAATTTCTGGAAATATTTGGGGTAGATTAAAGATATCTCTATTTCATCGGTTGCAAATGTTCATAAGACAGAAAATTAAGATATATACATGTATGCATAGTGTGTGTGTATTTCACCATAGATATTTGTAATCTATCTATATTTGACGATAGTTGTTTGGCATATCTATCTCAACAGACAGAAATCTAGGCATCTTTGAGGTGAGATCTTTGGAATCTCTCTCTCTTGGACGATAAATACTTTGAATACATATCTATCTGTTTATCATGTGGCGTCTCATGGAATAAATTTAGTGAGAAACAATAGGTTTTGTCAAAGGTCTCTTTTTTTCTTTATTCAATCATTTTCCGGTTGGTTCCTGATTTGATCGGATTTCAAGCAAAAATTATTGAAGGCTTGCAGCAGGTATAAAATATTCAAGGAACAACGAAAAAACAATGGCATGAATAGGAAAAAAGAAAACAAAAAAAAAGAAAAAAGCAATAAAAAATAACCAAATGAGGAGAAAATAGGAAATCTAGGAATTTGGGATAAACGTAGGAAAAAATTCAGAAAGGGAGAGAAAAAAGAAACAATATCAGAAAAAAGAAACAAAGCACAAAAGAAAAACAATAAAAAAAAACTAAGTCAAGAAAAAATTTCAGCAAGAGAAGGAAAGCGTATATATAGGAAATAAAACATAGTGAAAATGAAGAAAAACAATTAGGAAGAATAATAGATATTTTAAAGAAGAATAAAAAAAGAGGAATACAATAAAAATATGAAGATCATGAAGGAAAGAAAAAAAGCGGACATCAGAGAAGAATATAGAATTAAAGTAAGGAAAGAGAGAAAGTATCGAAGACAGGAAGGGAATGCCAGAAAGACAAAATCATGTTTTGGCATCAGGTTGAAATAATCCTCTTTGTTCAATCTTTTTTAGACAAGCATCTTAGGCAATAATCTCGATGCTTATGCAATATATGTTTTAAATATAAACTCTTCGTAGGACATGTCATTTGGATGTGAAACAAACCATCGAAAAACAAGAAGGAAAAATTAGTGATCAAACAAGGAAACGATTTGGGTAGACGGCGTAGCGGAGTATGAAACTAATAGTAACTGCACTGTTAATGTTATTAATCTATACGACTGTTAAACACACCATGCGACTTTGTCTCACGCACAGTTGTTCAGTGTTTGAAAAAGAAATAAATGCCAAGATTTGTAAATCAAGGACAAATTTCGTCAAGAGATATTGAGTATACATAGCTTTTTTCTTTAGTTTTTTTGTTTCTACTTTAATCTTGTTTCATATCCGCCACTATAAACTCGTTCCGGAAAATGTGTTTTATATTTCGATATGCAAGATCATGTGATTTTTTTATGTCCACTCGAAATATTTTATTTTATATTTTGAGTACGATGGACATAAATAATAGTTGAAGAAACATTTTTCAGACGATAATTATATCCATTAAACATCACAAAAAAAAAACATTAATTATTCTTTATCAGTTTCTACCCACAATAAATGAATATTAATAACAACTTATCAATTTCTCACAGACAAACAGAAAAAAGCATTTGCGAATATTCTTTCAAAAATAATAATTTGAAAGTGAGATATAATAAACACGATTTTAGCATTTCTCCATGCGTCTCCGAAGTTCTTTTATGAAATAGATTCATTATTTCATTGAATAACATTTAGATTTTTATCTTTATTTCATTTGTTTTTTGGTACGAAGATTGGGTTGTGAAAACCGTTGTTATTTTTTAGGGGTATGGAGAATCATGTCTTTAGAATTAAGATCGGATATTAACTTGAAAAGCGATTGATCTTTCTTTGTGTCTGTTAAAGAAAATATTAACGAGCTTACGTGTAAACTCTTACTTTTTAATGTTTCGTGTCCATTTAAGACGTGGATTATCATGACTCTCTACATCTTTCTATCCGGTGTAGATGTAATCAACGTATTTCCCCTTACGATACTTCTGTTTTTTTTCTGCTATGCAATTACATAAAATAGCTATGTTACCATTTCTTTCTAACCACTTTCTCTCTTTCTCATATATATATATATATATATATATATATATATATATATATATATATGCACACATTTCTTTTTTTATTTTTAAATAAAGATATACATACTGACAAATTAGGTTTGATAGTAGTTGGTCTAATGTTATGAGTTATTTAATGCCGAAATATAAATATTTTGCATGTAATTTAATTCAACATTTAAAGATAATAGTTTTAGTGATACAAGCCTTACTAATTAACCCATAGCTGGGAGAGAAGAGATGTATTCATACATTTCCTTTAAGTAAATATAATTAACAAAACTGTAATAAGAACTCTGCACTCAAATAAAAATTTCACCACCCTCACATCCAAGCTTACAACATCTGCTATTTAGAAGTAGTCCCCAATCTAGGTACTGATGAGGCTCGACTTTGCTTAACTTTGTTGATTGTACAGGAACCAACATTTCAACGTGGTGGGGCTGTATGCATGTATGTATCTCAGTCTGTTTATATCTGTTTCAGTCTATATCTATACCTCGCTATCTCTTATATTTCTTTTGATGCATATCTATCTAAGAGGGAATGCCAAAAAGTTTTCGGATCGACTCGGTTACAAAAATCAATATCACGGAGAAATGTGATTTTGGGGAACACATTGGGCCTAGCACTTTTCAACAATGTCTCTCATCTATCCCAGCCTGTTCGTATCTTCTATCGAGAGATACCTATTGATAGAAACAGAAAGCATATTGACCGTATAAAGGCATCCGTGATTAAAGTTGCGAATATTGAAGGAAATTTGATGACACTTGGCCTCCAGCTGCAACCGCTTGATATTTCTGGTGTTAACAAGAATAAATATTAATAACCATAATAATAAAAACGATCATTCTTACGATAATTATACCAATAATCCGAATAATTTGATCAGAGGCGTAACTAAGGCTGAGTGCGCCGACGGCAAATCCAAAAACGTTTCCTCTTGAGACTAATGTTCTTTAGAATTGTCTGATTTCTTCTTCGGCTACTCAAGCTGGCAGCATCCACACTAAATTTGAAGCCCGAGGCGCACGCAACATGGGCGCAATCTTGTTACTCAATTGAAAAAGAAGAGAAAAGCCGGAATGGTGGAGAATAAATAAATAAAAAAACTCACTCTCAGTCGATAAAATAGAAGAACGTTTATAGAATTTGATTTTCTTTTGTATTAACATGCATCCATAATGGTGGAAAAGACAGTTGGATTGTTCGTACTGTCAAATACGCACGAGGGTACGCACAAATATATATATATATATATATGTGTGTGTGTGTGTATGAGAGAGCGTGATACTTAAATATTAACATCAATATATAGAGGAGTGAATTTTAAGAGACTGACATATTAAGAAATAAACATGTATAAAGAACGGAAATAAATTTGAATATTTATAAATGAATAAGATAAGACTGAGGGAGATATTAAGCAAATTATGTTGTTCTTATCTGTATTGCCATGTCGAGGACGTTTCAAACCTTGTAGTCCTCAGCCTTTTCCAGGCGCTAGAAATTTGGAACCAAACCCCTTATTTCGATCACTGGGGTATATAATTCTCATTCCATGCACGGTATTCCTTCCGAATTCAGTGTCGTTCTTTCCCTTTAACTCAACTTTCCAAGTTATTTGTTCACCACTGCTATAGCCAGTTATTGAATTTACAACTCTATATCCATTGGCCATGTGTCCTTGATTTGATCCAAAGTATGACAGTGAAAGAGTACACTCTGCAAAACAAATCCTCCCAAAGTTATAAGAGCATAAATACTATCTAAATAATTTTACCAACATTTCTTTTATATTATTTCTGGTAATACATAATTATTCTCCGAAGATTCGAATGTAGTTTTTGGTAGACAATTACAAGCTTTTGTATTCTAGAATGATGGCATCTATTGATAGCTCTTTGTTTACAATGACAATTATTTAATTTTCTTGCAATGGTATTTTCTAGCATGTTATATCTTCTTATTGTCTCCAGGCACGGGAAATTTTTCTGACAACGTTTTGTCTAATTTGTCAAGCTTACTTCCTTTTTATTTTCTTTCTTGTGAGAATATTTACATAGTCTAGGAATTGTCAACAATCAGATATCTGAATTCTCACCATAAGCCACAGTATCTGGTCTGTTAACATTATGACTCCTGTTGATTAGAGTAAATATAACAAAAATATTTTAAAATTTTAAGAAAATATGTGCATGCCGATGAAATGATCTTCTGATATTGGAATTTTGGTCCAGTATTTCGTTAGCTACTCTAAGCTACTGTGGAGTGCAACTGGTTTGGAAACCTTTCAACCAATACATGGACCTTACAATACTAGGTAGCGGTGGTGTGCGAAACACTGCCTGGATAATGTTGCTTATATATCAATCCGTTCAATATTCTCGTTGTGACGCTTACAATACTGGATGGTGTTAAGAGTTATAGTTAATTTTACATTTAGTGGATGAAATTCACACGATATCAATATTCTAATGCACACTGTCTTCTTTAAGTATTGTGAAATTCTTGCAGTGTCTATTTCAATATCATATTACAAAGTTATGTTGCTTTCTCAGAAAGCGTAACTGATTCTAACAAGCTCTAGGATGAAGCACTTTGATTCTACATAGAAAAGGGTTTAGGAATACAGATGATGATCATCTGTTGGTTGAGATAATTCACATGGATTAATTTATGCAGGCTTAGCGATATCACTTCATACAGTTGTGAGAATGGACAGCTATTTAGTTTGTTTACAGCAGACTCCCAAGAGCAGAATACAAGCGTATGTTTTTTTTTTAATTTTGGAATATCTTTCCCAGATATTGAAAGAATCTCCGTTTTGCAGTCCTCAATTTCAGAAAACCTACGACTCACCATTTCCTATTTCAAGAATATGTCCTAGCTTGGGTCACAGTAGATTAAACCCGCCAGTTTAAATTTAGCATAATTTCCATAAGGAGAGAAAAATGGGAGAATAACTCCCTCTTCTATCGACTTTTCTCTCTCGTTATAAGCGCAACGGCCGTGCACAAGTAATTATTCTTCTTTTTAACCACTATATAGAAACTTTTCTATCCGCCATCAGAATGGCTGAAGTTAGTCTTTTAGTGAGCAACGCACTGAGAGACTGGCCCCAATTTTTCAATCTACCTGAAGTGAAACGACTACAACGAATCTGTAGCTGCATCTATTACCAAGGAAGATTCGATCACTGTGTCTGGCCAGAATGTTGTTCTCGTCAGAATCTATCATTCGTACTTGCATTGAATACTTTTGTCATGTCTGGTCGGGTGCTTCTGCTATTTATCTCGACGTTCTCGACAAAATACAAAGAAGGATCTGCAATGTAATCGATTTTGTCTTCAGTCACTTTCTCACTAACGTGACATGGCTTCCCACTGTCTTTTTTACAAATATTTTCTTGACAATTGCTCTGATGAGCTTTTTTTTTTAGTGACATGACCACACAAATTTAAGAGTGCTACTAGGATGGCATCTAAATCTCACAATTTTATCGTTTAAATTATTAACGTAGCCTTCACTTCTACTCCAACAGTTTCTTTTCTCGAACTTCCTGCCTGCAGAATTCCCTTTCGTATACTTGCTGCTCTCATAGCGACAATGTCCAAAAGTTTAAATGCAGCATTAATTGCCATCTTTTATCTTCTATTTCCTTGAATCCATCTTTCCTTCAATACTCTTTGTACCCAGTCTTTTCTCTTTTTGCTTGGGGTGAAGTGATTAAAAAAAAATAAAAATATGTGCATATACTTCTGAGATGCGTTACTATTTACATTGTTCGGACTGCTGTTCTCATTTTTAATGCCATATTTACAACGCTACGACTATTGTACGCCAAGGCTTTTTTAAGGTGCTTGAAATTTCAAACCAAACTCGTTATTTCGATGACGGAGTTATATCATTCTCGTTTTATGTGACATGCCAGTTTCAGTGTACATATAGTTATTTTCCTTTAACTCTAAGTTGTTTGTTCACCACTGCTATAGGCAGTTGTTTAACTTACAAATCTTTGGGTCAAGTCACTGTATGCAACCAACGTTTTTATCCACTGTGCAATGGTTCGAAATTCTAAATTCTGTAGAACGGCCGAAACGTCTTTAATATAGCAATGGAGACAAAGAAAGGACTCTAACCAATGTAAAAAAATTATACTTATATTCATGCATCAAATTAGGAAACTGGCGAATACAAGTTTAATAATTGTATTCATTTTGTTCATCTCCTAGTTTCTTAAATGTAAAAACTACGATGTATAAATTGCAGCAAAATATACAACCCAAGATGTGAAAAATGTATTGTCAACTTGCATATGGAGCAAGTTTGGAAATTTATCCATATATAATGTAGGAACAATGAAAGGGGAAAATGACAAATGAATTCGAAGATATATAGGAATATTGAAAGATGTCTTCTAACAAGTCAGTACAATACAAAGATGGGAAAGTATTGTTTGAAACAAAGAAATCAATGCTGAACTACAATCTAATATCTAAGCACTTCTTTGGCAGTGAAGGCTTGAAAATCTTCGAGAGATTTGAACCCAAATAGATGAGTCTCATGACTAATGTTAAAGAACGCCACGGATAGAACCAGTAAACATTAACGTTGTTTTAACAATGCTTGGAACTGGAAGGAAACTTATACTTCCAACCAGAATAATGCTGAAAATTATGGCTGACACAGTGAGGAAAAAAGCAAAGAGAACATTCTCGGGATATAAGTCAAGAGAATTCGTGAGTAACCGAATTCACAAATAAATAGATTAAAGAGGAAGAACAGATTGTTATAGGTCAAAATTACTTAAATGAACAAGACACTGAGTTGTGGAGAGTCGTGATCACACACGTTGTGAAAAAAAATTGGTACATGTTTTTTTTTTATAGATTTTTATCATTATAATTGTTTTTTCTTTTTTTAAATATTTAAATTTTTTAACTACGTTACCTTTTCGCATTTCCCTTTATTTAAAATATTACTTTATTCGTTATTTGTTTCTTATATTTCACTCGCACCTACACAAATTGATTTATACACAACCTTAAACTTTTTTCAAACCTTTTACTCTCCATTCCCTTCAGTTCTAAATATTACTCTACCTCTTTCACTGTATTTCTTTTTGCCTTTTTTTTCTTCTGAGTCGCGTCATTTCTTCACCTTCTCCATTTTTATTTCTCTCAGTTCACAGAGATCCGCCATGTTTGTTCACATTTAAAAGATAAATTTGCATTAAGTATTTGAATATTTCTAAATCGAGACGTATTTATTTTATTTTATCAGCTACTAAGAATACGAAAATGTCATTCCCTTGTCGGGATAAAAGAAGCACTTAGTTCTTGATATCTTTTTCCCTCTGTTGGGACCACATTCTCTTTTATTTTGTTTGTTTGCTTGTACTTCTTTTTGCTTGCATTAGAAGAGATTTTTCGTTAGCTTACAGTTGCTTTACCAAAATATTCTTTCTAATTTCGCTTTTTTTTTCTTCTATCCTTTTCCCCTGAAATTTTGCTTTGCGTGTTTACAAAAGTTTTACTGTTTTACCGGATTAAATTCAGAAAATTTTTATGCAAAATGTAAAGAAGTCGGACAGTTCATAAGTTTGAAATCGATATTTTATTTGACCTCACTTCCCTCGACTAAAATCGATCGAAGCTAGTTTAATCTATTTATTTATCTATGTAAGTATTTGTACATCGATATCAAAACTTTTCATATCAATTCATCAGGCAGAATATTTATTCTGAGTTTCTTCATATCTGTGGATGCAAATATTTAAACGTCTATTCGAACATTGTTGTTTTTATAAGAATGTCTGTACATTTAGATGTATCAGTTAATAAGTTTGAATACACACACACATATATATATATATATATATATTTAGAAACACCCTCAATTTTACTTAAGTAGACAGACACAGTAATAAATTAGGGTCTTAAAAATGTTATCTATATCTATCTCTCTCTCGTTATATATATATATATATATATATATATTTAAATGAATTTCTAAGAAGTCAATGGATATATTATCCTACATTATTTCCTACTATTTCTAACTTTACTTTTTTAACAGTTTGGGTATTTGAGTAATTTCATACGAAATAAAGTCTTTATTATATCACTCGAATGTACAGGTCGTTACATATAATTCGTATCATTTATAAAAATTAAAACAGCAAGTCTTCTCAAATATAGGTATCTGTAAATTAATGTTTGTGGTAGCTATATGTATTTGTACATATTCTAAAATATAATTTGTAATCTTTTTTTTTTCCACTACAAAGTGTACAATTTGTTTCGACATGGAAATTACAATGTCACATCAGGTGGTGTTGAAAGAATGGAAAGACTCTTTTCTTATAATTGGCGAGTTGTAATATATATATATATATGATTATTTATATACATATCTATATGTGATTATACGTAACTATATATAATGATATCTATATGTGATTATACGTAACTATATATAATGATATCTATATGTGATTATACGTAACTATATATAATGATATCTATATGTGATTATACGTAACTATATATAATGATATCTATATGTGATTATACGTAACTATATATAATGATATCTATATGTGATTATACGTAACTATATATAATGATATCTATATGTGATTATACGTAACTATATATAATGATATCTATATGTGATTATACGTAACTATATATAATGATATCTATATGTGATTATACGTAACTATATATAATGATATCTATATGTGATTATACGTAACTATATATAATGATATCTATATGTGATTATACGTAACTATATATAATGATATCTATATGTGATTATACGTAACTATATATAATGATATCTATATGTGATTATACGTAACTATATATAATGATATCTATATGTGATTATACGTAACTATATATAATGATATCTATATGTGATTATACGTAACTATATATAATGATATCTATATGTGATTATACGTAACTATATATAATGATATCTATATGTGATTATACGTAACTATATATAATGATATCTATATGTGATTATACGTAACTATATATAATGATATCTATATGTGATTATACGTAACTATATATAATGATATCTATATGTGATTATACGTAACTATATATAATGATATCTATATATGTGTGTGTGTGTGTATATATATATATATATATATAACGATAAAAATATAGTTTTAAGGTATGATACATTTATGGTTTAATGTGCTCAATATCAGGGATAAATTGGACATAGACGTCAATACTCAATGTAATTTCATACTTACGCGCAATCTTCATCCCATGTGTACTTTGGCTTGATTTTTAATATATGCATGTTAATGGTGCATTATGGATACGTATCTGTTCTTATTCTAACTGTTATATATATTTCATACAGAGTAAGACGAAGTAAATACAAACGCTTTAATGACGTGTTACATTCTGTCAATGAATTGATTCATGCGATCAATACTTCAAGTGATGGTATTAGATTAATATATAAAAATGTCTAAATTTATAATTTACATAGGAACTTTAAATTTACAGTGATACAGGTCATGCTTTGTTTTTCCTGTCTCTATTTCCTTCTTTCTCGTCATGAAACTGCTGCTGTATTTTCCTGATGTTATGTATAAATTTCCTTTTCGTTTCTATCCTCTCCAAAACCACGATATTATCCACATGCTCGGTCCATGGTATCCTCAGCATCCTTTTGTTGTACCACATTACGTTGATTTCAAGTCTTTGTCATCTTTGAGATTTTCCAGAATTCACTGCCATATCAAATACAAGCACAAAAAATAATTCTAAGTAGGATGCCGACAACTATATGACTCAAAATACTAAATTAAATTTAAATGCACCAATTTAATCCTGAAAAACGAACACATTGGTGGATAAAAATAAAATTAAATATAATAAATATATGAAGTGAGATACAGATAAACAAAATAAACGGATGCCCTAAGCAAAATTGTTGCAAAAAACAATACAGTTCTCCTTTTCCTCTTAACTTCCTGTAGACTAAACAGCGTAATTATTTTCAACAAATATTTTTAAGGAAATTATGCTAATTACTTATTTTTACTCTGTTGACACGACTACATAAATTTAAGCGTGTTACTAGATTGGCAACTAGGTTTGTTGAACTAGCTAGATTCAACCTCCACTTTTACTATAAGTTTCTATTCTCAAAATTCCAACCTATAGAACTCTCTTGCGATATGTTGCTTCCCTGCAAGCTAACATTTTAGAAGTTTAATGTTCATTTTCCTTACGTCTCTCTGGTGAGATCGTATTCTCTTTTACTCCCTATAGCCCTCTTGTGGTATTAACTGCTTGCTTGCTTGGAATGAAAACATTAAAAATAATTATGTCCAATAGGTTGACATAAACAAAGCATTAAATCACCACTCACCATGCAGTGCTGAGTTCGGTAAAATCCGCTTATATATATAATCCAAAAAAGTAGGTAAAATCCTAAAAACCAGATCCTATTAATAAAATTTATTAATATTAAAAATGATCCATTTGGAGGGCTCGATGCAAATAGTATTATATATTTACAGAGCAAAATATGTATATTATATTAAATATAATTCCCAGTTCTTCATACGTTGTATAGCTATTTCATCGAGAAAAATTTCGCTTCTTCAGCAACGATCAAATAGAAAAATATTTTATTTTAATTATGGTACAAAAATTTGCATACGGGAAGAAGCCCCAAATCATATCCCTACAAAAGAAGTTTACTTAAAAAAGAGGAGGTACTTAAAAAAGAAAAAAAAGAAAAACTTTGTCGTCCAGGCAAAGATAAAAAGTGGCAAAGAAAGATTCAAGACTCGATATTAGAAGACTTTTAGACTGCGTCTCTATTAAAAAACTAAAAATCTGTCACAGGAATGGAAGAGGTGGGCAAAAAGAAAACGAAAAGAAAATGAGGTAGACAAGGAGAAGAGTTAAGAGAAACCACATTTTATATATCTTCGGTAGTTATGATGACGAATGCCGGCTTCAGATGTTTAAAAAAAAGGAAAAGTAAACTGGACGAAGGTAGAGAAAAGAGACAATATATTTATATCTAGCTATTAAAAAGTTATTCAAAAAATTTCGTTCAAAATAATATGACCAAATTATTGTAGTTGGTTTAAAATATTAATAGAATGAAAATGGGGATAATTTTATTATAGGTCTAAAATGAGAATTTGGCAAATAATATACGTATACAAACACCCGCACATAAACATATGTATCCTTACACACACACACACACACATATATAGTTCAGTCCTTGCACGGCATAAAGCAACTGCGACAAATAAGATGATTTGGTGTAAAAAGAATTACATACAAAAACATATGCTACGGAGCTAGATCAAAAGAGTAATCTGAAGACAGTAGATAGTTATATATACACACACATATATATAATAATAATATATAATAATAATATATATATAATATATTATTATTATTATTAGTATATATATATAATATATTAATATTATATATATATATAATATATTATTATTATATATATATATAATATATTATTATTATATATATATAATATATTATTATTATATATATATAATATATTATTATTATATATATATATATAATATATATATATATATATATATATATAATATATTATTATTATATATATATAATATATTATTATTATATATATATAATATATTATTATTATATTCATATAATATATTATTATATATATATATAATATATTATTATTATTATATATAATATATAATATATTATAATATAATATATTATATTATAATATATTATATATAATATATTATAATATATTATATATAATATATTATAATATTATATATAATATATTATAATATAATATATTATAATATATTATATATAATATATTATAATATAATATATTATAATATATTATAATATATAATATATTATATTATAATATATTATAATATATTATAATATATTATAATATATTATAATATATTATATTATATTATAATATATTATATTATAATATATTATATTATATTATATTATAATATATTATAATATATTATAATATAATATATTATAATAATATAATATATTATAATATATTATATTATATTATAATATATTATATTATATTATAATATAATATATTATAATATATAATATATTATAATATATAATATATTATATTATAATATAATATAATATATTATAATATATTATATTATAATATAATATAATATATTATAATATATAATATATTATATTATAATATAATATAATATATTATAATATATTATATTATAATATAATATATTATAATATATTATATTATAATATATAATATATTATAATATATAATATATTATATTAAGTAATATAATATAATATATTATAATATATAATATATTATATTATAATATAATATAATATATTATAATATATAATATATTATATTATAATATATTATAATATATTATAATATATAATATATAATATATTATAATATATTACAATATATAATATATTATAATATATTATAATATATAATATATTATAATTTATAATATATAATATATTATAATATATATTATAATATATAATATAATATATTATAATATATATTATAATATATTATAATATATATTATAATATATTATAATATATATTATAATATATTTATTTAGTGCATCAAGGCAGCGGATAATTTTCTAAACATGTCCTGTTAAATATAAAAATGAATGTCTGTTTAACCATGAGCCGTTCTAAACATCGTATTTTGGCTTTAATTTCAGGTGGAAATAAAGACAAAAGTTCTTCAACATTTGGATAATTTTTTATTAAGTTGGTTCTAAGCTTTCGGCTCACATGAGCCATCTTCGGAGAGGTTACATGGACGTTGATAAAATCGTCGCTGATGGTAGATATTTTATCTTGTGTTGACAGAAAATTCCGCTAAGCATCGGAAACAGTTACCAAAAGTAGCAAACGCAGTTCGCAAATTTGTAATGCGGTTCTCTGGCGTCACACCGCGTGAGAGCTCGAAATGATATCAGAACCATATATTTAAATTCAATGTAATGTGTTGTGGCCAGACTTATTAAGTGTGGGTTGTTTGTATTTAATGTAGTTGGCCTCAGATAAATGAAGGTTGTTTTTACTGTGTGTATGAGTGAGGATTATTGTATTGTTAATTAAAATCTGTCTGATATTACCAATATATGTAGTGGGTATCATATTACATGCCCGTTCAGAGCTTGTATCTCTGGTACTAATAATAAACCCACTACATATATAGGTTTAATTACAACCACGCTTTCCCGTAGACTTACCTGTCACCTTTCTGATCAGAGTACAATAAAACATTTATTAGAAAAACGTAGTCATCGAGAAAAAGTGACTGATGGTGGGCTGCTAATAAGGATCGATTAAATTGCAGATCCTCCTTTGGATTTTACAGAGAACCTCAAGTTGAATAGCAGGAGCATTCGACCAGATATAGCAACAGTATTCAATGCACGGACGAACGGTAGATTAATAAATGTGCAAAATATATTTAGACAGGAAAACCTTTCTGGCCCGACAGTGAGACACTTTCTAGCAGTAGATGCAACAATGAATCCAATGTAGTCATTCCCTCTGAGGTCATTTGAGTGAGAGCCCAAGGGGGCACAGTGCGTTGCTCTCTAGATGACTAGCGTCACACATTCTAATGATAGGCAAGAATTATCAAATCTGGTGGTTAAAATAGAGCAGCTTTGTTTTAGAATCATTAAAGTTTACTAGCCATTCCTTACACCATTTAATCACAGATTACAGGCCCTTTCGAAGTCCAGCAGCCAGGCTTACTTTGTCATTTTGGTGGATTTCTAACAGAGACGGTAGAAAATGGTAGCGTCATCTTCATAGATGCTAACTTAGAAATTGTTTACATTAGAAAGATCATTAATGAAGATCAGAAAAGCGTAAGACCTAGGATAGTGGTGGAAGACGCCCGCGTTTGTATGAAAGGATCGGATCTAGGGGAGACGCCCGCGTTTGTATGAAAGGATCGGATCTAGGGGAGACGCCCGCGTTTGTATGAAAGGATCTAGAATATGTCCATTCAAAACAATCTTCATTTCACGATAAGATTAAATCAAACAATCGCCCGGAAAAAACATAGCTCTGGAGCTTACACATAATGCCAGCATACCAAACCCTGTCAAATGCTTTCGAGATATCAAGAGAAACAGCTCGAGCTTCGCTGTTCTTATCAAGAATCTGATGTATGTATTCAGTGATAGTCGTTAGCACAACAGCGGTAGACCTGGCAAAACGGAAACCATTTGGTTTGTCAGAGGGAAGCTTATGAGATATTACATGCCTATTTCAGTATCGAAAATAGCCTCGAATACCTTGCCAAAAAGAGGTAATATGCTAAGAGGGTGATAATTAGAGACTGGAATTTCATCACCTTCGCTTGTCCTTATGAGAGTCAAGCATAGAAATTATTTAAGAGACCATATATATATATATATATATATAATTGAGCTTCAGTTCTAGGTGGAAAATTAGGTAATCAGATGCGGAGCTGGATAAGAATTTGCGAGCAAAGCACTCAACCTTGTCTGCTGTGAATATGAAGATCTCGAATTGATTGAATAGAGGCGTGATTGAGGGTTTTCTGTTGTTCAGTAAACTCTTGCAGAGCCGCCAGTAATCTTTTTGAAACCAAACTTGCTATATACTGCTTCATTCTATCAGATAACGGTCGGTTAGCATAATTAAGGACATGCTTACATTTATTACGAGAAGAGACAAAGAACCGCTTATTGTAATCAGACGTGTCGGTCCGGTAAAGCCGAAAAAGGCGTTTCCTGTGGGCAATAGCAACCGAGCAAGCAGGAGAAAAACAAGAACTAGATTTAAGTAGAAAGTTTTTAGCTGAGATGAATGCATCGATGCCCGATTTCACGCAGGAGGTGACTTCAGATGCGCAGTAATGAACAGGGAGGCTAAAAATTTTGATCCAAGGAACATTGCAAAGGAAATCACAGAACGAAGTTCCTGGGCAGAGTGGGGTTGAAAGTGACATTTACTGACACTCCAGCATGATCAGAGTTGCCAAATCTTTCATTAACACGTTTTTTTTTTCCTTAAGAATTCTAGAAAGGCGACAGATAAACAATCTAACTTTTATATTCAGTGCAAATATCGGCTTTTTTCTCCTCCGTCTTAGAGAAAGGTACGCATGAGTCTTAAATAAAGCAATTCTTGGACAAAATTCCATCCTTCGGACAGATGGCGTTTTACAAGTAAAATATTTCATTTTCTCACGCTCGCTCTTTCTCTTTTTCTCACGCTCGCTCTCTCTCTCGCACTCTCTCTCTCTCGCACTCTTTCTCTCTCTCTCTCTCTTTCTCTCTCTCTCGCACTCTTTCTCTCTCTCTCGCACTCTTTCTCTCTCTCTCGCACTCTTTCTCTCTCTCTCTCGCACTCTCTCTCTCTCTCTCGCACTCTTTCTCTCTCTCTCTCTCGTTCTCTTTCCTCTCGCACTCTTTCTCTCTCTCTCTCGCACTCTCTCGTTCTCTTTCCTCTCGTTCTCTCACTCTCTCTGGCTCGCTCTCTCTCTCTCTCTCCTCTCTCTCTGGCTCGCTCTTTTTTTTCTCTCTCTCTCACTCTCTCTCCGGCTCGCTCTTTTTTCTCTCTCTCGCACTCTCTCTCGCACTCTTTCTCTCTCTCTCTCTCGCACTCTTTCTCTCCACTCTTTCTCTCTCTCTCTCTCGCACTCTTTCTCTCTCTCTCTCTCTCGCACTCTTTCTCTCTCTCTCTCTCTCGCACTCTTTCTCTCTCTCTCTCTCTCTCTTTCTCTCTCTCTCTCTCTCGCACTCTTTCTCTCTCTCTCTCTCTCTCTCTCTCTCTCTCTCTCTCTCGCACTCTTTCTCTCTCTCTCTCTCTCGCACTCTTTCTCTCTCTCTCTCTCTCGCACTCTTTCTCTCTCTCTCTCTCTCGCACTCTTTCTCTCTCTCTGCACTCTTTCTCTCTCTCTCTCTCTCTTTCGCTCTCTCTCTCTCTCTCGCACTCTTTCTCTCTCTCTCTCTCGCACTCTTTCTCTCTCTCTCTCTCGCACTCTCGCACTCTTTCTCTCTCTCGCTCTCTCTCTCTCTCTCTCTCGCACTCTTTCCTCTCGTTCTCTTTCCTCTCGTTCTCTCACTCTCTGGCTCGCTCGCTCTCTCTCTCTCTCCCTCTCTCTCTCGGCTCGCTCTTTTTTCTCTCTCTCTCACTCTGGCTCGCTCTTTTTCCGGCTCGCTCTTTTTTTTCTCTCTCTCTCTCTCTCTCTCCGGCTCGCTCTTTTTTTCTCTCTCTCGCACTCTCTCTCGCACTCTTTCTCTCTCTCTCTCGCGCTCTTTCTCTCTCTCTCTCTCACTCTTTCTCTCTCTCTCTCGCACTCTTTCTCTCTCTCTCTCTCTCGCACTCTTTCTCTCTCTCTCTCTCTCTCTCTCTCGCACTCTCTCTCGCACTCTCTCTCTCTCTCGCACTCTCTCTCTCGCACTCTTTCTCTCTCGCACTCTTTCTCTCTCGCACTCTTTCTCTCTCGCACTCTTTCTCTCTCGCACTCTTTCTCTCTCGCACTCTTTCTCTCTCGCACTCTTTCTCTCTCGCACTCTTTCTCTCTCGCACTCTTTCTCTCTCGCACTTTCTTTCTCTCGCACTCTTTCTCTCTCGCACTCTTTCTCTCTCGCACTCGTTCTCTTTCCTCTCGCACTCTTTCTCTCTCTCTCGCACTCTTTCCTCTCGTTCTCTTTCTGGCTCGCTCTTTTTTCTCTCTCTCTCCCTCTCTCTCTGGCTCGCTCTTTTTTCTCTCTCTCTCCCTCTCTCTCGGCTCGCTCTTTTTTTCTCTCTCTCTCACTCTGGCTCGCTCTTTTTCCGGCTCGCTCTTTTTTTCTCTCTCTCTCTCTCACTCTGGCTCGCTCTTTTTCCGGCTCGCTCTTTTTTTCTCTCTCTCTCTCTCTCTCTCTCCGGCTCGCTCTTTTTTTCTCTCTCTCTCACTCTCTCTCCGGCTCGCTCTTTTTTCTCTCTCTCTCACTCTCTCTCCGGCTCGCTCTTTTTTTTCTCTCTCTCTCACTCTCTCTCCGGCTCGCTCTTTCTTTTTTTCTCTCTCCGGCTCGCTCTTTCTTTTTTTCTCTCTTTCTCTCTCTCTGGCTCGCTCTTTCTTTTTTTTCTCTCTCTCTCTCTGGCTCGCTCTTTCTCTCTGGCTCGCTCTTTCTCTCTTTCTTTGCACACATTCTCTAGATAAGAATAAACAAAAAGTAACGTAATTTAACATTTTCACATACGGACAAATATCCTCATTTTTGCTGTTATTAATCTAACATTTGGCCATTGTAGCTGTCAATTATGAAACGCCCAACTAAACACTTTATTTAATCTAGTTATGTAAGCTGTTTTTGTTTCCCGGTTCATACTTGAATAGTACTGAATCGGAACAAGCCAAGTTATCTCCCTAGACATGGATAGCAGGATTGAGAAAAATCTACCTCAATAGCTTAAAAAAATGTAATCAGTTCGAAATAGATGAATGTTACCCAAATATACAGACATTTAAAGAAGGTCGGAGCGCACAAATCTCTAAAGGTTGCGATTGTGAAGACACTATGAAGACATTCAGTCAGTTAAATGCCATACGAGATATACGCTTGGGCGATCATGTCTCGAGAGACAAGAGTGACTGTGCAGAAGACTTTCCCGCAGTAGGTTACCATTCCATTCTTCGGTAGACTGGTAATTTTCAAAGCGCAGCTTAGATGTGACACCAAGTGAGGATCGAACTCACTACTCATTTGTAATGATTCTAGTGATATAAGCGTGCTAAACATTATACCACCTCGAGATGGCTAGTTCTGCAATAGACTGCTAACCAAGATTATAGGAACCAATATGTCTTGGTATTTAATCCATAGCTGGCGTGGGAAGACAGATTAATATCTTTCCCAAGGGTATTAGCGCGTAAATGGATGAAACGAATTGAATTAGAATTCGAACCTGGGTCTCCGATTTCTCGTCCGGAGCCGATATCGACTGCACCAAAACAAACATGAAGACATTAGTCAGACTGTAAAAATGAAAATTGTTCCTCATTTCAGCAACTAAATATGAAAATAAATGTCTGTTGCACCCAGACAAAAAAACAAAATTTTGAAAGTTGTTTTTTAATGAGGTTATTGACTGAGATTAACTCAATTATAAATTTACAGGTTTATAAATAAACATGATGAAATAGAAAAGATGCTTCAGTGAGAATTGTGCAAGTGACGATGATTTAATCCTGAAAATCTATTATATCATCAAAGTTGTTATATAGAAAATAAACAATATAAAACAAGAGAAGGTTTTATAAATCTAAACTTATTTATAAATGGAACTTTGTGTGTATGTGTCTCCGTTACCTATAGACTTCGAAACGGCTAAACCGATTTTCTTGAACATTTACACAGTTATACTATAAGCATTTGCGAGTGTTCTTAACTAGGTTTTGTGTCGAGGTACCCCTGATAACTATCGATAATCGATAAAATCGGGTTATAGAAGGAGTGGTCCGATTTTAATCAAATTTGATACACTCATAGACAAAGACATAAGAAACAATATTCAGAAGTTTCAAGGTTACAGTTCTTACAATAGTGGAGAAAAATTGATATCGATACCAGGAAATCAAAATTCAACTTACATCCATTCATTTTTCTTTCAGGCTACGGTTTCGCTTTAACTGGAAACAACTATTACTATTTAGTCTTTCGTGTCAACGTCCAAAGAGTCTGAGCTCTAGGACCATGGATTAGTTTTAAAACATTGATTACCCACGAGCAACCCCGGGCTATACTGCTAGATTTAAAGTAAAACACAAATGGTTATTTTTATCTTTTTTTTTTTTTTTTTTTTTTTTTTAGAATTTAAATATAAGCCCTTCTGATGACCGGTTGGACACAGGCAATTTTTTTTCTGGAGGAGTTAAAATCAATGCAAAAATTTAGGAGTCGCACTATACATGGAATATGGTTATACCCAAATATATATCGTAATTAAGTGGTAAATCCAAAAAATATTTATTATTATTGTTTTGCAATTCATGTCCTGACGTAAAATGAGATTTTTCTTTGTGCATTCTGCTATATATTATATATACACTAGCTGTATAGCCCGGCATTGCGCGTATTTATTTTGTTTTTCTCTCAATGGTTATGCTGTAATGGTAAGATCAATTGCTTATTCAATGTGGTTGCCGTGACGCGCAAGTTAAAAAAATGCAAAGTAAATGTTTTTTGTTGTATTTTTAAAACGGGATTCATGCTTGGTCAATTTTACAATTAAAGAGGGTGGTTTATGTACAACTGGAAGAACGAGGGCGGGCGTCACGGGAGCCTGTGATGCGATGATGTTGTGACGCAGAAAAGGTGGCTGCATTGTTCTTACAACCTCAGAGGGTTGCCACCTTCTAGAAAAAGTGAAATTGTTATGGCATATGATAAGGGAAAAGTTACAAAAGAAACCCGTTTTTTCTTAGAATACAACGATGTTTCCGAGAAATGAACGATCGCAAAAACCAACGTGTTTCCATTAATGTTTGCCGCACCCTGTGTGTCAATTGAAATTTCTGCTAACCTATATAAAGGAACCAAACTTTGCTTTACTAGGGACTCGAATTTTGTTGAGTTTCAGCGAAGCGTCTTGGAGAAATTCATAAAAGTGCGCAAAGAGTACATGAAATTATGTTTGTCGTTGTGTTTCGACGAATCCTGTACACTGATCCAAATGTATTTTGTGTACGTCAAAGGTTCGGATCTTAATCTACTCGATTTTAGTTGAATTCGCATGAGAAGTGTTCGTAAATTCTCAGCATTTCGGTGATTACGGCCGTACCGTGTAAATTGACAAACGACCCATTTTTGATTGAAATTAGAACGAGGGTTTCGGAGGAGCGGAATTCGTTAGAATGGAGACACACACGCACACACAGGTATATCTAATTATATATATATATATATATATATATATAGATATACACTTTTTAAGATGTCTACTTTTAAAACTACAATTACAGTTTGTACACGTACGAATTATGAAAGAAAAATTAAAGCGTTATAACATATCAGTTAGACTGTTAATTGCCATTCGTGATATACACTTGGACCGTCATGTCTATTCGATCCATGACTGATGCAGTTGAAGATATCCTGCAGTAGGTCGGCATTTCTTTCTGCGATAGAATGGTTGCAAACGAAGACTATAAAATCCTGTAAACCAAGAGAGTTGTGGGGGAACCACATCTATAGCAACCATACCTCCAGTGACGTTTTCTTGGATATGACAGCCTGACGAAGTCCATCTCTCTAGAGTCTGGTTTAAACTTTTCCTTCTTCTAAAGTAGTTGCTAACGAAGTCTATAGAGCCTAATTATCCTGCTATTTACCCATGACGAAGACGGAATAGATTCATAACGTTTTCAAGAGTATGCAACTGTACGTGAATTTAATAATCTCTATCGTGTTTCTAATTTTACCATCTGACTAATCTGTTTCCTCCTCACCGTTTAAATTTAGATACATAGAAAAGAGTACTAAACTTATGTAATATAAAAAACAAAGAATGCATGATATAGCTTTTTCTATATGACAGTGAATGTTGAACAGTCTTATCACAGATAAAGAAAAAAGTAGTTGTAACAGAAATGTAGTTCTTTAGAAGGATGCTGCGAATACCATGGTATTCCTTGGTCATAACATCCTAACGGAGTCCAGTCTAGTTTGAAATTATCCTTCTTCTTGACTGGTTTCCAACCAAGACTATTTAGCTCAATATGTTCTGCTATTTAATACGTAATTGAAGGGAGAATGGACGGATATTTGTACGTAAATGAATGCAATTAATCCGACTAGAGTGCGAACTCAGCTCTGATCTTTCTCATTCCGATATTCATTATACCACAAGGCACATACAGCGGTTAAAACAAATCTTGTATTCCTTGTAAGAACACCAGATTCAAAGAATGGGATCAAGTAAAGTATAACTCAATGGCTATTTACTCTTCTAATCAAATGAAAGTAAACATTTTTCTAGTGACGTGAATGATTGCGGAATACTAATGTAGCTGTTACACCCATCATTATTGAAATATTCGAAGGGACTTTCGAGATGATTTTTCTTTTATTTGTTGTGTCTACTCGGCGTAAACGATCATGTCTCTTTACAATTTCTTAAACTTTGTAGCTCTTAATCAGGTTTATCTATTTGCTACTAGCAATGTCACATTGGCCGGCTTTAAATACAGAAGATTGCCTCTTTAAAAAAAATACAAGTGTTTTCTCCATGTAATATTGTGTTGAACTTTTCTTTAACAAAGTAGAATACTTCATAAAAAGAAATTATAACAAAGATTAAACTGGTGAGCTACGCGTAATTTCTTTTTCTTTGATTTGCAAAGGGTGTGTAAGTTTTGAAACAAACATTTGAAAAATGTGGAAGTAGATCTTATCAGGAATCAGTAAAAATACACACATACTCTGACATGTTCAGTTTTTTTTTTTATAGATTTCGCCTAATCCCTGTTCCGTCAATCATCTATACAAGCGCCTTTGTCAAGTCTTTCGCTGCTATCATTGCCTTTAATATGTTCAGTCAGTTTTCAATTCTCGAAGACCTTTTTTCTTTTTGTGTGTATTGAAAATATTTTCATTCTCTTCTTTCTTTTTTCCTGAAAAACTTTAGCGTTGTTCCCATTTTCAGTCCATGATATTCTCAAAAGGCTTCTACAGAACCACGTTTTTGCTACCTCTAGTTTTTTCTTCCTCTATGAGAAGATTGTTCAGCATTCACTGTCATATAGAAGAATTTTCCTTTGTTGCTAAGAGGAGAAAATTTAAATTATTCAGATGATAATATTAAACACACAATAGAGTAATAAATAGCAACTTGGATCAAGTTCATTGAATTCACTTACGTTTGCATACCCTTGAAAAAGAATGAATATCTCTATCATTTATAAATAGCCGGAGAGATTGAGCTCTATAGTCTTGATTGGCGACCAGTTTAGAAGACGAATTTGAAACCAGCCCATACAGTTATGGACTCCGTCTGGCAGTCATGTCCAAAGAACGCCACTGAAGGTATGGTTGCTGTAGATGTGGTGCCACTATGATTCCTGGGTTTTACAAGATTCGTGATCGCGATCGTTCATCTCTGCAAGAGAATGAATTGTTGTCACTTGATACTTAAAGAGACGACTCTGAATTCAAAACCGTAGAAGGTTTTTCTCTTTTCGCTTGTATTTTCAAATACTTTCCTTAAATTTTAATAAGACAGCGTTTTTCTTTCAAAAAATATTTTTGTTATTCAACTAATTAATGCTCTCCGATTTATTTCAGGGGCGTAAATCACTCCGACATTAGATTTATTTTTATTTTATTTTTTTTTATTAGCGTTGTACGAAAACCATTTAAAGAAACGTAGCTATTTCTAGATTGGCTACAATTTAATCACGAACGCACGGCCTGATTGCTCTTTCTGCGTTGGAAATAATGACAGGCGATATTTTGCGTTATAGAAGACGCACCTTTTAACCCTGCATACTCCTGGAATATTCAGTTAAATTTTGGCAAGAATGTCGGGTAGAATGTGTAGTCTGCCACAGGCAGGTTTTATCAAAAATATATTATTATTGATTTTAATAAAGCAGACATCAACATCAAAGGGCAAACAAATAATGCACCCATTTTCAATATGAAAAATTGTCTGCCTCTATACTACTATTTTTTTAAACAATGAAATCATTTAGTTCTTGGCATGAATAACTAAAAACCTTGGGGTTGTTGATAGTAAACGGTGTATTAGTAAGCCTACTAACTTTTGTCATCATGTAGACCTTCTTTTTATTAAGATAATGATATGTCTGGATGTGGGGAACTCATGTGAGTGACACTATATATAAGAATAAATAAGTCGTTACGGCCGATCTCAAGGTCGCGGATAGGATTTACATTTTTTGAAGATCCATTTAAATAAAAACTTTGCGTCCTTAACGGTCGACATAAGGAGATGAAAATGTATTTAGACACGTTCGGATATTTGGTGGTTCATTACATAAGTAGTGGCTGAAAACCATCTAACAGCAGTTAGCTTCTCTGATATAAGATTTGCTTACGAAGCTAAAATTTGAATTCAGTTAAGAAAATACTTAAACATAGATTTGTTGCTTTATAGAAGACTATGGGTATGCGTTGAGGTGCAAGGATGTGGGTTGTGGCGAAACATTTCGTAGAACCAGCCACATTGTTAGGAAAAAAACAAAACGGACACGCTGACCAGTCTGTGTGTCAGAAATCTCTAAGTAGACGCCATCAAGTTTGAATTCAGTTGGTCTTTCTTTTAGATTGGCGGTCACTCAAAGAAACGCCAGTTGAACGGTTGGTGTTTCTGTAGTAACCAAGAGTTTGCACGTGACATTGATAACAGGGTGAAATTCATTGTGTATTCTCCGTACTGTTATCCATGAAAAAACTACATCAGTTACTACTTCGGATTTAGCATGTAAGTCTTGATTCCTATTGCTTATATATTCTTTCATATTCTAGGTTCTTTGAGTTCGTAATTTGTAACACATCAGGAATACATTTTTGGAAGAAAGTCTCCAAATTTCGTAATGTTTTTCTTCAATAACTTTTGACCAGCGTTATTCTTTACGACAAAATTTAATATAATATGTGTCATAGATGAATGCATTCTGCTTGCTTCTTCCTAATATTTTTAGAGACGTTATATTTATAATTTAAATGCTCATTTATAATAAAAAATGCCATGTCTAGTTTCTCAACAGTCTTGGTGTAAAAAAAAATTGACAGCGCATGTGAATGAAGATGTTAATTTATCTTAAACGCATTTTTAAAATTTCTGTCTCTAATAAAACATTTTTTTAGTTCATTGTGTGGTGTTTCTGTTATTAAGATTTACTGATGAGCGAGATGTTATAACAGAGACTGTATTTGCTTTAAGACTAATACGGACTTATCTATTCAATAAAGTCATATTTTATTGACATCTGTCCAACCCCCCCCAAAAAAAAACCCCGTAAAATTCACTTTCCTGTCCAAGGGAATATAATTAAATTAACTAGCAGTATAGCCCGGCGTTGCTCGGGTATAATGAAAGCTTTAAAACTAATCTATAGTTCTGGAGCTCAGACTCTTTGGACGTTAAATCAAAAGTCCAATTTTGATTTCCTAGTATCGATATCAAATAAGTTTTTTCTGTTGTAAACTGAATTTTGAAGGCTAAATAAGTCCTCAGAGTAAATGGTATCATAGCTGAGACCAAGAACTACAATTATACCTAGGTAGAGCTAAATCCGAAGCAAAAACTAAAATAAAAGGGCTGAAAAACTGATTTTGATCAGACCCCGTAGTATATCGGGGCATCAGTTTCTAATATCTGATTCAAATAAGTCATCCCAGGATAGAAGTGCAACCTTGAAACTTCTGAATATCGTTTCTTATGTCTTTGTCTATGAGTGTATCAAATTTGATTAAAATCGGACCACTCCTTCTATAACCCGAATTTTTCGATTATCAATTTTCGATATTTATCGGGGGTACCTCGACACAAAACCTAGCTAAGAACACTCGCAGACGCTTATAGTAAAACTGTAAATTTTACAGAAAATCGGTTCAGCGTTTTCGGAGTCTATATGTAAGGGACACACCCAAAGTTCCATTTATAAATAAGTTAGGTTACATATCGGCCATTTTTCTTGTTGCATTTTCTTCGTTTTATTTAAACGATTTTAAGTATGAGTTAAAATATCTGGAATAGGTAGGCAGAATTTTCAATTCTTTCTTGTAGTAAAATCATCAGCCATGCAGATATATTCTAGACTTTCGATAGCTCTATTCTAGTTAATCCATGACTACTGAGAAGCCTTTTAATTCTGAATTAGAATGCACGACATAAACGGCAAAATTTTGAAATTTATATAAAAAGATTCAACTGTCAAGTTCACACACACACACACACATTGCACAAAAGAAAATCGGTTTCCTTGATTGAATTAAATAGATATTTAATCTTTATTATAATAAAGCCTGTTATATATATATATATATATATATATATATATATATATATAATATTCCTGTGGTAAATTTTAAAGTAAATAAATTTGATCTCAACAATAGTCAGACCACATTATTTTAAACGTAAAAAATATTTGAAAAACGTTTGGCAAAGCAAAATATTATGCTATGTATTTTCTCTATTTTTCCTTTCCCATTTTTTTCTTTCTTTTTATGCATTTGTCCCTTTCTTTCCACTCTCCTTTCTAACAATTCTAACGGTGCTTATCTAACGTACATTTTCTCTTTTTTTCATTTCTTTATTTTTCTCCTTTTTCTCTCTCATAACATTTTCATTTTCTCTCCTTTTTTCGCTTTTCTTTTTCACCTCATTTCTGGTTTCTTTTTTCCCCCCACTTTCGTTCTTGTGGTACGCTTATTTTTAATTTCTTTTCACATATGTAATCTTTAAATATCCTTTTCTAAGATCGAGTTTGAATTCGTTTTGCCATCTCTCTATTTTCCCTCTCTCTTCCTTACTCTTTGTAACAACGTCTAGATGCCTATCTTTTAAGATAATCTACTCTCTGTTATTACTCTCCGTCCCACTGTTCTTTCTTATTCCTTTCCTTTTTCATCTTTTTAATGAACTTCTGGTAAATGAATTTTTCCATGATAAATGGTCGCTGACGAAGCAAGTTTACTTCGCAGAAATGTTCATACGACACGTGTGATTTTTGAAGTTTTATTTGATATATATATATATAGATATATGTGTGTATGTGTATATATATATATATATATTTCTTTCCTGTCAAGCTCATGGAGTGTGACATTAGCGAGGCAGCATTGGCTCAGTTCATTTTTTTTTTTTTACTACACTTATTACGTGTTTGGTCCTTAACAATGCCTTATCATATTTTATTTTTACAATAATTATGTTGTTTTGTGGTGACTATATTTTTTTTTTCTTTATTATAATAAAAACAGTTTTGTATGTGTGTGTGTGTATATATATATATATATATATATATAGCTTTCCTAGCTTCACGGGTTTGCATTTTTACTTTATTTTTTATGTCTTAATGTATGACACTCAATAGTAGGTAGTTTCCTGTTCTGGGACTACTCGTCTCTCTATAATGCGTGTGTATATGCGGGATTAATAACAAAAGGAAAAATTGGCGACGAGTTTCGTTCTGTGTTGAACTTTATCAAGGAATTTCTAATGATTTCATTTTCAAACAAGTAATTTTAATACAAGATAAAAATATCGTTAATTTTTAAATTAAAGAACGCACATAAATATATATCTGGCTACATGAAAAGCCAAGATAAATTACGGAAAATGCTTTTAAGCATGTTTTAATCAATCCCACTCCTGATTGTCATAGATTGCAAGAATATACTACCTCTTTTAACGTATTAAACACATACTAAGAACAACTACATTTTTTTATAAATGAAGCGAAAACACTTAAGTTGGCTTTGGATGCTTACCGATGAATCGAATCTTGCCTATTCAATTAGGCAGGTTGTAGCTGCAATTTTATCAAGAATAGATACAATATGTCTCATCCGAATTGTTGTTCAACGGTAAACATAGAGGGCATGGATCTTAATTCGCTTCTCGGAGGAGAAGCACTTTTGTAGGATTTAGCTTCTACAGATTGATGCGAAAATCGATAAGAAGGAAAACACATCCCGACATGATGACTTGTATCGGTCCAAGAAGCACCACTTAAAAAAAGAGACAATTTTCCCGGCGTCTCCAAGTGATGAGGAGAAACATTTTGATTGAACAGTGTGTAGTGTAACTTCGTGTATTGAAATTCCTGTCTAATGTTTATACGATCACGAAGCCAAAAGTCTGTTTTTTTTTGTTTTTTTTAGTTATATATATATTTTTGTTTTTTTATATTTTTTTTCCAATCGGCAAAAAGCAATTCTGTCCTCGGGGATTTTTTTTTTATTCACGCCTAGCAATTTTTAATTAAAATATAATTTACTTATGTCTTTGTCACGTTTGCATCAAAATAATGTGTTCAGTATTTAATTCATCTTTAAATAGTCAGACGTGTAGCTTTTTTGAAGGAATTTAAACAATTGGAAAACTTTTGGGGATGGATATGGGTGATTCATATTGTAGACTTATATAAACTTATATTTATGTAGGTTTTTCAGTTACTCGTGATAATTTATCATTAAAATTTAATAATTCAAAGAAATGTATTTAATTGTTCAAAAAATATTTCTTTTATAATCTATGAAATCTTTATATTGGAGTAATAACGAGTAACTGAATGATAAAATGGGAAAAAAAAATCTGTTTACATATTTAGCGTTTTATCTCGGTGGATTTTTACAACTGATCCTTCTTAAATATGCCCCCCCCCCTCACCGTACAGATAATTTAATCAATAACATAATCATTTAATTTTTTTGAATGATTACACTCATATGTTGATATTTCATACTACTTCCAATAAAACCTCAGAAAGAAAACCCGTTACTACCGGAAATATCAGTAACAGGTACTGGATATAGTAAAACCTATTCTCATGAAAAGTTGTTTAAAGAGAGATTTTATAAATTTCAAATGAAAGTATTACTGGTCAATGAATGTATAGAATTTCGAAATCATGGCCCTTTCAGTGCATTTTTGTTTTTATTGAAACAACAATTTCTAGCTGAAAATCGCGATCACGAACATTTTCTGAGAATACAAAGGCTTACATCAACATGTTGAAACGTTGGTTCCCGTACCATCACTAAAATTAAGCAATGTCGAGGAGGGCCAGTTCTAGGTCTGGAATACCAAGTACTGTAAGCTTCTGTGTGCGGATGGCTCGGAATTGTTAATCGGATAGCTGAGTTCCGATTTTAGTCGCGTTCGTTATACGCAAATAGTCTTGGGAAAAAACATGAATACGCCTCTTTTCTACTAGTTATGGATTAATTTTCATGATCTATATCACTAATTTATTATTATTTCATAATATTTCTTAAAGACTATACGTTCTGTTTTTAAATAACCTGCAAAGAGTTTATAAGCTGTAGAAAAATATTAATCAAGCATAAAAATACGTTGACTGTTTTATTAAATTCTAATCTCTTTATGCTGGTATATTTTATTCTCCACATACGTGTACTTATATATTTATTAAGAGAGAGAGACAGATATGAGTTTCTTCATAATATTAATGAAACCAGCGCTTAATAATAGTAATCCTGAACACGTCCGCAATTTTCTGATTATGTTCTCGTATTAAAATATGCCTATTGCAAGAAGCCATGTACATTTTAAAAGAAGCAGGAACATCCTCGATAATGTCTGATAGGTTAGATGTAAAGCGCTTAGACACAAATATCATTTGGAAAGTTGAAACACACTATTTTCCAAAATATTCTTTTGTACTCACGCAAAAAAATAAATAAATAAATAAAATAAAATAAAAAAATAATAAATAAAAATAAACATCAGATGACCTTGACGCGTTTATTGAACAAACCTAGTAATCGAGCGAGGAAGAGAGAATGTAATACCTTACAAGGAAATGGAGGATGATTATATTGTATGGAATTTCACATTTGAATGATTTACGATTAAAATTCAACATTCATATGGAATGTAAAAGTGTCAATCGGAAGCAAACATTTCAACCATCTATCACACAACAGATTCACAATCATAACTGAAATAAAAATTATAACAATTCTTAAAGAAGAAACTGCAGTGTTATCGATTTTGACCTTACATATCCGCCTTAGCCACGGTCCGGCCGCCGTAACGTAGCTGTCTTGTCAGTCAGTCAGTTAAGTGCCATACGTGGTAAACGCTCGGGCGATCATGTCTCGAAAGAGACATGACTGAATAGGCAGAAGATTATGTCGCAGTAGGTGGCCATTGCTTTCTGCGGTAGATTGGGTTCTATAGCCTTGACTGGCAACCAATCTGTTCTGTTATTTAACCCATAACTGGAAGGAAGAGACGGATTAATACCTTTCCCAAGGGTATTTACGCGTAAGTGAATGCAATGAATTCAACCGGAATTTGAACTCGGCTCCCCGATTTCTCGTTCCGAGCCGATATCCACTGCACCACAACGCACATCCGTAGCTGTCTTGTACCTTCTCTATAAATATTGTAAACGGTAATTATTCTGATGAGCATTACTCTTTGGCACATAGACTTTACGAATTTAAGCACAAAACTATATTGGCAGTTTAGTCGTATCACTTTACAATTGACATTATTCGATGTCATTTGAGTCCAATGGTTACTTTCTTCTTTTTCACATCAAATTGATTACTAAATTCACGTTTTCTGCCTTTTATCAAAATGATCCTCAGGAATTGAAATCCAGTTTTAATCTTTCTTCTTCATTCGTGTTCTTTTATTCTTCTCACTCAATATTAACGCTTTTTTTTAAGTAGGATTTTAACGTGAAAAAATTTTATTACAACAAAAATGAACAGAAAATTGTGGAGGTGAATAATTGCCCATGTATTTAAAGGACTTGGAGCGAAAAAAAAATATAGGAGCAGAAGTGGGATTTTGCGAGTTCCCCGAATTCACTAATTATACAACTGTTTCCAAGTCTAGCTTATTAAAGTGACATTCCCCATGGATCTTCATACTGATTGCTCGGTCAATAAAAATGGTAGAGATGCAGATTAATTGACATAGGTATATTAAAAAAGACGAATATTAATAAATATAGATAGCGAAATGAGAAAACTGATATATATATAAGTACATAGATAAAAAGAATATGATAGGAATAGAAGTTTAATTTAGAATAAATATACTGACTTGACCAGACTGAGATAGGTGTGAAAACAGGACTAGACAGATAGATATCAACAGCTTTATTTACGAGATTGGGATAAATTAACTGGCAGCGGATAGATGTATAATCAGCTAAATTACTTATACACAGAGAAATAATATATATATATATATATATGAAGAAACAAAAAGAAAATTACTCTTCCTTAAAGGTTATTTTTAATTTTACAATGATCAATTCAAAAGAAGAGCTAAATAGTAGTTAAAATAATTAATTTAACATTTGCGCTAAACAGGATTTTCCATTATTCGAAATTATATTTTTACTATGATTTAATCTTCAAGTGATCATTTTATCGGTGACTAACTAGATTCTGGTTAGGTTCTTAAATCATTTATATATTCTAAACGTGTCCGCGTATCAAGTTCAGCGTTATATCTTTTTTATACGACTAAAACAATCTATTTTTTATTTTTATGCCTAACAATTTTACCTTTTTACTTTTTTATTTTGTTTTGCACTCTTTTTAAAACCTATTTGTGTTTCAATAAAGCCATATTTTTATTTATAGTATGACGTTATTTTAAATTCGGTATTTTATTATGTAAATTAAAGCTTATATTTCTTTATTTCTAAATTTGAATTATGATCAAGTGTGAAGCTGAAACAGTGGCTACAGAACACACATTTAATTTCTAAAGTTTAGTAAATCTTTATTTTCATAATTCTGATAATATAGAATTGTTCATGTATGCACAAAGGGCATGGTTTTTTTAAAATATTTATACGGTCGTTTTTTTAAAAATATTTTTTTATTATACCATGGTGGTTTTACTGGTTTCTTTTAAGTGTCAGAATACTTTAGCTAAAGTGGTCTGTTTTCTGCAATAGTTATTTTTAAAGGCATAAAGGTAATGACTCCACTTTAGCTTAAATTTTTTCTTTGTGTTATCTATGTAAAATTTATTAATATATGGCTTCTCTATCGACGAGATAGTGCATTGATAAATTATAGACTCAGTAAGGCATCTATTTAATGGACAGTTTTCCGGAATTCTGCCATTAAATTCTTTATTCGTCTTTAATTTTATTTTTTATCATGTTTTTTTTGTTCCCTCATTCTTTTTTTTTTTGTTTATGATCTGAATGTTTTACTATTTTCTCATGTTTATGATTCTTTATAAATTATAATTACAAGAATATCCTAATTTTGAGGTGGTTTTATTAGAATTTTTGCTATGTATTTTGTGGGAAGTATTTTTCGATTTGTTAGACAATTCAACATTTGGTTGAAAGGCTGGTGTAAGTCACAATTGTTTTCTACGACGGTTTCTTTTACCATCCATTCTCTTAATGTTATTATATTTATATTTTATAGCCAATTTCTTTCAAAGCCTTTATATAAAATTTGCTATATTCACAGAGTATGTTTTGTTTGTTTGTGGAATTTCTACTGATCTTTTTTTTTTTTAGTGGCGTTAGGAATATGTGTAACTTTAGAATGAGGATGGTTTTATTTGGGTGGCAATACAGAGGATTGCTACTAGGTTTTTTATAGGCTTGGTATATATTGTTCATTAGGTCTAAAGTTATATCTAAGAAATTTGCTTATTTAGTTTGCTAATAGTTAGTTTTACATTTAGGCTTTTAAACACCCTATTTATATTTTTTCAAATCTTTTGGTAAAAATTGTTTCGTTGGTCACCTCAAAAATTATCGCTTGAAGATGAAGTCATAGTAAAATTATGATTCTGAAATATAGGAAATTATGTGTAACAAAAATGTTAAGTTAATTATATTACAATAATTATATATATATATATATATATATATAGACAAATAGTGGCTGTTTAGACCAGAAAACGTTAGTTAAAAAAAAAAAAAAACAATCTAAAAACTGCTTAACACACAGCCAATACGAACTGTATATTATGTAAAACTAACAATATGTTATAGAACAAGACACACGCCACTTACTTGCTACCCTGGTTTCGACAACGCAGGTCTTCTCAGGCTAGCTTGCCTGAAGTGACCTGCTTTATAAAGTAGTGTTTATGTTCTTTTAATATATATATATATATATATATACACATACATACACTAGAGAGAGGAATCAACCATCTCTCTCACGCACACACACGCATATATATATGAGAGAGAGAAGAAACACACATATGAGAGATATTGTAACTGAGATCAGTTTACTGATGTATATTTCCTTCCATAGATGCCATTAAAGAAATAAACATTTCCAATAAATCTAACCTTCCACAATAAACCATAAAACGGATAATGTTGTGTTTATTTCTCTTATTTTTTGTTGATATTTTTCTAGTGTTATATTTTTTTTTGCCTTCCATACTTTGATACAAATTGATTGTTTTATCCATATTTGCTTGACGTTTTTGGAGCAAATCCATTTGCCTATTTTCAACCAACTTATCCCAAATCTTAAATCTGTTTTAGTCTCTGAAATGAAAACTCCATTTACTTTTTTATTTAATTCTTCGATAAAATTGCCAGATAGTTGAGTAGAAACGACGAAAAAAAAATTCTTAAAGTTAAACCGATAGTAATAAAATGAAGAAAGCCATGCTGAAATCCTTTCTCAGCAAATATTTGAGAGCCAAGAGATTTTCTTATAGTATCGTTATTATTATTATTAATATTACTATTTAGACTTGCTTCACCGACAAGTCTCAAGGGATTAGAGTTATCAGTCGGCCTAAGCCGTGGGATATTGTATTTTGATTTCCACGTCCCACATAATTGAATCTTACAAGAATGGAAACACGTCCTCGCTAGTAATTTCCACAAAAGTTACTGTAGTACATGTCGCCGCAATACGATTCTTCTTTGATTTTTCTCCATTATTATGATTAGGATTTTCTAGCTGTTGTTGTTGTTATCTTTCAATAATTCATCATCATCAACAACTTTTATTGTAATGTTAAAAAAAAAGAAGGAAAATAAATGACAGATTTTGTCTCTAAACAAAGGAACACCATGGAGATTTGATTCGCAAAGACTGGCACAAACTCATAATTTAAATTGATAAATATCTGTTTCTTTTTTCTTTTTTTTTTTATTAAAGTCAGATTACTTTTTCCTTTTACTTCTATCTTTTAATATTTTCAATTCGACATTCATATCTCTTATTTTATTTTATGTTGTTTCTGTTAGTCAGATAGCTTTTCTTTCTACTCGTCGCTTCTAATCATTTTCATTCATTTTTTGGTCTTTTTAATATAATTCATATTACTTATTTTCATCTTCGCGCTGCTATTTTTCATAAGTCAAGCTTTCGTCTTTTCTTCCTTTCATTTTTCTTCTTTCTGTCTTTCCATCTTGTTCCTCTTCACGTCTTTACATTCATCATTCTTTGTAAGTCTTTCTTTTTTCTTTCTATTTTTAGCCTATATGTATTTTCGTGTACTGATTCATTTCACTTTGTCTTTTACATTTTTCCTTCTATCGTTTCCCTATATATATTTATATATATATACCTATACCTTTCTCTTCTATTCATACTGTCTTAGTCTTCTTTCTTTCATTCATTCATTTCCTGTCGCCTCACTTCACCAAACCTTTTCTACCATTATTTTCTATTCATCTTTGTCACATTTATTTTCCTTCCGCTTTCTTCTTTCTTGCTTAGCCGGATCATCATTAGCCTTTTCCTTCTGTTCTTTTCAGTGATGTAGAAAAGGATTTCCGTGGAGAGAAATGCACACTACTCGCGAAGCTGGGGGTGGGACAGCACGTAACAAAAGAATGCAGATACAAAACAGTCAGGTCATTAAGTACAAACGACTATTAAATCATATTGCATTATTTGAATACAACTCAATAAAATAGGAGTTAATGAAGAAAAGCAAAAAAAAAAAACAGAAATATTTTAGAAGAATTTGAAAGAAAAAGAAACAAAACACAAGATATAACTCACAAATGTAATGAACACCTGTTGGGTATCAACAGTTCGGTAGTGTAGTGGATAGTGTACTTTGTGATTCAGTGGATATCGGCTCAAAATGAGAAATCGTGGAGCCGAATTCGAATGCCAGTTAAATTCGTTGCATTTACTTATGTGCAAATACCATTGGTAAAGGTATTAATCCGTTTTTTTCCCTCGATTAAGGGGCTAAATAACAGAACAGATTGGGGTCTATAGCGTTGGGTGGCAACCAGTCTACCGCATAAAGCAATGGCAACCTACTGCGGGATAATCTTCTGCCCAGTCAGTCATGTCTCTTTCGAGACATGTTCGTATCACGTATGGCACTTGACTGACTGAATATAATAGTTGGAAACATGATTAAGGCTACTACTGTTCATAAAGTGGGGTATCGGTTTTCTGTAGTTATGAAATAATAAACAGATCCCCCACTAATCACTACGTAATAGTATATTACCGCTCTTCTCCCTCTAGCTATCAGTCAAATAACAGGACAGATTGGGTTCCATAGCCTTGGCTGGTAACCAGTCTACTGCAAAAAGTAATGGCAACCTACTGTGGGATCATCTTCTGCCCAAATAGTCATGTCTCTTTCGAGACATGATCGCCTAAGCGGGTATCACGTATGGCACCTAACTGAATAAATGAATAATGACGCAAATTTGTTAATAGAAAAGCCGGTTTCTAATTCCAGTTTGTTTCGTTATATACACTATCGCGTCAATACATTTCGGAAATGTTCAAACTTACTTCTTGTCTCCAATATTTATAGATTAATTAGTATGATTCTGTATCATAAAGTTAATATAACCGCCAGAATGAAATTGCCTATAAAATATTTAGATTGGAGACGATTGCTCTTTGTCTAGATGTCTTGCCCAATATACATCAATACTGCTACGGACGTTGTACATGTGGTTCACTACAAAACCAATGGTTTACACGAATCGTGATCGTGATATTAATATAGACATTCTAGCATTCTATAAGTCTCATTAATCTTTTTCAAATCTTTAGTTATTTATTTTAACTGTTTCGATATTAACATTATTTGTATTAATATATATTGCTTTCCAGATATCGTGTTTGAATATTTTTTTCATTCTCATTTCGTAATGTCGGGCTCAAAATTTTGTATTGGATTTAATATCTGGAGTGTCGTTTTGAGGCCATTCCATTAATTTGATGTCACTGCCTATCTTTTTGAAGGCTAAAAATAGTCATTTTTGTACAACATGGACGATTGTTGCCATGAATGAATAATTTTCGTGTAAAGATTTTTAGTACAAATCACTAAATAATTTTGGGCAATTATTTTGACGTTATCATTAACATTGAAAAAGACCATAATTTTATGTTTACAATAACAGTAGAAAAGTCTTAACTATCACTCTATTTTCTTCTAAGTCGTGTTGCATGACTATTTTCATGAAAGACCCAACATCTATCCAAATATCAGCTCAGTTCATAGTAATTGTACAGCTGTCAGTAAAAATAACGATGATAAATTAGTTTACGCGGATTTTTTTTTATTCAGGTTAAATGCTACTTTTTTGTGATGTTTGTTTAAAATGTTATTTTTTGGTTGCTTTTACGTCTTTCACGCGTATGTAGTTTCATCTTTTCTCTTTGTTTATATTCGCAAAATTGTCTTCAAATCATTTGTTAATCACTGGCTTATTCACTTATCCTTTTGCTTTTTTCTATTCTCATTTGTCCCATTTTTAAAAAACTTTTTTTTTCAATCGATATCACCCCATGCAAAACATTAAAGCCACTAAGACGTAAGAGTGTGTAAAAATTAGGAACAGAAGTGTTAATAATGAGTGGGAGGATGAAAGAGTAATCAGGACACTTTTGGAAGATTAAAGCTGGATGGAATGCATGAAGCTGGAAGAGAATTCCATAAGTGAGAAGTGTGAAAAAAACAAAAAAAAACAGCATAAAATTAAAATATAAAAAATAAAAACAGCTGAACTGTAAACTGATGAGATCTCGACGTCAGTCTAATACTCACCTTAACTAAAAAAATAGTTTGGTACCATAGCAATATGTTTATTCGGAAAATTACCATGAATGACACAGAGGTATCCTTACTGAATGCATGTTCTTTTCTTGTCTTGTCTTTCCTTTATTTTTCTGTTTTTAATATATCTGTTACACACTTTGCCATTATCTAGGTTGCATTTCCAATACCCTGATAGTATATATTTCTTACGACCAAGGCTAATATGTACATAAAATTAATGAGGTTATTCGTTTTCATAGAGTAAGTTGTAGAAAAAAAAAAACTAATAATGATGAGGGGAGGACGCTCGCCGGCTGGTCAGCTTATTTTTTTTTACTTCTTCGGTCGCCTCAAGGAAATGGATTTTGTGTCTCCTTTTCTCGGCCGTTACATTGGGAAGTTTTGAAGCAGACACCAGCTAAGCTGTTCATTGTCAGTCTGACTGTCAATCCGCATGTCCAACTCTAACACACGCAGTCCGCCGAAAATGACTTCTCGCGTCTTCTGCCGATGCTGCTGGCACCCCGCTTTTAAGCCATTTCAAACAATTTGCATGTGTGGGAATAGCGTCTCGTTTTGGACGTGATACCTGCGAATAAATTGTTTTCAATAGTGGCCATATTTCTCGGGGTTTTTTTTGTCATTACTTTGCAAGCTAAACACGTTCACACTCTTTTCGAATCTAGAGGTAAGTCATGTCTTTCGTTACATTAACAAAACAAGTAACATTACTGTCGATTGTAATTTATAAAACCTTTTTCTTAAAGCTGCTCATCAGGAAAATGAACTTGAGTCTATCAATATTCTTTTTAGTATTAACCATGTTTCCTTTTTTATGAAATTTAAAAGCATTATTATTAACTATAGTGAACAAATGTTGGATAGGGAGACTTGGAAGTCCATGATCGCCTACGTCATAAAAGGAGAAGGAGTGAACAAACATGGAGTTTTGTTCATCCCCATCCCATTATTTCATTTTTTCTTAAATCTTTTGAATGATATTTTATATTGTATATAAATATATTTTTATTGTCATGCGTTGTCCACGTTTTTAGGAGTCCCTCGTAAATATGTGGTATTGTGGTGTGTGAAGGAATGGGAGATGATGGATGGGTTCTTTTGGTGATTGAGCAAATTGTAATGAGTGAATGGGTCGTGATAGTGTTTAGCTAGGTATAGGATAGTTAACTGAAGACCACCCTCTATCCCTTCCCTTTTTCGGCCTTGTGCCACAATTTGTGTAATTTTACACGAATAAATATTGTGAACAAATATGCAGTTCTATAATACAATGTGATACCACCAAATATGTTTAGCAAATAATGATAGGTATTTTAAAATGACAATAACACTGTTTATCATAAATTATACCTTTAATATAGTATCAACATTGATTGTTTAACACATTGTTTGCATAATCAAATCAGACTAAGGGGAGACTGACAATAAAAAGAAAACACGAAGAAATTTCACCGTTAATGTAGATAGCATTCAAGCAAATTATAAATTTTATATTATGCACAATAACATTAGAAAAATAACATAAAAAAATCAGATGAATCAATGCAATTGAAATACAAAATAACAATATGGCAGCAAGGTGAGAAGAACTAAAAGAAATATCTCAAAATAAAAAGACACAAACGTACATTGGCATTACACTGAATTCTTATTAAATGGCGTAATACCAGATATTACAAATTGTCTGTTATTCTTTCTATGTTAATTTCAGTTGCTTTCCACCACATTTAATTCAACCATTAGTCTACAGTCATTAGTAAACTGCGCTTATTAGAAACAAAGAGCAAACCCCCAATAAGAACTGAGCTTGTGATCATTATAACATCGAGATGCCTGCATCTACAGAACAGCTTCCCTGATAGTTCAACTTGATGTTTTAAGGTAGATTAAATTTAACTATCAACTCTTTATTTCTCCCCAATCACTCTCGCTTATATAGGATGATATTATAAATTTCATGAAATGAAGTATGTACTGAAAGTTTAATAACAATAATTATTAATTATTCTTCTTTCCTCGTTTTTTTTAATATTTGGGATTTTTAAATTCTAAAAATAACTCTAAATACATTGTCACTTCCTCACTTTAAGTATTTTGAATCAGGTTCCCCCCCCCATAAATTGACCAGCGAGTCAATAGTAAAAGGAAAAATGCTGTACGCATATTACTCATAGAAGAATACTGATGAAATCATGGGCAGTGAATGTGAGCAACGAAGATGTTTTAAAGAAAAACGGAAGCGAAAAAAAAAAAGGAAAAACTATTACACTTATCATCAGAATGAGGTAGACGAAATATCTGGTTCCAGTTAAAAGGAAACATGACACTCGCAAGATATATTGGAGGTAAGGACAGAGAAAAACAGTGTGTAACCTATCTACCGAGTTTGTACGGCCGCAATACGGAAAGGGACGGATAGTAAATAGACAAATACAATAAATAAGAGCTACAAAGTGTCGAAACTAGAAGGTAGCAATGATCAACCCGTTCTGAAGAGATGCCGTACAAAAATGATTGTTCATTCATTAGTCATTTCATAACATAAAGATTCTATAGCTAAATAAGGAACAGTTTTTGTTATAGCTAACTTTATAAATTATAAAACAGAACATTTCAATATAATAACCAACAGTAGAATTCCTTTCCATGATTCAACCATCAAAGTATTGTATGCTTGGCATAAGTTTGCTGCGTTTAAGTAATCGACTCTGTTGAGTTGAGAATTTCGGATATTTTAAGATGGATGGCAAACATAAAAAAGCAAATAATATCGACATGTTGTGTTGTTGTTTCTCTCTTTTCTTAGTGTTAGAAAAAAAAATTTTCATAAATTTGAATTGTAGTATTAAATCTTCTGAAATCGGACACTTTCAAAGTCGTGTTTGTTTTAATTTGATGGTAGCAAATAAAAATAATATAAAAATGAATGCGAAATTTTGGAAGCTTTTATGACTGTTATCGGCTATCAATTCAGATATTTTTATTCGATGTTGGGTTGTATTAGGATTTCATTGCTATAGAGCATTTATTTGAACCTCGAATAAAGCTGCACAACTGCCGTGTTTTCTACTGGTACTGGTCCTATTATCTATAACAACAGCAGCTGTGGACCTTTTAAAATGTCAGCTTCATGAAGGCGAAACAGTTACATATATTTCTTTCATTTCTTTTCGTTCGTAACATTACGTCTGCTGAGTACAGAAGAATAAGTTCATTTTCGGGATTAGGGAACGAAAGCATTTTCTTTTCATTCACGAAAAAGAAAAGCAGTAGAAAAATGTGGTTTATTTGTGTATCTTTTCATTCGTCTGTAAGTTAATTAATAATCAATGAGTGAGTCTGCTAAGGATAGCTTTTAAAAGAAGTTTCTCCACTCATTGTTTTTTTCAGTGAGTTTTTTCGTCTTTTAAAGAACATGCAAGCCCGAAATTGTATTGTGATTTAGATTAAAATGTTAATATATGAAATATGCGTTCTATACTTTAGAAGATATTACTGTTGATAGGATACTTGGAAAGGCGGATTTATCGGAAGGGTTGACGAAAAAGTTAACGCGAAGCGAGAAAATTTTTTAGATTTTTTAATTGCTGTTGTTTTCAGTGAATCTTGATATTTTGCAGCCAGCATACCTTGCGCAGTGAAGTACTTGCTTTTTCTGCGTTGTTTTTTTTTTTTTTAATTTAGTGGATTGCCTGCCTCAAATTGGTGAGTTGAAAGTCATGTCGCCTAGACAAAATGGAATTATTGAGTCGTAGATATTCGTTTTTTCTTTCTTTTCATTTTGTCGACATAGAAATACCATCTGAGTACTTTTTCTTTTTACAAGATTACTGGTTTGCTACCAGATGCTTCGCTAAAAGCTACTTGAACAAATTTAAAATCTAAATTGTTTGTATATTCAAAACAAAAAAAAACTACACTTATTAAAATCTATTTTCCGTTTAGATAGGGTAGAAATCATAAAACCGAATTCAAATAACGTATATTCCAGCTTAAACTCATTGCCTTTTATCCAGGCTTTGATCTCAGACAAAAAGGAAAAATTAGCCCTGGCAATATATATTCGTTTGAATTTCATTCACATTAGTATGTATGTCTTAATTCAATGAACGACTTAAAGTATTTACACAAAATAAATATTTAAAAATTATTTACACTATTTACATTGTTTAGAATGTTGTTCTCATATTTGTTGCTATATTCGCGACGTTTCGGCTGTTATCTCCGGTGGTCTTCAGGTTATTGGAATTTCGAAATCAGCATATTACCTTTTGAGCGTGCTGCCCTATAAAAATTGATCCTGATCATGCTTCAAGGGAATTTTCTCAGAGGCTCTAAGGCTTCAGTCACTCAGTTAAGTGCCATACATAATACACGCTTTAGGTGATCATGTCTCGAAACAGACATGACTGACTCGGCAGAAGATTATACCACAGTAGGTTGTCATTGCTTTCTGCGGTAGACTGGATTCTGTATCTTTGTCTGATAACCATTCTGTCTTATTACTTAACCCGTAACTGGAAGGAAGAGACGGATTAATGCCTTTCCAAAGGGTATTTGTGCGTAAGTGAATGCAAGAAATTCAACTGGAATTCGAAATCGGCTATCCAACGCACAGTCTAAGGCTTACCCAACATAAGTGTCTTATAAACCACAGGTAGGCTCTGTTGGTGTTGAATAAAAAAGAAGCCACGTCGTCGTTTTCAAATACCCTTGGAAATGATATAGATCCACTTTTTCACCGAGCATAGACATGAGTTGAGTGGGACGATATACATATAGCCTTGGCAGGTAATCAGTCTACGACAGAAAACAACAACAATATACAGCTGCAAATTTTTGTTTCCTAGTCATTCGTGAATCGAAAAAGTTATAATCGCCCAAGCGTGTATCATGTATGGCAGTTAACTGACTGAGGTGTTTCAACAGGGATTAGCTAACCCCCACCTCACTAGCTGAACCGTGAGCTTAGAAGCTGGTAACCCGCCATTATATGTGTGGTGAAAAATTCTCATCCCGAAGATGAATTAATTTCTCAGTTTGATTTTGGCAAATTTTCGGACGTGGCTAAAGTAGGTAACATTCACCAAAAAAAAATTTTTTTTAATCATTTCACCCCAAGCAAGGCCTATTGCGCATGAGGCTACATAGAGGAAGGTAAAGAGGAGTGGTTAGGTGTAGGAAATGTCAGAAGGAAGGTGATAGACGGGTAAGGATACCGAGGATGAGGGTTGGGCAGATCGGAAGAGTGTTTGAAAGAATGGGAGCGAGTTAATGTGTTAGGAGGTGTCTATTGACCTTACATTTAAACCCCTGGAGATTGTAGCCGTCGGGGAAGCAGTCATGTGGAAGGGGATTCCAGTCGAGAAGTGCGAGAAAAGAAACTGTTGGAGTAGAAGTTGGGGTTGAATTTTATCGGTTTCACTGTAAAAGGGTGGGATCTAGTTGCTAATCTAGTATCTCGTGCAAAGTCGTATCTAGGGGCAGCAGGGATCTAAGTTCATTGGAGCAGAAGCCGTGAAAGTATTTATAGAAGAGACACAGGGAAGCCACGTCGCGCCGGAGAGAGAGACTGCAGGCGGTCTGCCAAGTTGGTATCGATCACATTACAGACCCTCCACTGTACCTTGTCGAGAAGCCCGAGGAGAATAGCAGGAGCACCCGACCAGATATGGCAGCAGTATTCAATGCACGGGCCGTGCACAGTGAACCGACTTTCATAGCAGCGGATTTAGCAATGGATTCGATATAGTCATTCCATTTGAGGTCCGCTGTAAGTGTGAGACCCAGGAGGCGTAGTGTTTTACTCTCTGGGAGGCAAGCCTGGTCCATGCTAATGGGAGGTAGGTGCGATTGTCTATGATGGTTAATTGATAGTAGCTTTGTTTTAGAAGCATTAAAGCTTACGAGCCATTTCTTACCCCAGTCCACTACTGATTGGTGGTCCTTTTCAAGCTCGGCTGCAAGGTTAGCTTTGTCGCCTACACCAGATTTTTGGTCGAGGCGAGAGTAAACTGTGGTGTCACCGGCGTACATACCTACTTGGGATAGTATGGAATCAAGGAGATCATTAATATATATCAGAAAGAGCGTAGGACCTAGGATAGAGCCTTGAGGGACACCTACGTTCGTATGGTAGTCCTGGGAGGCATGTCCGTTTAATACCATCTTCATTTTGCGGTTAGAGAGGAATGACTGGATTAGTTCAAACAAATGTCCAGTTATACCATATCTCCGCAGTTTGCATAGAAGGCCAGCATGCCAAACTCTTTCGAACGCTTTAGAGATATCCAAGGCAACGGTTCGGGCTTAACAATTCCTGTCGAGTGCCTGATATATGTACTCGGTGATGGTCGTTAGCATATCAGCAGTAGAGCTGGTGAAGAGGAAAACATACTGCTTGTCCGAGAGGAGTCTGTGTGCTGTGAGATGCTGAAACACCTCGGCTTTGATAATGGCTTCGAACACTTTGCCAAAGATCGGAAGAAGGCTGATAGGTCGGTAATTTGCGGGGTCCGAGTTTTCTCCAGTGTTTTTAAATATAGGAACTACAGAGGAGGGTTTCCAACAGGCAGAAAAGCAGGAAGCAGATAGGCAGAAGTTGTAGAGCTTAGACAGTACAAAGGAAAGTTCGGGGGGCACATTTCTTTAAGACTATGATTGGGATTCCGTCCCCTCCGCTCGCTTTGTGAGGGTCAAGTTTTGAGATTATCTTAGAGACAAGCGAGGGTGTAATATGGACGCCATTCAGTTGAACATCAGTTCTAGGTGGGAGGTCGGGTGTGGAAACTCCAGACGAATTCAGTCTCGAATTATTCGAGAATCTGCGGGCAAACCATTCAGCCTTGTCCGCTGGGGAGGTGAGGACCTCAAATTTGTTTATTATTAGGGGGGGTATTGTGGACTTGCTCTTGTTAAGTACTCTTTTACAGAGTCGCCAGCAGTCCTTGGTGCCGAAATTAGAGGATGCTATGCGTTGCTTTATTCTGGCAGCAAATAACATCTTAGCTTCTTTAAGTATCTTTTTACAATTATTACGAGCAGAATCAAAAAGGCGTCTGTTTTGGTCCGACGCGTAGCTACGATAGAATCGGAAGAAATGATTCCGGTGGGCAATGGCGGCCGAGCAAGCGGACAAGAACCATGGAGACAAATGAGATTTAAGCTGAAATTTCCTGGTAGGGATGAAAGCATCAATGCTAGCCTTAACCCGGGAGGAGACCTCGGATGCACATTCTTCGATGGGAAGACTAAAATCGTTGTTCCATGGGACGTCACAGAGTAAGTCTCGGAAAGAATCCCAGTTTGCTCTTTGGTAGCAGTAGGATATTCTACTTGTCTGGATTTCTTGGGTTGGGTGGGAGTGGAATGAAATGTTGACGGAAACTACGGTGTGGGCAGAGTTGTCTGGTAGTGCAAGAGTCTGGGATGAAAGTGAAGCAGAGGTCTAGCAGTGAGTTCCGTCCGTTAGGGTTGTCGGAGAAACGCGTGGGGAAGTTCACCACTTGCGTAAGGCATTGGGTGATTGAAAAATTCATTGTGTGGATACCAGCAGGGTCGGTGACATTCTCCAGCCACTTGGTGTGGTGGGCGTTAGTCACCAAACACGAATATATGGGCAGAGGGAAGAAATGGCTTTGTCAACATTGTCAGAGATTCTGTCAAGTAACGAACAGTCAGGGGAGGAAGGGGAGCGGTAGAGAATAAAGAGATAGCTAATCGAGCTTAGAAATGAGAGGCCGAAGCACATGAAAGAATGATCAAGGGATTCAAGGGATGTCGCCCTAGCTAGGGGAAGGTGTTCGCTGACATACACACCAAGCCCATGTATATGAACATTGGAGTCCTCCCTGAAAATGGGAAGGTAGTCAGGAACGTCAATCTCAGAAGAGGGGATAGAAGAGTTAAGGTTAGTTTCACATAGGGCCAATATATCAGGTGAGTTAGTGTGAAGGAATGAATCAACGCCAAGGAAGTTAGTGCGGATACCACGTATGTTAGTGTAAGAGATGTAGACGGGTTTAGGCGTTTTCAGACTAGCTGGTTTAGCTTTGCTATTAAGTTTAATTTGTAAACTTTAATAAAAAAAGATCTATTCAGCAAGAATATTCATCTCAGTCTGATCATATAACATTATTTAAACATGTTGATAGATTGATATATAATCCTATATTTTTATTTATTATATATATATATATATATATATATATATATATACGCATTTGTAAACAGGCACACACGCTTATGAGCCGATATATATATATAAATCCATAAACTACAGGCAAACATTGTAAAGCATAAATACACAAGCAAATCTCACTGAATTTATTTATGAACACTTACATACATTTATTAAGTAATTAAAAAATTTCGAAAGTTAATTTTGTTGCATGGCCATTTCAGCGATAAAATATCTTGCAGAAATGACCATCCAACGAAATTAAATTTCAAAATATTTTTATTAGTTTGCATATTTGGCTCTGTAAATAAATAATACTATTTACATCGAACCCTCCACCTTGATCAATTTTAATATTAATAAAATTATTAAAAGGTAAAATCACAAAACCCGATCCTATTTGCTCATCTTTTTTAGATTTAATATATGAGAGGTAGAGGTATAATTCAATTTATAAATCGAAATAAACAGTGAGGCCTTCCTCAAAACTAACCCAGCCTGATCATATTGAATTTAAGAGTTTATATATGTATATACACACACAAAATGAGAGATTTTGTGTAAACGGAACCACATATACCCACAAACTGACATTATATAATCTGCTAGTGTTGGTAGGTGTGCGTGTGCATAAGAACTCATCTAAAATACAGCGAGATTATAGCAATCGAGTTTGAATAGCATTCTGGATAATCTTTGTCAGATTCACTCAGGAATTAGACACATGTATAATCTGAAACTATACTAAGGAGATTGTGATTCTTCGTGTGTTTAATCTATATATATATATATATATATATAGCGATAGAGAAGATGCGCATTAACTCCGATCTGTAAAAATACTTCTATGTACAGATATATATCTTAAATTAATCTTTTTATACATGTAGAGATACTACCGATTATATACATGGTATATTTACTGTATCACTTGCATCCTTAGATAGACCTTAATTTTCCATTGCTTCAAATAGTGGAATATCATAAGTCTGAAATATCAAGTGATGTGGTACTTCGCATTACAGACGAATCCGGAGTTGACATCAGTATATCATTAAATTTACCAAGTTAATTATATATATATATATATATATATATATAAGAAAGGGAAAAAACCGGACACAAATGTTTTATGTTAAGCACCCTTCCTCTAGTAACGCAAAAAATTTATATTCCTAGACTTATATATAAATGTCAATAGTAAAAGCGCCAGAAACGCACGCACACACACACACACACACACAAAATGTGTGAGTGTTTCCTAACACGACATATGTTGTTACTTTAAACTTGATTTTAAGTTGATAGCCCTATTTGTGTAGATGTTCCGTTATTTTTTTTTCTTTTTTGCTATTTTATCTACGGGACTTTGCACCCAACTAAAAATGTCTTAAATCTGGCAAGATTCGATAATGCGTCATTGTTTGCAGGCTAAAATCACTACATTTTTGGGGTGCATTTTTACGCCTCGGCTAGGAAAAACTTCTCAATCAAACATGATTCTATATGCTATTTATTTGTGCAGGCCGATTAACATAAAAACATAGCGTCTACGTCAATACACTAAAAATAATAGATGAAATTATACGTGTGTTTTTTACACTAAAAATAATAGATGAAATTATACGTGTGTTTTTTTACACTAAAAATAATAGATGAAATTGTACGTGTGTTTTTTTACACTAAAAATAATAGATGAAATTGTACGTGTGTTTTTAAAGATATAGAGAAATTAAGTTTATTATAATAGAGAGGATTATAACATTTATAACAAAGACCGTGATATATATATATATATATATATATATATATACACACACACACACACACACACACACACACCTCCTGTCGCGCTCATGTAAAGAGAGAGAATAGGAGAGGCAGTGTCGGCTCAGGTCTATCTCTTTCCTACTAGTTGTGAATGCTCTTGTCGGGTGTTTGCTCTTCATCAGTGACATTTCTTTTGCAATAAGTATGTCGTTATATATATATATATATATATATATATATCGCCCGGTTCACACTCCACCCACATCTATTGAACAGGTGAAGAGGCTCATCCCTTGTTTCCTGTTTAGGATGCGGTTTTCGGCTTTCTCTTTTCCATTCTTTTTACCCTTACGTAGCCCCCTGCGCATCAGTGGCGTTACTGCCTTGCTCGGGGTGATATGATTAAAAAAAAAAAAAAAAAAAAAAAATATATATATAATGTGTTACATGTTATAATGTAAAAAAAGTATGTACCTACTACAAACTTGTACATTTTTGAGATACATATTTCCCTTCTCTCAAGCTCGGGATGGATTTGTTTTTCTTATGTCAAAATGTAAGCTACATAATAGTAGGTACATCAATATATATTGTCTTCATTTTAGACGGAATATCTATATAAATATTTTGCCGTGATGTTTGACGGCACAGACCCACTCATTAATACATAAACGATATTCTCTTTATCTTTTCGAATAAAGACCTGCTCGGCGCATGGATCTATTTCATCGATTCAATAGAAAAGAGTATTTTGGTCAAGTCCACATTGCTATGTCATTCTATGCATTTTAAATTGGCAAATACACTGTAACCAGTAACGATTGATTTTCCATCGAAAAACTGTCAATATGCCGAAAATGAAGGGCTGATACCGTTGCTTCGTTCAAACGGATTAAAAGATCAAATAAAGCAAAAAAGAATCTATAAAATTCTGAACTTAGCGTTCTTTCAATTTGCAAAAGCCCTTAGCACACAGTTTTATGCACAAAATCTGATTAACCGTCATCTTATTGATATGTTTCAGAAGAATAAAAAGAAAAGAATGGGATCGACACTTAACGATTTTCCTAAATCTTAACCCATTCCAAAACTCTGTTCTAAATATGTTACCGGAATTCTTAAGGATAACCGCTTTTCTAATCCTTCTACATTCGGTCGGCTTAGATAAACGTATCTTCCTGTTTAGTCGGTGCTAGAAGAATGGTTATCAATCTCGCTGCAAATGCACTTAGTCGAGTTAAATATAAAGACTAAAGGAAAGATGAGCTGGCGCGTTTCGTCCTATTTTATATAACGCTTTCATGTATGAACCCAGAAATATTAGAGACAAGCAAGAGTGTCAGTTCTTCACTATATCGTATAATCATTAGACCAGCACATAAATTGTATCTGTAATGGTCTTATTTCTTTTGAACGAATTCGTCTCTCCTATAATCACTTTCTGTGGTCTTGGTCTTTTTCTGTTATAATTCATAACTATTGACAAGATTTTTCTTTCCGAATTGTAATGCTCAAAGTACAATTTCCGAAATATTCTGCAATAAAATTCATATAAAAAAAATCACTCATTTCAACCGTCAAAGCTTACACCCATATATATATATATATGATGAAAATAAGTATGGATGTTTTTATAAACACATTGGTAATATTTTATTTTGCTCATCAGACCAAATTCGCACAAAAATGAATGTGTTAAAATTATCCAGACAAAAAGAGTCAAGGAAGAAGAAAACGAGAAGAAAAAAAATGGAGTGAGGAGGTTGGATATACAGTGTTAGATATTAGCGTCTGTATTATATCTAGCCGACAAGATGACCTTGACCTAGATTTACAATGAAAGTAGCTGCGAGAGTCAGTATATTTTGACTTGAAGTTTTGGTTGGCTATTTTAAGATGCATGACATTAATATTAGGGGCTGAATTTTTACTAGAAAAAATTGAATTGTTAATTTTTTCTAATAATTCTAACGGTAATAATAATATATAACGAAAACAATATTTCATAAAACTTATACATATTAATAACAACATAATAATATTAATAATATTTAAAAATCTTAATTTATTCTGTATTATTATTGTTACTATTAACATGATAACAGTAATTGATAAAGAATACGAAAATAATAATATACTTACTACTGTCTGAAAGTATTGAGACGCAAGACATATTCCTTTGGGATTTTTGTCGACTCAGGACATTTATGATTAAGATCAACTTTGGACATACCGCCGAGTGTTTGAATGCACCCATTTTTCAAGTAATCATACTATTGGAACACGTGATTGACAAGTATTTCCCGTTAGAATAATTTCTTAAACATTAACTAGCTCTAAATGACTGCTCTTGGTATTAACCTTGGGATTCACTTGCAAAGCCTGCATTTCTTGTTACAAATGATGACTCGACTCGAGAGAGAGAGGTTTATGGAAAAAAAGCATGCTGTTCTGAAAAAGAAAGAAATTGACCAAAGACATTAGACAAACTAAAAACAATTTGGAATACTATGTAAAGTAAAGAAACTACTGGTGTACTGAGCAACATACATAACAAGAGCAGATTATGACAGAAACATAGAAAGATCTGCGATAATAAACCCCAAAACAACAGTCAGTGGAATCACCAAATCCACCCACAGTGCAGTGGGTGGGGTTTCACAATCTACTAATTCAGAAAAGACTTAGAGAATGGAAATATAGAGAACGTACCACATAATGAAAACCACTCTTCAGTTGTAAGAAACGGAAGGCCAAATTAGAACTTGTAAGGAAGTACAGAGATGAGCAACAATTGTTTTTGGAGAATCATTTATAGATTGATGGGAGCAAGATTAATCTCTACCAAATTGATGAAATGCCAAAGCTTGGAGAAATAATGCATCAGCTTATAATCCAAAGAATAAAAGATCAATTCTGAGCCATAACAAATGTAGTGCCTTGTGTTGGGCTTGCATGGCTGCTTCTGGAACAGGCTCATTCGTGTTTAGATTATGTAACTCATGATGAAAGCAGCAGAATGAATTCAGAATTCTACAAATATTTAGTCTGCGAATTTATATAGAATGTATCGAAGCAAATCGGGAGTATGTTAATCATTCTGCAGAACTAGTGTCCAAAATATACTGCCATTACAAATAAGGAATTTGCCATGGGAAAAAGTGAACAACTTTAGACTGTACAAGTGAGTTACCTAACCTTTACCTAATAGAGCATGAATTTCATCTTCTGAAGATGAGACAGACAGAATAAACTACTCGAAACAAAATAGGAACTGAAAGAGACAGACTTAAAAGGCTGGAAATGTATCGCAAATGAAAAATGCAACAGAGTGATAAAGTCAGCGTTATTGGCCTGTAGCAGTTATTGCAAGCGAGTGTAATACAACTACATATTAAATGTTATTTACTTTAGGTCTATTTGTTACTACACTTTTGTGCTCCTAAATTAGGTGGTCTGATACAAAATGTGGTATGTCCTAATTTTTTAACATAGCTAAATGAAATAAACGCTTAAATTTTGAAATTTTGATTTATATTCAGCTTTCGATTTAAACCATGAACAAAAACATAGTGGAATTGACGTTCTAATACTTTCATAGTAATCTCAACTCACTCTAACACACAAACACACACATAATGAGAGAGTATGTTTGTATATACATATTCATGTATCTATAATTTCAATCACTTTCGATATATTTAATAAAATAAATTCAGTGACAAATGTAGTTAAAAAGTAGCATCTAAAATCTAGTCGAGCATTTACAAGTCATTACCTACATCGTACTGAGTAAAATAAATGAATACTTTTTCGTTTTCCGTTAAGATTAGCCAAGAAAATGTAGTTTTTATTTCAGTTGAAAAAAAACTGGTTTCATTATACAAAAACCATCCAATCGACGAATGGAATTCCCTTCAGCGAAAAAAAAAAGACATTGTTCAGGCGGGCAGTCTCTTGCAGACTTTTGTCCACTTTTAAATCGCTTCAATTTGCCTAGTTATTTTGGGTGTTAAATCTTGGGTCCATTCAACATCTGATCAAAATGTTTAAAATAATTCCTTTAAGGACGAGAAAGTTCCAATCTCACACATAGAAGATACAAAATTGGTGAACATCCTAGAGATCTAATTTTTGTTGAGCATGTTGTTTCTTATACTTTTAAAAATAAAAGTTAATTTACAGTTTACTCTTATCTATCTAATCTTTCTTATATATATATAAATCTCAGTCAGCATCTCTGTTTCATCAATTTCTTTGAGCAGCTACCCTGTGGAATTGACACCCTAGAAGACATATGCCATAGCTGATATACTCTTAAACTTTATAATACTCGGGTCAAACCTTACCTGTCGTACAAGTAGTCATAATCTGAATTTACCCCTACGTACCACAACCGCATTCAAGGACATTATAAATTAGCTGGCTCCTATGCCTAGTATTGTATAAACATTTTGTTAAAAATCAACTACGTATTTCTAAATACCCATGTATGTATTAATACATATTTTTACCCATCAAGTAATCTAGAAAAACTACGATCAGAATTATTAAAGTATATTTACAAAGCATATATTAATTATTCATCGTAATAGATCTGAAAACAATTTCGACTTTTTTCATTTTAGTTTAAAACACAAGACAACATATTAAGTTTAATAGTTCAGTAATTTTGGGAGATATTTATGTAATGATAAATGCAAAATAGATAATGTAGAAATCACTTACAAATACAATGTGGGATGTCTGAATAATTGCTATGAAGTAAGAACGAAAATCTAGCGACATGCGGGGCGGTTAAATACCTAGTTGCACGTGGCGACAAGCTTCAGATATAACCATGAGTGCTTATATATAGCCAACGTTTTGAATATAAATTGTAAATAGTGTTTGTTCTGTTTTTGTACACGCATGTTTAACATGCACACACACATATAGATATTCATCTCTCTCTCTCTCTCTCTATATATATATATATATATATATATGCGCTAAAAAAGTCTGCCTTCTTCTACCGGACACCCCATAACGCAGAGGTAGAATCGCCGACTGACGCCAATTCGGTCGGGTTTCAATCCTGGATTAAAAAGCAATCGGAGTCTAATCGTACTGATGAGCCGTGATACAGCTAAACAGATCTGTCTGCGGATGACTATATATATATATATATATATATATAACATTCATATACAGTGTGATGGATACATTGTCACCATTTTATATTTTTTAAATTTGCAACGTCAGTGAAAAAAAGGCACTATAACGGAATTTCTTCCGACAGAAATTTCAAAACGGCATGCTGTAATTTGTCATTCGCACTCAAAACTCCAATACAAACATTTAAGAGTGTTTGTTTGTCAGTCTGAGAAAACTGCAGAGGATTTGGAAGGTGTTTGACGTGATAAGTAGTGATGGGAATTTTATTCCTCATTCATTTTCCTAAAGGGTTTCAGACTAAACCCGGGGGCCTTATTGAGTGTTAGAGGGTGTTACTCTCTACAGTAAGAGTTCTAAGTGGGTAGTGTTGTCCCGGGTCAAGGGGTGGCTGCTGAAAGATCTTAAGGCTTGCAACAGGATTTGTACCATGACACAGAAGCAGGAAAAATCAGCCATGAATGTTAGAAAATTTCTAAGACCACATCACCTCTTACATCTGGTTACCTAATTCCTTCGTCTGCAAACCCCTTGATTATATGTGTGGAGCGCAGTTGAAAGGTATACTGACGTCAAGGATTATGGCAGGATTCAACAACTTAATCAAGGAGATCTTCTAGAAGAGTCGCAGGTGATTCTGAAGTCGTCTGATGTCGGTGGTTGAATCCAATGACGATTTTGTTGAATAAATTTACTCTTCAGCACTTCAAGTTATTTTATTCGGAAAATTTATTTTTTACATTAAGATGTCAATGTTATTTTAATTTTGCGTAATTCCTACTACAATTCATCTATTGCACTCTTTATACGCACACATATATTCACACCGTTGCACATACATTCACGCACATAATCACACATCTCTCTCTCTCTCTCTCTATATATATATATATATATATATATATATACACACACACACATTCAAAACATTTATATACACACAATCACATGCAAACTAAATTTAATCATGATCAAACTTAAGATGCTCTCTTTCGAAAAGTAAACCTTTCACAAAGTAATTTTCTTTTGTGTTGTCTTTTGTTTATTCACTTTCAAGATCTATCTCTTACATAAATAAATATTAGCATTATCTATCTATCTATCTACCTACCTATTTAGCTGTTTTTCTTTTTCACCACCTGCTGTTAAGTTTCCATTCTACTTCAGCCATTTCACAGATCATCGCCTCTGTAGAACCATTCAAGGGCTTTATTGAACACATTTATCTATTCCATGAAAGATGCTTATTTCCAGATATTTACAAACACTTTGCATTTTATGTTTCCTTCATTCATGCTGACCAGAATAAAGTTGGCCAATATTACAGCTTCTCACTAAGTGACGATAACGGCTGGCAAACTGTGAAGGTTCATTAATAGCAAGGCGTTTGTGCCATTTCCTTGAGCCGCTTCCTGCTGCAAATTTGGGTGCAAAGTTCGACAAGAAGCTGGAACATTTTTATCGATCGCTAAAGGTAAATGCGTTGCATCTATTTGAACTTCAATACATACTTCTATATAATGCATATACCTACTCATATATATTTCGTATTAGGTGTGAGAACTAATAATTTGTTTCACAAGTCAATGAAAATCACACACAATTATATGACCCTAGAAAAGTCTCACGGACCGTATTTTTTCTAGCAATCTGTTTTATTATATTTGCCCAAGATATAGATGCAGAGGTTTATGTTATGGCGGTGGAGGTTGTAACATTATTGGTTCAATAACTCATGAATTTCAGCCTTGTCAGAAATTGCACAATCTCACAAAATCTTGTTTGATTAAATGATAAGGTACTTTATTGTATTAGATGATGTGCGTTGTGGTGCATTGGATATCGACTCGGAACGAGAAATCGGGGAGCCGAGTTCGAATTCCAGCTGAATTCATTGCATTCACTTACGCGCAAATACCCTTGGGAAAGGTATTAATCCGCCTATTCCTTCCAATTATTGGTTAAATAACAGGACAGATTGGGTTCTATAGCATTGGTCGGCAACCAGTCTACCGCAGAAAGCAATGGCAACCTACTGCGGGATAATCTTCTGCCCAGTCAGTCATGTCTCTTTCGAGACATGATCGCCCAAGCGTGTATCACATATGGCACTTAACTGACTTTGTTTTTTTAGACTACAATAATGTACCCATTTCTACTCATTGAAGCTTGACGAAAGCTTACGAAACAAATCAGTGGGTGCAGTTACGACTTAAAATGTGGTTAATTTGTTTCAGTAGTCGCAACCGCGATGCATAAATGTTCGTCGTTGTAGCTGATTATTTTTTATGCGCGACTCCATATAGACTGTTGTTCCTCGCTGCCAAACTACATAGCTATGCACGTGGCTGGAAATTTTGTTTGTTTCTTTTTTTTTTTTCAGACTCGGAAATTATATATTTTCTATCCCTTTAGAAAGTGTTCCTGTTCATAACATCAATACAGTGTCAAAAGTGATCCCTGATTTCTTACAGGGTTAAACTTTTTTTTTTTTACAGATATTAAGTATGAAATTGTACTTCATTGATAAATACGTAGTACTGATGTTATCCTTTTTTTTCCTATTTCATATTAGTACGCAGTTAACAATGATGTAAACCGATTTTCAAACTTAATATGTGTAAATAAAAATAAAGTTCAGATAACTCTGTCGTGGATCAATTTGACACTATGTATTTGTATTAAAAATTATATCACACTTGTAAGATGATCAATATTTTTCATTTGAGACAAATGTGAGCTTCAAGAAGACTTCACTAATTATAATCTATATGAAAACTTAAAATACATTTGCCGTGTTTTTTTTGTTTTTTTTTTAACGAGCGGAGCAATCAGTTTAATTCGTACAGGGTCCTAGATTTGGGCGTAATTTTAACGAAACACTTCTCTTCACATTTTCTAGCCAATTCAATATTCATTAATTAAAATAACTAATATATAAACTGAATTATAAAAAATCACCCGAAAAACCTTTAATTTACAAGTTATACCTCATGAGCACGTCTTACAAAAACGATGTTATACACATTTGGTTACGGAAACGTTTATGTATAGGTATTGTCTTCATTTTTTTAAGCTTTATCCTAATTCAGTTTCCCAAATATTTCAATGTCATTTTTAACTATCACCTCATCGGAATAATAATTACGTCGGCTAATTGTCAAAGAACCGGGCATAAAAAAATGAGAGCTTTTATAAGACTTACACATGTATAAGTCTACCATTCATCGATGCTTGTAATATCCAAAGAAAAATTTGCAGTATTATCACTCCTTAGCTTCCCTGTGCCTCTTCTACAAGTACTTTCATGGCTTCTGCTCCGATGAGCTTAGATCATTGGTGCCGCCTAAGCACGAATTTACACGAGATACTAGATTAGCAACTAGGTCCCACCCTTTTACAGTTAAACAAATAAGATGTAACCGTAAATTCTACTCCAACAGCTTCTTTTCTCGCGCTTCCCGCCTGTGGAACTCCTTTCCACAAGTCTGCTTTCCCGACAGTTACAATCTCCAGGTGTTTAAATGTAGGGTCAATAGACACCACCTATCACACTAACTCCCAACTATTCTCACAACACTCTCATCTACCCAACCCTCATTCACGGTATCCTCACCCGCCTATCACCCACCCTCTGTTATTTCCTATATTTAATCAGCCTTTCTCCACTCTACGTAGCCCCCTGCACAGTAGTGGCAGTGACATGCCTTGCTCGGGGTGAAACGCTTATAAAAAAAAAATATTTCATTACTAACGTCGCTTCTCTGTACCTTGTTTAATAATTTTACCCATAGCAAGGCAATAAAGTCACTAAAACGCAAAGTCTTATTGAGTGTTAAAGAAAATGAAAAAATATACCATTAATAAGAGAGGACAAGAAAAGAACAAGAATCAAGACGAAAAATAGTGATTTACATTTCATTTTAAATAATGTGCAGTAAATGAAATCGTTAGCATAGAACTTACTCTTATATGTATTCATTCTTGCAGATGTAATGCTGTCTTTAAATTAATAAAGTCTAACTTCCTTTGTTAAAAGTTCATCAGAACAATTGCTTTTGAAGGCATTTATAGAAAAGTCAAAGAGAAGCTGTGTTATTTTCTATAAATATTTTCAGGTTTTCCTCTTTTAGTACCTCGACTTTACAAATTTTAACACAGTATTAGATTGGCAACTAGTTGTCATTATTTTACAGTTTAAATGGATAGTAATTTCTATGCTTACAGTTTCTTCTCTCATACTCTTGCAGAACTCGCTTCCAGCTCCTTGCGTTCCAGTCAACTTAGATCTTTAAACATTTAAATGCTATATTAATCGTTGTCTAGTGTTTTTTTTAATTAATTCCTTCCTTAATGATATTTTTTCTTCTTTTAAACTTACATTTACATCTTAGTAGCGTTGTTGCCTTGCATAGTGTGAAATGATTAAACAAATGTGATTCGCGTTCATGTCGATGCCTATATTTTCATTTGTCATTGTATAATGGAGAAACAGCACAGGATAAAATACAACTGATGATATGAATAAAATCTAATTATATATATAAATATATATATATAATGGAAAAATATACGTCAAAGTAACACAAAAAATCACTAGTTTTTGTTTATTTTGGTAGAATGGTTAAAACTAATATTAAATGAGTTTATAATTTTGTTTGTATCTCTAGTTTTCTCGTATAAAATTGTATTATTAAATTTAGCCTTCGTATTTAGTTGCTGTCATTCCTTAATATTGAAATTTGCTTCGGTATTATAAGATTTTTTTATTTATTTTTTGTTCCGGTTTCTTCCTTCTGGCAGAAGTAGAAAAAAGAAAGCAAAATCCTTAGAAATAATTTAAGAAATCACAGAACTATTAAAAGAGCGTACGCAAAGAAAAAAATGATCTGAGACCAAAATTCTGAAAATATCTGTGGGAAGGAAGTTACGGCTGATCAAAAATCAAATTCCATCAAATAAAGGAATGAACAGAAATGAGCACAAAAAACACAAAAAAAAACAAAAAAAAACTTACATTGTACAGAGACTTTGATTTGTCTGCTTACGGAAGGTGGGACGCCGTTGAAGGCCACACATTCGTAAATATCGTCGCAGTACCGGGAAATATTCCTGATTTTCAACACCTCCCCGCTCATGCCGATTTCTGAATGAGAAAAGAACAACAATCTATCAGAGAAACAATGAAACATATTATACATACCTATTCATACATATTAATAGTATCCGAAACCAAAGTGAAGATAAGGAGACAAATAATGAAAAAGCTTTTAGACGACGCGTTTCGCTGATGTTGGCTGCGTTGGATATTTTCAAGTCAAAATTAAAAACAAAAATAAGATTTTCTGAATATATTACTGACAATAAATTTAATTAACTTATCAGATCCGACGTCCAGACACTAAAAATTTGGTGTATGTTTTTTCCTTTCAATTCAACTAACCCCAAGTAAATCAGTTTATTTTTATAAGCTGATGTTACATCAATATGCTATTGTTAAATATTCGCCAGACGATATTTTTGACAATCAATACATTTTTGGCAATGAAGGGTATTTGGGCTGGGTAACAGATATTTTGTAATCTGAGTGAAATGTATTTTCTTGAAAAATGTCAGCCAGGTGCGCAAAAGGGAAAACATTTTCGGATTTGGATTTTTATTCCGTCTAAGACGAGTCATAATCCCTAAAGTTTGTACTGAAAGACAGCTGTCAATGGCGTGGAAGTGACGTCAAGCGGACAGTTAAAAAAAATTTGAGTAGGAAATTTTAATTTTGATTGTGAAGTCAGATCAGAACCGTCGAAGTATATGGTTGAATAAAATCGGAGTTTCCCCGATGAGAGGATGCTGACAACTCAAAGCAAACAAACTCATCGTACTTGACGGCATGTTTGAAGATGTCTTTAAATAAGGAAAACTGTCCGCTTCATTGTTTTTTGACAGAGGCCTTTTTTGCAGTTTGTTTTACAGTGAAGAGGACGATAAAGATAAATGTAATATGAAATTGATTGTTGCGAAGAAGACCAGTTGAGTGTTCCCGACTAAAAAGTATTTGTGTGAAGAAGTCGGGTTAAGTGGTCCCCGAAAAATTATTTGATTTGAAAAGTTTAATCGTCGCCGAGAAATCTTAAGAATAATCGCCGTGGCGATTGCAGTGAAAAACCACCAAATTACTGAAGCATAATGTTCGTCGTCGATCCCGGAATTAAAAAAATTGTCGTTTGTACCAACAACTTTAATCAGCAGTGTGGGACCAAAACAAACATAAGTATTTCCCAGAAAGCTTATTTGCCTGAGACATTGGTGTGTAACATTATTGTTGAATTTGATTGATAGAATGCTTCATTTTCTACAGCTAAAGAAGTATTTGCAGGTTAGTTAAAGCACAAAAATATATTCCTTAGATTGTAATAATTTGTTGTTATAAATATGGTTGACTGTTAAAATGCTGAGAATTGTCCCATTATATAATGCATTTGCGATTTTATATATATATATAATGCATTTGCGATTTTATATATATATATATGTACCTACATGTTACGGAAATTAACGAAACCTGGTTATAAGAAACCGACAATTTGTAATGAATTATTTGGGACATTATTTTTACCGATACTCGTATTTAAGTAGATATTCTGTTTTTAATTAAACAATATTTTATATTTATATCTACCGGCCTGATTATTTCACGATAAATTTTTATGACGAAAATGTGTGCTATCCAGTAGGATTCGAACCTGCTACCCCTATTTACATAGGGGAAGCTACCATTTGATCTGGTACTGTCTTAACCACTCGACCATGAATAGCCTCTTGATCAGACGAGGTTTTTTTAGCAGATATGGTTTGTTTACGATAGATCGAAAATTGTGTTATATAAGCATGATAAAAACCTCGTCTGATCAAGAAGCTATTCATGGTCGAGTGGTTAAGACAGGGGAAGCTACCATTTGATCTGGTACTGTCTTAACCACTCGACCATGAATACCTTCTTGATCAGACGAGGTTTTTATCATGCTTATATACAATAATATATATATATATATATATATATATATATAATTAATGAAACTTGGTTATAAGCAACCGACAATTTGAAATGTATTGTTTGAACATCATTTATTTTCGATACTCGTATTTCAGTAGATATTCTGTTTTTTTTTTGTTTTTTTTTAATGAAACAATATTATATATTTATATCTACCGGCCTGATTACTTACAATGAATGTTTATTACAAAATGTGTGCCATTCGGCTGGATTCGATACATTTTAGAGCAGATATGTTTGTTTACGATGGATCGAAAATTGTGTTATATAGGCTTGATAAAAACCTCGTTTAGACTAGAGGCTATTCGTGGTCGAGAGGTCTAAGACATTACCAGATCAAATGGTAGCTTTCTGCATATAAATAGGGGTCGCAGGTACGAATCCTGCCGAATGGCACACATTTTCGTAATTTAAATTTATCCTAAATAATCAGGCCGGTAGATCTAAATATATAATAGTGTTTCATTAAAAAAAATCAGAATATCTACTTAAATACGAATATCGATAAAAGATAATGTTCAAGCAATTCACACACACACACACACACACACATATATATATATATATATATATATATATACACACATATATATTGCTTTTTCTATTATATATGCACACAATTGTTTTTATTATTATGAAGACCATCTATAAACTTTCTTTACTGTTAGCCGACATAATTATTGCGAATAAAATAAGACTACTTTTAAAGAGCAAACAAGCGGCAAGGTTTTTAATAACTGTTAGTAAAGCAAATGAACTGAGCTGATACTGCTTTGTTATTGTCTCTTTCTCTCCCGAAGGAAAATATATACATACAAACACGAATATTTTTGTCAACCATAGTCACGTATTTCTGTCTGGTACTATCCCGGTTTCAGCATTTTCAAATACGTCTTGTTCTAACAGCTCGTGTTATGTTGTTATTTTTTTAATTGTCTGTAAAATAGGTTTAATATATTCTTTAGTAATGTTCTCTTCTTTTTGGGTTGTTTGATTTATATTTAATCCATTCAGTATTTTTATTTGATTTAAAAATAATTCGTGTAAAACATTTTTTATTGGTTAGGATTTTTCGTGTTTGTACTGTTTTTGTTTTTGTACTGGTCAATAATATAAGATGTTATTTCGTATATTTATTTAATTTGTCTCTATTTATAGAAACTGCTCATTATTAAAGATTTGGAAATTATAATCTTTGAGGAAACAAAACCATCAGTGTGACCTTAACCGATCAAAAAACAATATCGGAATAAATGGTTAAGGTGAGAATATATATGTAATTGCATAGTACTGATCATTTTATCTACACTCACTACTACTGTGGTGATACCGAGCAAAAGCGAGGGACCGGATGTTTGTTCTATAAAGACCAGAAAGCAAATGACCAAATCTCGTCGGTGCGCATTCGAGTTCGCGCAGGTGTTCCGATTGAAAAATAAAAATTAATCAAATTTCCATTTCGCGAGTCTACGCGAATTTTATTTACCAGACAATGGGACCCCCAGAATCAAATTTAAGTGTGAAATCCCAAACGAGCTGCTTTTGATCCAAAAAGCAGATATAAAAAGCCGAAACAGAAGGCACCCAGTAGGCAGACTACCAAGGAGAACAGTGTAATCGATATCCCCTTGACTTAAGTCAAGTGGCTACTACGTTCGCCTCCCTTCACCTCTTTTTTTCCTTCTCCCCCGTCTCAAAACTACTTACTGACCTAAGGAGAGACTACATCAAAGATATTGGACTTATAATCATGTTATTACTTTAATTGTAAAAACATTAATTGATATGTGTATATATCAAATTGGTATTTTCTACTCATATTTCCTTTCTTGATTTTATAATAATTTTTATGACTTATAGTGGGCTATCTACCACAAGCCCAAATTTCGTTAACCTGTAACAGTATACAACTACCCTTCACCATAACGGACTTCCACTACAACTAAAGGAAAAAGAATAGATAAGCAACCCACTATAAATTGGTAACAGCCCGACGTGATATGAACACGCACAAAGACATTTCCACCAGATAAATTGGTATATCCCAACGTTACACCAGATAAACTGGCAACGAACACGTGGATTTTCAACACAACCTTCTCCCGGCCAACGCACCTACCCATCTTCTCAGTCACCATGGCAATGAAAAACTTAACGTCCGTCAGCACCAAAATGAACAACTACTAATAGCGTAAGCCAAATTACCTTTTCCAGAATTTAGGCATCAAAATGAAAAAACCTAACGTCCGTCGCACTCACAACTAAAACCTCCATGTGCTTCAGACACGTTGTCAAAGAGTAAATAGGCCCCCGGCGCAAACCAAAACGCACTCCTACTACAACTACCGGAAAACGAATAGATAAGCAACCCACTATACTACTACTACACATACACACACACTATACATACATACATACATACATAAGTACAGGATACCTATGAATGGAATAATCCGTATTCAACGAAACACTATTCTTAAAAAAGTGCTCATTACAAAGTAGAGCTACTAATGTGTATACAGAAATTATAACATAAATATGTTATAATATCACTACAAAAGTACCTATTTTGTTTCGACACTTCTTGTCCTATAAAATGATGTTTATTTCCAGTTGAAGGCTTTTAAAAGGTGAAAAACAGGCTTGTTTTTAACCTTTTAAACCTTTCAACTTGAAATAAACCTCATCACTTGATAAAACATAAGAAGTGTCGAAACAAAATCGCTACTTTTGTTGTGATATAGCATATTCATGAAATACTTTCTGAATATATATATATATATATATATATATATATATATATGTGTGTGTAATGGTTTTATGTATGAGCATATATTTTAAAATTTGGTATATTTATGGGGTAATACTACTCAATATCAATTAGTAACATATTGAAGGTATACAAATAGTAACACATGGTCTCTTGCTAGTTGAGGAAGATAAGCTTGTGTTTAGCATGCAAACTTCAGATACACATTATATATAAATATTTTGATCTGAAATATCTTCCCTGTCAGTACTTAATCTATCTTTCTTTTCATATTTATTATATTAACTTTGGTTTTTATATGTAAAAGACATTAAAATTGTTTTACATCTATACATAAAATAGTTTGAAGTATGTTTGATATAAATATCAACATATTGGAAAATATACAAATAAGCAAAATGTCAATTTCTACCCCTTTCAAACAGCACCAACGAGTTGATCACAAATATCTTCCAAATTTCGTCTCCCACTTTTTTTTAGTGTGCCTCTTTTCGTGCTTGTCAATGTTCACTGGCTTAGAAGTAATTTAGAGTGTCATAATGACTTCGCATTGATTCTAATTCAAAAAGCTATGGTGAGCGAGCGACCAGGCTTAACTGACCGACAAATATTTTTCAAAGATGTCTTTAATAGCGATCAGCTTGCTTTAAAACTTTGACTCTTGTGAGTTATTTTGTTTTATGTTAGTTATTTATTTTATACTCAATGAACAGAATACAATGAGAATTATTGTATTAATTTTTTTCTCCTCTTCTTTCGTCTTTGTTTAGCTACATAGGCAAACGCAGGAAATAATTCTCCACAACTGTATACATACAATCAATCAGAGGCAGACAAATACGCACTTCCCGTCAATATTCGCGCATGGACAGAAATATAGGACAGCCTCCGTATTTACATCACATTTATGTGCGAATAAGACAAGACACATATTTTGAGTGCGTATATTGTTACTTAAAATATTCTCTATGATGCTGTTTAAAAGTTTCTTATATTTACAGAAGAGCTATCACTATAGAGAATAAAGCATTTGAAGGTATAATCTGTGAGGACACATAAATCAACACTGCATAATAACCTTAAAGTCTAACCGTTATCCAACTCATGACATACTATTGATTTCTGCATCCACACACACAGATAACAATGAATATTATTGTAATAACATTAATGAAATTAAAGATTACTGACATTCCAATTACCCAAATTTGACGCTACGGATCTCCTGAATTCTTACTCCCGTATATAAGTTATCTAAAAATCCAAATAAGCTTAACCAACCATTCTTCTTCTTCTATGTGCCCTGTTGTTTCAGGACATAGGCGATCATGGCTTTCTACGTCTCCCTATCCCGATTGGCTCTTAGCACGCTTTTCCATCTATCTTCTCAGGCCAATCAAGTACGTTACCCTCTGTTTTCCCCCGTCTCTCCTTCCCTCTATCTGGCCTGTTAGTATCAGGTTCTCCAAGCCCTCTTTCCTCATTGCATATCCCATGAACTTTAGCTGTCTCTTCCTGATGCTCAGTATTAATTTCTTTTTTGTTTCCATCCTTTCCAAAACTTCATTGCTCACATGCTCGATCCATGATATCCGCAACATCCTTCTGTATAACCATATTTCAGTTGCTCCAAATTTTTTCTTCACTTTCAATGATATTGTCTAGCATTCACTGCCATATTGAAGAACTAACCTCACATAGCAATCCAGTACTTTCTTCCTTGTGTTAAGCGATATTTTCTTGTCTCTTAATACTCTACTCAGCTTCTGGAATGCGTTCTTTACCATGACGATTCACCTTTGGATCTCAGTGTCGCACTTTCCGTCTTCTATTAAAACACTTCCAATTTTTGTACCTGCTTGATTTTAGTATCCCTCACCTGTATTGGCTGCTCTTTTGGCTGATGACCATTCATTCGGTTTTCTTACACTTTATTTGTTGTCCTTTCTTCAGCTACATTCTGTAGGAGGTCTTGTAGTTTCCTTTTTATGTCTGCTATCAGCACAGTATCATCTGCGTACCTTATGTTGTTCAAAATGTGGCCTTCGACGACAAATCCTGACATAACATCGAGGATCCTCAGAACAGTCTCGCTGTACAAGTTGAATAGATCCGGTGAAAAAACATATCCTTGTCTTACGCCCCTTTCTATCTTTGTATATCTGCTGAATTCGTTACCTGTCCTTATGCAGGAAGTTTGCTGCCAGTAGAGTGTTAGCTTAAGCAATAATTTATTTGAAATATTACGTTCTAATGAACTGTACAATACTGCACTAGCCTCGTTAGAAGTTGACAGTCTCTTTACTTATATTCCTGTTAAAGAAACCATAGGAATAGTAATAGAATATGTATATAATCAGATTAATCTCACACCTAATATTTGATAAAAGAAAATTACGTAAAGTTTTAATGTATTGCCCAAACGAGTACAATTTTACGATCATTATATATATATATATATATATATATATAGAGAGAGAGAGAGAGAGATTGCATAAAAAAGAGTAACACATGGTCTGTTGATCGTTTATAACGTACAGCTTTTGATCAGTATGCAATTATATATAATATATATAAATCAACTATATCGCACGAACAACTGAAAAGGATGTATCTAATTTTAATACAGCATCTGTAAAGCTGCATCTAGAAGAATAAAATAATACAAAACATTATAAATTAAAACGTAGAGGAATTTACTGTCATTTTTAATAATTGCCATAACAAATACATAGGAGAAACCTCGAGAAATTTAAATAGAATATTATATATACACAAAGAGGGTTTCCACAAATCGGCACAGTCAATAGATTAGTTGCTCGCCGCAATGACCAGAATGTCTATTTAAAAAAGGAGCTGTTTTAATTAAGAGATATTAATTTACAAAGACTAAAGTTTATTGAAAGTGCTTTAATCATTAAATCATTTGCATAAAATTCGTGCCCATATTTTTACAATTTATCACCTTCTCTACTAGAGTTATCTTTTCTCAATAGAAATAATAATGCTAATAAATGCCGACTACTCGTTTGCGATTATACCGGTCTGCAAGGACAGGTAACTTTTAGAAAAACACATTTGATTTTACACAACTGCTATGTTGAGCGAACTCTAACATACTGTTTTTGAGACAGTTGGATGAGTAGTTGAACAAAATCTGTTTACACACAATGTGTGTCCAAGCCGCATGCATCTTAGATGAGTTGAGCCAGCTTCCTCCCCGACGGATAAAGTTTCATTGAGATTTGTTTAAGAGCACGGTCCCAAGTCTTATCCTGTTGTTTAACCCATAACTGTAGGAAAGAGACTGATTAATACCTTTTCCAGGGGTATTAGCACGTAAGTGAATGCAGGGTATTCAACTGGAATTGGAATCCGAGCCGACATCCACTGCACCACAACGCACATCCGTCAATAAACGCTTACAGCACCTGGCATTCCCAAGCAATCACCCGTTTAAGTACTGACCAGGCTCAGCGTTACTTAACTTCGGTGATCAAACGAGAACCGGTGTATTCAACGTGATATGACCGTAAGCCTTACTCTATCTCCTAAATTGTGACCTCCTACGAGGATGAACAAATCTATACCCTTCATTTCATTCAAAAGGCTTGGCACAATACTTTATGCTATTCAGGCATTTACGGACATCGTTGAACACTTAGATCGTCTCTTATTTTCACCTCTTTGTCAAGTTGATAATGTCGTGGTTCAAACCAACGTCACATGGTCGGACCATGAAAAACTATTTTTACCCCTTTAGTATTCGTATAACATTTTCCTACTGTTAAAATATTCATCTTGAGTAAATTGAAACATATTCAAGGGCTATCATTTTTTCTTTTAGAAGTGTATGTACACACGCGTATCTGCTGACGCATATTCGCAAAACTGTATCCCATGATCAAGCATAAAGTACTTTTTTGTATTCACTTTTTGGTCGGACGGCGAAGTTTTCAATATATATATATAAAACGAAGTCGTTTAATTTAAATATCTCCCACTGGAGGTTGGGAAAAAAAAGAAAGCGTCTGTATTGAAGTTCATTTCCAAGTCATTTTACTTTCAAAATTAAGTTATCTCACAAATGCAGGCAATTCTAAAGAAAGAAGTCAACAATTTTAACAGAGCCACAAGCTTATATTGCAAGATATTCAATATGCAAAACTCGTTGTCTCTGCTTGTAGCAATAGGAGCATTGCATGGCAAGCGGAACTTCATAAACGAAATTAAATGCAGGTAACTGTCCTTGTAATGCTTATTATCTAATTCGAGAGGTAGACGGAGATTATTGACGTTGCTTAGCCGAAGGAGAAAACTGGAGATAGAATAATCCGAAAACTGGAGCTTGTGGCGTATCAAGTAATTTGATAAAAATTTCTTGTAATGACTTTTAATGGTCTCTGTGTCCATCTTCCTTGTATATTGTCTAAAAAAAATAGAGCGTTTGTTGGAGGTCAGGCTACAAAAAAAGAAAAAATTCTGCCAGTAAACGTTCTATGGACTAACACCTCCAAACGCATTTCAGAGATCCAACGATCATTACTCTTCATAGAATCTTTCTTTATGTTGCGAATTGTCTTATATTACTAGGAAGGCTAGTGAGTGGCCTCTTTTGCACGGCTTGGATTTGAGAGATATCCTTCTTTCGACTTAATTTACAATTATTAGTCTAATCTGGAGAGAAGCCCAAATAATGAATTCCCACGTCAAGTTCAAGCACTGAATTAATATCTAGAATGTCACATGGTTATTATGTTGATGTCTCTAAACAGAATTTATAACGAGCGAAATAACCAGTATAACTTGTCGATAAAATTAGCTCTATGCTATGCGTTTTGATGTCGGGCTTTGTTTGTTTATTTATTTAAAGAATTATATATGTGTGTGTGTGTGATATTATAGAAAAATTTGTTCTATATTTAAATGATGTGACATTTCTAAAGAAACTCTAGCGTATTAAGAATTTGATAATTAGTATTATTGTTCGTCCCGATGTATACAAATATTAGATCTGATAAGTTCAATACATTTATCAAACAACCAGTTTTGAACGTTTCGACGTGAGAAGTCACTTTGACTATTCTTGACTTTTATTATTATCATAGTTCTTGTTATCTATTAAGCGCTTTGTGACAGAAGTTCTTCTATCCTCAAAATTAAATGAAATACTCTTAATTTTACATTTTCAATTATTTTAGCATTATTTCTACTCATATATACATATTGTGTGTACGTGTGTTTAAGTTGAGTTACATTTATGGTTTAAAGTGCACAATAACATGAGTAATATGTATGTAAATATAAAAGTCGATATTGATGTTAGCACCCAGCGGCAACAGCTGAAGTAAACTAATAACCAAACAAAGCTAAAAAATAGCTTATTAATAATATTATATATTTATATCTACTGGTCTGATTATTTATGATAAATTTTTATTACGAAGACGTTCCAGAACAAATGCTAGCTTCCCCTATGTAGACAGGGGTCGCAGGTTCGAATCCTGCTGAATGCCACACATTTTTGTAATAAAAATGAATTGTAAATAATCAGGCCAGTAGATATAAATATATAATACTGTTTAATTAAAAACAGAATATCTACTTAAATATGAGTATCCATAAAAAATAATGTTCAAACAAATCATTTCAAATTGTTGGTTGTTTATTCCCAAGTTTCGTTTATCTTCGTTAATTTCCGTAACATGTGTATATATATTTTCCATTTTTAAACGAATTATTAGGCGACCTAGTTTTCATGACTTATTTTAACGTTTTCCTTTTTAAGAACGCTCGTGTAACGGTGTTTTATTTGAACGCGCAATTTAAAAAAATTTTTTTTTAATCATTTCACCCCGTCCAAGGCGTAAATGCCACTGATGTGCGGGAGGCTACATAACTGAAAAAAAATTAGAGGAGGGAGAAGAGGAATACAAACCAATTAGGAAGAAGCAATAGAAAGATGAAAATGCAGGTGTGATGATAGTTGCAAGGGAGGACAGAAAGAGAAGGATATACGGGGTCGGGGAAGGGCTAGAGTCAAGTGGTTAGTAGATGAGTATTGACACTGCATTTAAATTTCTGGAGGTTGTAGTCGCCAGGAAAGCAAGAATATGGGAGCGAATTCCACAGACAGGAAGTGCGAGAGAAGAAGCTGCAGGAGTAGAATTGTCGTCTGCATTTGGCTAACCTAACTGTGAATGGGTGGGACCCAGTTGCCATTCTGGTTGCACGAGTAAACACCTGTTGAGGAGGCACCATTGTAGAAAAGTTTAGATTTGCGGAATAGGTAAATCATGGATCAAGAAATTAAATAACGGAGCATTAGTTGTACCACAAGGAGCGTATGATGGAGCAGAAATTTCAGAATTGATGGGAATATACATTTTAAACAAAATCAACAAAACAATCTATATTGGCAACCACCCATTATATAAAGATGAACGATTAATGATAGCACCAGACAACAAAAGAGAAAATGATAAAATAAGGAAAGAGTTTTTCAAATTATTCAAAGAATTATATTTTGATAAAATAGTAGATACAAATAATAAAGTGGTACAATATGTAGATGTAGATCTTAATTTACAAACTGTAAATGTTTCGCCATACATGAAAACAAACGCTAATTTTTCATACATAAATACAAAATCCAGTCATCCAAAATATATAATTAAACTTATTTACAAAGGAATACTACGCAGACTATCTAATAATTCGTCAAACAAATTAATATTTGATGAAAAGAAAAATATCTATGAGGATCCACTAAGAAAATCTGACCATAAAAAGATTTTACTACATAATTTTCAACCAAACAGACAAACAAAAAACGATCATAGAAAACGAAACATTATCTGGTTCAACCCACCATTTAATTTAGAGGTAAAGACCAAAATAGGACAGATATTTTTTTAAACCAATAGACACTTTCCAAAAGAATCAGAAAACAAAATTTTTAACAGAAACACAATCAAACTGTCAAACAAAATGCCAGAAATTAAATCTTACAGAACAAAACCACTAACAAAGAATGCAACTGCAGGGACGAAAATAAATGTCCAGTTCAATGACTCTGCAATAGAAAAGAAATCATTTACAAGGCAAAAATTCATGACCCAAATAGCCAAAATAGAATATATTTGGCTCAACCAAAGACACCTTTAAGACAAGGTGATTTAATCACAGATCTACATCCAAAAAAGAAAAATAAAAAAAAATGTACAAAATTGGCTAGTCACGTGTGGAAATTAAAATCAAAATATGGAAAAGACCCAGACATAACGTGGAGCATTGTAAAAACAGCCAAGCCTAACAACGGTGGAAAAATATGTTGACTGTGCCAAGAAAAAAGTTAGAAATTATGCAATTCCCAAACAAAAACAAACTGTTAGATGCAATAAGGGAAATTATGACTAAGTCTATCCATACTATACATCTTAGGTTCGTACAACCATGGATAAAAATGCCATAATTCGTTTTAATTTAAACATTGCGCGTTCAAAAAACGGTAAACGGTAAAAGGTAAAATCAGTTATTAAAAATCGCCTGAAGACACTACTTCTGGCGCGACCTAGGTTTCTACCATAAGTCGTTTAAAAATGGAAAATATTCAAAAGTTCTACCATGTAATTGTATTGAACAATTTTAATACAATTGTGCATTTGTCTAACCCTATTATGACCAAAAACTATTAAACAATCAATCAATATGAATGTGTATATATATATATATATATATATATATATATATATATATAAACGAAAATAGTATGTAGGTAAAATCTCAAAGAGATCTTAATATTAATCTCATTAATATTAAAAATAATTTTGGTAGAGGACTCTATGTAATCTCTGTATATTTTCAAATAAAACTCCGAAAATTACATATCCTCTATGGGCATTTCAGCGAGGAAAAACGTGTCTTCTTAGTTATATGGCATATGTAATTTTCAATTGAATATATATATATATTCAATTAAAACTTTGAAAATTACATAATGAATCTAACCATGCATGATTTTGACTGCTAAATCATGGAAAGCTTTTCCCATATATTCAAAATAAAATTATATCGGATTAGAAATAAAAATACATTAAACTATAAAAATGTCTTTATTTACGTTTCAGATACGAAAATATTTATGAGATATGGTCTACGTTGTATGTCAGATTTCTTAAGAGTTATAGAAACTTTCTTGGCTTTGAAATCTGTAAAGTAAAATGATATATCAGATAGCAAACATTTCTGAACCTTTCACGTAATAATGACGTTACTACTACTTATTCCTTATATACTCTGTCCCATCAGGACTTTCACTTGCCTCTGTCCATTGTCACTTTTAATATTTTCATGGTATCTTTCTCAAACCCCACTCCGCCCTCCATTTACTCATATCATTTAATTCGCGCTGCTTCCGTCTCTCTTTCTTTGTATCTGTTCTATAAGTATTAAATTCTCCAGACATACCATCCTCATTTCGTGTACCAGAAACCTCAACTGTCTCTTTCTGATGTTGTGTATGTTTTCTTTTTGTTTGCATCCGCTACAAACCACATCGTTGCTTTCGTGGTATTCTCAACATTTTTCTGTAAAACCACAATTGTGCTGTCTAGAGCATCTCTTTCATCCTTGCAGAGACCATTCAACATACCCTGCCATATAGAGGGACAGATATCCCATAGCGACCAAGCACTGTCCTGTCTCTCAGTATTCTGGTTAGTTTTTGAAATGTGACATATGCTAATGATACTTTAGATCTGCGTCGCACTTTCCATCCTCTGTCAGAACGTTTTCCAGCTACACACACAACAAAACGGAGAATTTGACACTGACAGGACATATTGAAAGCAAATAAGCCATGGAACGCAGTGAGGAAGCTGTGTAACGAGATTTTGTAAATGGATGCCAGAACAAAGATTAGGCGTCATAGCGAAAAGACAAACTTTACTAAGATCGCCCACATCCTGATGAAACATTGCATATTGATTACTGTTGCAACTAAAACAAAATATGTCACTTATAGGATATTAAGTTAATATCATATGTGGCCAGACGTTGGGTTGGTGTGGTTCAGAAATTGTTTGACAGTTATGCTAGTGTGGCACTGTGCAGAGTCCTGTTGTCAGACCTAGGGTCTTTCAGCAGCTACCCACTTGACCAAGGACAGCACTACCTCCTCAAGGCACATGATACAGCTCTCTGTGTTGAGAAACTAAAAGTTTCGGGAGTTCTTTTTGTATCAGAACAATCCGAGTGTGTTTTCCGAGATGCAATGCCTTCGTAATCAGGATCAGACTCATGTTGGAAGTTTTAGGATGGAGAGAAATTTTATTGTATTTTTATTATTTTTCATTGTATTTTATTGTATGGTTGTCACCATGTGTCATGTTCGTTTAACGCTCCATGATCGTATGGTTTCTGTACTTTTTTTTTGTTTTTTTCGACTAAGCTAACTCAATCGGTATACCACCTGTTCGGATTAGTATTACGTCAGAATGGATCTACTTAAAAGATTGAAACACAAATCCACTTCCCAGCGCAAGTGATTGCGGTTTATTTCGTGATTTATTTGTTACAGTTATGTGTACATTTTATTATAGGTCCGTCAAGGAATTTTAACGATTTCCTCTCTTTAACGTAAAAACATAGTGCAATTAAACTGATAACTGCAAATGTATATGTCAAAAAGAGTTGTTCTATAGCCACGTTGTTATGCAATAATAATAACTAGAAATATCCGTGGAAAGTTTCAGGTGTTTCTGATTTAGATTTTCTGACGAATCGCAATTCTTAAGTTAATCATTGAATAAACAACTATAAATTATCCATGAAAGTTCCCAAATTCTTTTAATAAGTATTTCAGTTTCTAAACTTTAACAAAATATTATAACAATCTAAAAATATAAATACAGGTCATTGTACAATAAAGTCAAAAGGTATGAATAAAAATATTTAAAAAGACTGACAAGCTTTTTATATTTCGCTGAAGCAGACGTTAAACGTATGAATGTGTTATCGCGCCTCTTATCTTCACTTTCATTTTTTTCCTTAAAAACAAACAACACCTTTGATATACCTATTTCTTTCATTTTGTCTATCCCCGCAGTCAAGCAGGAATGGCTCATTGGAGGTGTAAGTTAACGGGATAGCGTAACGTACTCGCTAACCATCTTACTAAAGAACTAGATTAATATGAAAAGATTAATAGTAATTAATAAAATAACCATTTGGAAATTCACGGATTTTGCTTGGCTCGTGTGATAAAAAGAAAATATCATCCAAAATGATCTGGACAATGAGAAAATAATTCCTTACTCGCTCATCTAATACAAAATATGACATCTATATAAAGTTCATACTAGGTGGAATATCGATTTTTTAACAAGTTTTGGGACTCGTCAGCTAAATACGAATTGGGACCATTTTTACCCATTGATCTGAGAAGATTATCGTATTATAGATGACAATTTAGACGTTCATGGATACTATATGATTATGAATAAAATATGTGACATTCCTCAGCTTTGATAAGCCGTGGATTCCTAGCAGAACGCATGCCTTAATAGAATTCTATAAAAGATACAAAGTTGCCCATGCAAAACACAACTCTGCTCTATCCTATTGATTTTGTCCAAGGGAATAATAATGACCAATAATGCTTGACAATGGCGTCGTGGATAGAGATGCCAGAAAGATATTAAATGCAAAGAGGAAACGCCTTTTGGACTCGGGCTCCGGATCAGGTCTGTCCCATTTTGCATAGCATAGTACATGTTATTAATGATGAAAAAGAGACAAATATCCAAAATAAAATTCTTGGACGGCAATGTAACAGGACATTTGAGAACCTTATTTTAAGATGAATTAGAAAGTGCAAGTGCTGGCTACAGAAATGAATTATAGTTCCGAGATTGTTACACACACACATTTATATATATATATATATATATATTACTCTTATCTGTTTAGTTGTATATAAGACAGTAACGTTAGGTTGTATAGGTGTGTGCGTATTAATACACGGGTCACCGTATTAAGCAATGGACAAATTTTAAATATGTGTGTTAGTTAATATAAGTGTATATGCGTTTCTGTAAGTGGATACCACTGTAGGAAAGATTTCAAATTAATTTTTTAAATGTAACGAGATGTTGCGATTATTTTGTATTTGGATATTTTATATAAACGTATATGTGTATGTAAAAATGTTGTTGATCACTGAAACAGTTTCATTGTGATTCGTTGGTTTTCAGTGAAATTTTTCATTGAAGATGGAATTCGTAATACATTTATTTTATATATTGGTAAACAAAAGTTAGATTCATTAAGAATTCTTTAGATAGATGATGGGATGTGATGTAATTTAATGTTTTAAACGAATATGTATAGTTGGTAGTAACGCTATTATCTTTTTAAAATACTTTCTTCTTAAAGGGTTATGCACAACTAACACAGAAGATTGTTGGTCTCTCGCTCAACCGCACCCCAATGATAATAATTAAAGAGGTTGCAGTCTGTGAGTTATGTGGCCAGAAGTTGGGTTGGTGTGGTCCAGAAATTGTTTGACAGTTATGCTAGTGTGGCACTGTGCAGAGTCCTGTTGTCAGACCTAGGGTCTTTCAGCAGCTACCCACTTCACCAAGGCCAGCACTACCTCCTCAAGGCACATGATACAACTCTCTGTGTTGAGAAACAAAAACTTTCGGGAGTTCTTTTCGTATCAGAACAATCCGAGTGAGTTTTCCGAGATGCTATGCCTTCGTAATCAAGATTAGACTCCTACAGCCCTTTCTTAATTCTCTGTACATTCCTCAGATTGACACCCAGAGCTTCTGGTGCGAATAGCAAGCAAAACAATATGCAGTTTCCAAATTTCCGGAGGGGTGGATTGCGTCATGGCGCTCTTTTGCTCACTGAGGGTACCCATCTGTGCAGTCGACAAAATCAAAAACAAACACGGCAAAATTAAGAACATAAAATGGCGACAATTACATATCGGCCTTCTTCCACCGAACGCCCATAACCCAGAGGTAGAATCGTCGACTGACGCCAAATCGGTCGGGTTTCAATCCTGGGTTAAAAAGCAATCGGATGTCTAATTGTACCGATGAGCTGTGATACAGCGAAACAGATCTGTCTGCGGATGACAAAATATATAAATTCCTTTTACCTCAAGTGAGGAGATACCGCCACCAGTGCGCAGGGGTTTACAATCAGAGAAAAGAATGGGTACGGGGATATTAATGAAAGGAAAACATGTTAACGAATATAAGATAACAAATGTCGACAAATTTAAATTTTTGGAGATTGTAGCTATCTGGTAAACAAATTAACGTGTATGTATATATATATATATATATATATATATATATATGGAACGAGAAAAATAATAATTGTAACGTTCAAAACATTAATTTAAAACAGTGCTCGATATAGAAATAGAGCAATGAATATTATAATTTAGAACATGTACAAATTACTATCTACTACAAAAGTGTACATTTTGTTTCGACATTGAAATAAACAAGTTATTTTGGTAAATAGAATTCTTTTCGTAAATTGTTTGTTATCGAAATAGAGCGTTAAATGGATAAATGTGGAGAACTTTGTACTTCATTTAAGAATAGTCATGAAGACTTCGAATTATGTGAATGCACTAATATGATGATGTTACAAATAAGGACTTCATTTTAATTAGTTATGTTTTCTTATTTTTCTGGAGCTTATTGTAATTTAATATTTTAATTTATGTAAAAAAATGAGCGTTACGGGAAGGTAATATACTATATATACAAATAAACACACAACAGTCTTTATTATATATATGAGAAAGACATATATATATATGTATACATTAATGCAGGTTTCATTGAATAATATAGACAAGTTCTGTCTATTAATTTTGTGTAGGATCCGTTCATACCGTCTGATATACTTGATGGTGATATCGTTGAAAGACAAAAAAAAATCACAGTAATTGTTGATTTTTTTCATCGGGTCTAAGCTTTCGGCTCACATAAGCCATTATCAAAGAGTAAATATTAACAACACAGTAAACATAGAACATTTAAGTTATTAACAATAAAGAGAATTAAATTGAAAATATAAGTCCATCCCTACCGTGGCGGATGGCCAAAGACAGTGACAAAATAGTGGCGTTGTGGTCCCTGATCTGATTACAGGCATTTGAGTACGTTATTGGAAATATCAAAATTGATTGTATTCAAACCAGGTTTAAATTGTTTAATGTAGATTGCTTCCAGGATTTTTAGTTTCTGTTTATTATTTTCTTGTTTCAGTATGTACGTGTTATCAACGACCGTTTTTCTCAGAATATAATATATAATTATTACGTTAGAACATGTACAAACTACTACAAGGATGTAAGTTTTGGTGCTGTAGATATCGCCTCGGAACGACAAGTCGCTGTTCCGAATTCAAATTCAGTTGAATTTCTTGCATTCACTTACGTAGAAATAGACTTGAGAAAGGTATTAATCCTTCTCTTCTCTCTAGTTATGGCTTAAATTACAGCGCAGATTGGATTCTATAGCCTTGGCTGGGAACCAGTCTACCACAGAAAGCAATGGAGACCTATTGCAAGATAATCTTCCGCCCAGTCAGTGTTGTGATCATGTCTCTTTCTAGACGTGATCTCCCAAAGCCTCTATCACGTATAACACTTAACTTACTGACTACAAAAGTATATATTTTGTTTCAACATTGAAAGAAAAATGTCTCATCAGGTAGTTAGCAATGATGGTAATAAAGGTTTTATTTAAAACAAAATCTTTTAAAAACAACTTTTCTTTTTATTTTGGGCCTTTTTTTTTCGTACGAGATTAAAAAATATTAAATAAGGGGAGAGAAAGCGGGAAGAAATGATTAGAAAATAAAATGAAAAATGAAGAAAAACATTCTTCCCTGCTCGGCAATATAATTTTAGCAACAAAAAATTATAAGGCACAGGTAAAGAGAAAATACGCGGCAAGACCTTACATTATAATTTTGCAGCTTACTTTTATTATTGCGTTATTTTTCTACCTTTTGCCATCAATCTTTGCACATTTCTGGCCATTCATTGACACACAGTCGGCTAATCACTGTTCTCTCTATTTTTCTTGCTTTCACTATGCCCGGTGAGTGTTAAATTCTCTACTCTCACTTTCTTCATTATCTTTTCCAGGAAATTCATTTGTTTCATCCATATTCTTCTGGTCCTATTTTTCTGAAAAATTCCGCGTAGCACGTTATGATCTATGTATGCTATTCTTAGCAACCATCGTCAGAGGCATATCTCTACCTATAAATATTTATTCTTTTTATTTACGGAAAAAAAATTATCCACTGTTAATGGCTAGACCAGCCAACACTTCACAAAATCTAGCTTAATGTCGCAGTTTTTACGAATCTGTGCTTGCTTCAGTCGATTAATTTTCAGCACCACTCGCATGTCCATCTGAACACTTTACTTGCAAGATCTTAGAATCTCAAGACCGATAATTTAATATCAACATAATGTATATATTCTAAAGTTCTCTATCCGAGATCAATAGTCCCTAGCAGCCTAAATAAGGTAAACTGGATAATGTAATTGAAATCAAATTTAACGCGTCTGGCTTAAATTCATTCAGATCGATCTATTGGGAAATTCGAAGCCGTAGATTTTCTCAATCTCAGTCTGCAAACCAAGAAAAATAATATTTTAATTAAAATATAACAAAATGAAAAGGAAATGATTCGAGAGAAATTAGTATTTTTGAAAATATTGAAATTAAATAGGATACTAGACATCACTTTCCGAGATATATATATATATATATAATTATATCAAGAAGAATATTGTGGAAAAATGTTTTATTGTGAAGCATTACCAAAAAGAGATTTCATTGTGAAACATCACCATAACACCTGTCTCACTATTTCTCTCTCTCTGTCTCGCTATATATTAATATTATTCTTAATATATAATAATAGAAAACATGTCTGACAAAGTGGAAAAACATTTTATTGTGACTGATTACCAACTTAATAAATTTAGTCTGAAACGACGAAACGTGTCACATATATACACAAAGAACTTTGATTAAAAATACCAACATTTTCTCATAACTTTTTGATTTTCGGATAATGTGTTGAGCTCGATGTTGTGGATAAACTGTTCAAAATTCAATTTTTATTATTTTTGTCCAAGTACTTTCGACTATGGCAATAATTATCAAGAAGTAATACGCTGCCTATTTGGTTGTCTATTATATTCTGGAATTCTTTGGGAAGCTGTATGTCTGACATTGTCAAGCGTGACGTCATGTGTAACAGCTATTAGGAACAAAGATGCACAAAAATAATGCCTTTCATGTTTATACTAATATATGAGAGCATTAATTATATCATATGTATTTCAATATACTGTTTCTTGTTGAAAATGTTATTTTATATAAAATAAACTGTTTTTGTATAAGAATGGCTTGTAGGCTTTTAAGTCATTCATTTTATTGAGTGCTATAAAGTATTTGAGTGTTATCTAACATATAATGTGTGAGTTTGTGTTAACGTATTGGGACATATCTACCATACTGTTTAAAGAACATTTATATAAAAATATTTCCATGTCATTTGTATTGTTCTTTAGGACTTCATTAGCGTAAAATTATGCGTACGTTCATAAATTTACACATAGGCATGAATGAGAAAGAATGCCGAAATTTAATTCCTTTTTTTAAATATGTGCTTTTTGTATATTGTCTATTTGATTTCTTTAGTTCTTTTTTGCAATGTTCATGCTTTTATAATTTTTTAAATACTTATCTCTCATTGTGATAATAGAAATTCTGTAAAGAATGGTGCAATGTTGTAAAAAGATGAACAATCTTACTGTGAAGGATTTTGCAATTAAATCACTTTCTATACATTTTCATCTTAGTAAATTGTTTTTTCTTTTCATCGGGGTAGCATATTTTAAATCGAAATCAGTCATTCATCACTGCGTGCAGCTAATGCATTTAGTGTTCGGGGTAACATAAATAATTTGTATTTTTATAAACGTTTATTTAAATTCCTCGAGGCTTCTCCTATGTATTCCTTGTGGAAATTATTGCGGGTGATACAGTAAATTCATTTTTCAGGTTTATATTTTGCTGTGTATTTTAGTTTTCATAAGTATTTTTAAGAAATGTTATGATAAGCTTAGATTTTTATTAAAATTGTAGTTGCTATAGAGTCGGTTGGTAGAACAATATAATTTGATCAGATGGCCCTCTCTTCTATTTTCAAGTATTTAACTAGTCTTTTGTTTTGCACTGAATAGGAAACAACTTGGGTATGGGATGAATAGAAAAGTATCCCAATGTATTATCCCCCTTTATTTAAATATGAATTACAAATTGTATAAGGTATATGATCTGATCAGGTACTATACCGAAACACAACTGCTCTTGTGGAGCGCTGAAAAAAGTTTTCTGATACATTTCAACATAAAAATAGTACGATCGGTATATATATATATATATATGTGTGTGTGTGTTTATATATATACTTGTGTGTGTGCGCGTATATATATATATATATATATATATATATATATATAATGTGTGTGTTTATATGAGAGAGAAAAAGAGACACCGACGTTTTGCCACCGTAGAGTTACAGTTAGCAACGAATTCTGTTGGTCATTACTCTCTCAAGTTATGTTTGCTTTAGGGTCTTCAAAATATTCCTATGCCAGTCTAGACAAAGTATAGCTAATACATTTCTTTAATCGCGCCTCTAGACACTCCAGAATTCAATGTTCACTTTTGAATTCGCACGAGTTTAGGAGACATTTAACTGCTGTTAAATATTTTAAGCAAACTGTAGTGTTTATACCATATAGGCGATAACTATCGTAGCCTTGTTCCTAACTAAGCAAAGCAATTTTAGCATATACCCATAACCAAAACTACCGCTGCTCATATTGGTTGCAATATCCATGAAAAATTATGGATTTTCTTATTTCTGTTAAATCTTAATTCTTAATGATTGATAATCCTCTTTTACGACAATAAAATACCCGAGAAAATTCTTATTGCACCCATAAGTATTTTAGTTTGCATATTTCGCTATGGCAGATTTTCTAGCAAGTATGTTTTCATGACTTTCTCATAGATTACTGGCCAATCAAATTTAGGTAGGGGTAAATTTTTTTTGGCTCGTATTGTGGAATGGAAGAACCGAGTTCGAAGTCTACTCTAGTTAATTACATTCATTTAATTTTTTCTAAGTGCATTAGCACTTATTAACCCATTTCGTCTCACTCGAGCTATAGATAAGATAAATACACTCTAGCTTTGGATGGCAACCAGTCTAGGAGAAGGAAACTCTGAATTAAAACCTCATCTTAAGCTTGTGTATTTCTGGATTTGTTTTATTTGTTAAATCTTAATGCTTAATGATTGATAATTCTTTTTTACGACAATAAAATACCAGGGAAATTCTTATTGCATCCATAAATATTTCAGTTTGCACACCTCGACGTGGTGTATTGGCTAGCAGCTTGTGTCGCTAGAAAAATTACAGCTGAATATTAAATTCGATCTTCACTGAATGCCTTATATTTTTGGCCTTGTGCCAGATCCTAGCTATTCTTTGAAAATACCCATGTGGAAACTTAGACAGTGCAGTATTTAGCGAGCTTGTCTTGCTAAATCAATTACAAATGATTAGGGAGCTTGATCCACACTAAATGGCCATTACTCTCCGCCTTGTGCCACATCGAAGTTACGCTTAGATTAGATAAATATTTCAGCTGATCTTTTAATAAGCTATTGCAATAACATTCATAAGTATGAATGCAGGACAATATATAAAGAATTAAGAAACCACATATGAGGAGATTCGTAATTGAAATGGTTTTCCAATTTATTGAAGTAGACGTTAAACGAATGTTACCGCTTCTCTGATTGTTTTTTTCTTTCTATTATTATGTATGTGTTCTTTATGGTTCCATATTCCTGGCTATGAAGATAAACTACCACTGGCAGCAAGACCTCTGATTAGAAGACTGAAGTTTTGAGGAGTGTAGAACCTCTCTTTAATTGCTGTTGTTTTCAGGTTTACCATAACTCGGGATGTTAGAACCTGTTATTGTCTCAGACAAAAGTAAAACACTATAAAATATAAGAATACGTTTTTATAGTAAAAATAAGAGAAATAGATTTTTATATAAACAAAATTGCCAACAATATATTTATAGTAGAATTAACAACAAAAGGTTTCATCAGAAGTTTAATGCTTTCATTTGTGTTAAAAATATATTTAGATGAAGCTATAAAATAGTGCTCCAAATATTTCATTTTTGGCATTAAATAAGCCACAGAGATTGATATGCCACTAAACAAATTCAAACAACCAACATGAAACAACACTTTAATAGCCTTAATCCATATAATACCCTAAAACCTCTTACAAAAGTCTAACGGTATTTCAAAATATAACTATTACAACGTAACGCATGTCATTGCCTCTTGTAATCATGTCTGCACCAAAATCTGAGTACCATCAACCACGTGTTTAATTGTGAAAACAGAATAACATATTTTCTTTCAAAGCACACAAGGAAATTAAATGGCACATAAGGAGTTTATACGCCGTTAAACAAATAAACTATTTTTCTTTCAAAAAGCAAACATAATCACTGATTTACTTTGTTTTTAAACTTTTCAATTCAACTAGAAGCGTCTGTTATTTATCTGAGGTAATAACAGAAAGTAACATGCACTCACCTTCTCAGTAAAGGAGAAACAGACAAAATTATCAAATTATTATTAGAGAATCATTATTGCCATTATCTCTATACAGTGGCTAAAAATATGTCGTTTTATCTTTTACGGTATGACATCTTATACAAAAAATAACTTGCCGCTTGAAGTTTCTGGTTGGGACGAGAGCAACTCGTAATACTCAATGCCAATGTAAAACGCAACAACAACAATAATAATAAGATCTGGCATGTCACCTATCAATATGAGATATTACGCTAAATTGGTTGAAGTCGATTTGCCAGGCTTTTCTAGAATCAATGTGTCCCGAAACGCTAAATACCACTTTTCAACCGCCCGTATTTCAAGCTGATGAATGGGTTCCGTCCCACAGAGGCCACACGGTATAAGTGACAAACACTTTTATTCGTCAACAGCTGCCAAAAATCGAACGGTCAACAGAAATGGTTGGCTGGCTTAATGAACTAACAACCTCACATAGGCAGTAGATGGGAAGGTCGTGATTTTCAGTTCTGGCAACCCTGTCGTTATAACAATGTGGCGCCCCTCGTTTATTCTGTACGGTTCGCTATTTTTTGCTTAATGACCGCTACCATTCTCTCCAAAATAATATTTGCCCTCGACGAGAGAGAAGAGATGTAATATCAGTTCCCGAAAAAGAAAAATAACAAAAAAGCCAATTTTAAATATCACTAAAAAATATACACATTATTGTAAAACTGAACAATAATAAAATTAGTAAGTTAAAAATGATATGTATATTAACACTGTAGACTCCCTTGCAGAGTGTAGAGGTAAGCCTCGCCAAGCTAGCTATTGCAGTTTTTCTGGCAAGTATATTTTGAGGACTTTCTCATAGATTATTGGCTAATCTAATTCAGAAAACGACTGTGGCGTAATGTTTATTGGCTCGTATTGTGGAATGGAAGAACCGAGTTCGATGTCTAGTCTAGTTTATTACATTCACTAATATTATCCAAGGGCGATATCACTTATTAATCTACCTCGTTCCACTCAAATATAAGTAAAATACATTTATTCTAGCTTTGGATGGCAACCAGTTTAGGAGAAGGAAATTCTGAATTAAAACCTCATCTTAAGCGTCTGTATACATCCAGCTGGAGACCATTTGTGAGTCCAAATTCACACTGAAATATCTACCCTAGATTTGCACTATCTAATGAATACGACCTCTACTACTCTTGGTTACCTTTCATTCGATTCTTGTGGGTGAGTTTAACGAAGCCGGCTCAACCGACCTGGTGAATGCTGAAAAAAGGTAATCAAAGCTAGACAGCTTAGTTTGCATTGCTATTAACAGTAAACTTACAGTGAGAGAAGAGATAGAATCCTGCCTCTCTATTTAATCATTTTGAGCTGACAAATTTCTGACAATTTGAAATAACTAGACATTCACGCACAAAAATAATCTACATTTGGTGAATTGTATCACAATGAGTTCTTGACAGTCTAAATACTTAATGTTCTTATGTAAGATGTTTGAGATTTCAAGGTAAAAAAAAAATGTTCAAAGCATTACGACTACAAGTATTCACTGCCCAGTTGGATAATCCTCGACCGGAATTTGGATATTTGACACCCGTCAAAAGTTAAAAAAATATTTTGATTTGATAAATTAACGATAACCTAAAACTTTTGATGTAACTGCACTGTAATCCTTATTCAAGATTTTAATTGTAGGTGCTTACATTTTGAATGTTTGAATATACATATAAAGCGATGAAAAAAGTAAATGTTTAAGGATTTTAGCCGATACACACCCATTCCACTTCCAGAGCTGATAACGGCTACACTATACGGATATCTAACCGAAATTATAATGTAAAAATACGATTTTTTTTCATCTCGAAATTTCAGAAATGTTTCAATTATCAATGCATATTTTGAGCAGAATTGTGTTAAAACTGCAAAACCGAAAATATGCGAATGTAATATGCTGCTTTCTCTAATATCTTCATAATATATATTTCCTAATATTTCGTGTATCCAGATTGACTGATGGGACTATAATAAATATTTAATTGTGTTCAGTTTTAGCTTTTTTTCTTGTAAAGATTTCATTTTTGCACATAGCTGCAGAATTTAAGCAGACACTAGAAATGTATGCATCTAAAAATGAAAATGCTGAAATTAATATAAAGGGAGATTATAAGTAGTTTCACATAGAGCGAAGGCTGATGTTTATGGAATTTAATACTGGGTTTATATAAGCATATAATGTTTACAAAACAAACCTGATAGATAGCTAATAATGCTACAAAACTGGTCAACTTCTCGTGCCACCTTAGAAAATACCTGACACCTCTAAAGATGTTCAATTTTTAGAACAAAAATAATGAATTGCTGCTATGCACATGCTCTACCTTTTCACTCCTCACTTTCAAGATTTCACACCGTTTAAAGCCTTTACTTGGCCCTGTAGACAACGGATTATTTTCTATTCTACATTCCCTTTCCCCACAAACGAAATGTCGCAAGCCTGTAACTACTTGGTCAGACCTTTTTATCTAGGACGATATATGACAGTTACCCATAAGCGATTAGGGCTTCATTTTCTTTGTACACTACTGGAAGAAAATGAATGTTCCCCTCACAGCTTTTTCAAAAATTGATATTTTGTGACACCAACTCCCGAGATGATGCTTCAATTATTAGTGTCTGTGGATCATCTAATCCACAGTGAACCGTGATCTTACCAGCATTTATCAGCCGTTATATATATATTATATATTTTCGGCATATCTACACATTTCACAACTTCATTCTGAAAACTCAAGGAGACATACATTACATATATATATATATATATATATATATATATTTGCGAAACTCTTAATTGAATATCTAATTGAATGTAACTGACTGACAAGGGCATTTTTTAAATTTTATCTGGAGCCCGAAATTCTAGAACCTATTTGTAGGCATTGATGGTTCAAGATTTTTCAACAAATTCATTGCCTATTTTTAAGTGGTTCCTTGTTTGTATATTTTTCTCGGCTTTATTGAATAGTTTTAATTTTATACTGTGCTGACTGAAAGGGATTGTAATTCCAAGTTGCCTTTAAAATACCAGCAACATGTTTCCTCCGGTTTCAATGAAGGTGAATTGAACTTGTAAAAAGATTTCTTAAAGATATATTTTAAGAGTGAATGTAGAACTGTAAAAGAGTTTAGGCTATTTATGAAAATTGTCAACCAACTAAATGTTTAAAAGAAACCAAAAATAGATATTATGTAGCCTTAATTCCGGCAAAATGTACTGAAACCATTCATTACGCTTGTAACGCATGTTACATTTATTAAATAGATTTTAAATCAATCCTCCAACACCTCTTTCACAAGCAGTACGTAACGAACCTTTTACTGATCTATGGCTACTTCCAAGGAAAGTAATCGGACGAACGACATTAGTACTTTCGCTAGGTTTGATGTTCACGGCTAGGACCAGTTAAGCCAATAACATTGTAGTAAATCAGCAAGATTCCTTCTGTATTTTATCGGCGAGTAGTAAGATCCACTCGAACAGCTTCTTCCTGTGAACCACTACAAGGGGGAACAGAAAACACAGGGAGCAATAAGTAAATTGTTATAATATTGCATTATATTTTAAATTTCGCACGTGTGTTGTTTTTGTCAGGTTCACAGTATAGTAGAATGAGTTGGGAAGTGTTTGTGGGGAAAAAGGGACCAATACGCAAATCACTCTGCAAGAAGTTTGAAAATAACATGCTGTACTGCTTAGCATTCGTGTCGTAAACTCAAATACGAACATTTCAGAGAGGTTTAGTGTCAATATGAGAGTGAAAATGTTCTGGAAAGAGTTGGGTAATATATTCAGTAAACATCATAGCATTTGGAGAGATCACTAGCGATGGTGACGTTATGCATAAATTAATCTTCCACTATGGCCTCAGACGCAACTAGTAGCCCTACATAAAGTGCCTTGACGAGGTAGTATTGCCCTGGGTCAAGGGGGTTCTGTTTGATGACACTGTCTGGCAACATGAATCTACACGACGCTACACAAGTTAGAGAACCCAGTTATGTACATCAGACAATTTCAACAACCACATCACCTCTTGCATCGGGTCACCAAATTCCCCAGACAATATATCCTTGATTATTACGTATGGGGCACTGTTGTGAGATATAATAGATAAATAAAGCTTGTAACAAGAAAAATGATATGAAGGCAAGGATTGTCGCTGCATGCACCGGCTTAAACAAGGAGACGTCTAAAAGAGGAGATGAGTCCGAAGTCGTCTGAATGCCGTAATTTAAGCCAATGCCGATTTTATTGTCTGAATTTATTCTTTAGTAATTTAAGATATTTTCGCGTAATTTTGATACATTTATCTGTTAAAATGTCGTTATTTTTAGTTTTGCACAATTCAAGCGTAAACTCATCTCCCTTTGTGTGGGTGCATGCATATATTGTAAATTTAGGCAGCAATCCCTCTTTTTATAAAAGTTTCGTTAAAATTAACAGATAAGGGGTTGTGGTTAAATTTTTATATATATATATATTTATTTATTTTCATGTAGTTTTATAATTTTTATCTTTTCAGTAAATAAATTATATAAAAGTTTTCGAATGTTTTTCTACAAAAGTTTCAGCTATATTTTAGTCATTAGTAACTTTCAGATATATTTTAGCCATTAACAAGGATGAATTTTATTTTACGTTAACCTAAATATATAAAGTGCTTTATGTTGGTGTTTAGAGTTAAAAGTACATACAGAGATATAGTTAGTTATATGAATATTAAAAGTAAATAAATTAATCTTTCATAACAGCAAAGTGTATGTAACACATTCTGCTACTGGTTATTTCTTTACAGCTGCTGCTAAAATCTTGCAGTCAAGCTTGATTCTATCTATAATTGCTTCTCTTTCTTTATTAAAACTACAAGTAAAACCCCATCAATACCGGAAAGAGATATAACAGCTATTGTAGTTTAAAAACCTTCTCTCTTATAACATTTTTTTTTAAAGAGAAAGGTTTTATGATTTTTAACTAACAACAGTACTGGATGCTTGGACAATGAACGTCAAATGTTTCTGACACCAGAACAAGTAAAAGTTTTTATATAAACTAATGTCAAAAAGACTATACCTTTGCACAGCAACTCATAATAAATATTCAAAATGTTATCCACACACATGTACCCGTCAGACTGGCGAACCCTTTCAAATAATTCTACACCATGTTGAATGGTATTGCAGTTTCTCATGACACATTTTAAGTGTCTATGCATAAACCATTGAATAAACAAATCCAACTAATCCCAAACTAACATTGTTATCAACGTCACCACAGTTGCCATTGAGCGGAATGTGGCGCCAGTATTGTTTCTGTGACCGGAAATTTATCCTGTATATATCAAGTTACGATTCTCATGACGAACCCCAAGTCTTCTGATTATGAAATCAACACTCCTCAGTAATGTTTTCGTTTTATTTTGTGATCAATTAGCGTTGTATGCACAATTTATTTGGTAACATGTACACACAAATATGAGACAATGTGCTTACTAATGATCTGAAGATGTAATTTTACCACATAAAGGGAAAACGCGTTGTTAAAAAGATTTTCTGCATTGTCTTATTTATACTCATTCTATATCCCAGTAACACACACACTATTTTGTACATCACCAGAATGGTCAGAATTATTTTTTTCTTAGTTTTAAAACACTACAATTCATTTATGTATTAAACTATATTTATCTTCAATAATATTTCCTTTATTTTTTAAGGATTGTTTTTATTTCAATAAGCTGCCTCACAAATATAGATATATTTAAAAGACAGAGATAGAACATTTCTTGTGCTACTTTCAAGGAATCTATGAGGGCACTATTAAGAGATTTTATTGGAAACTTTCAAAAGAATAACACAAATTGGATAACACACTTCTATTTTTTTTTTTAAATGTAAAATATTGTTAAGGTGATTTTAAGTTTTTTTTTTTCAAGTGCAAATTTGGAAAGTTATATTTTAATCGGTTTTATATAAATAGTTTTGAATAACTTATGTGTTTGATGTTACTTTTATTTTATAAACGCTTCTGTTTTTTAATATTTCAAAACGAACTTACGTATTTAAATATTTTTAGACGAACCTCAAGTTTTAAAGCGATTTATATAACTTAAAATCGATTTGATGCATATTCCTTTAAATTCAGTATTTAAAAATATTACAAATAATAATGTTTTATTTTTATATTGTTCTCTCAAGATGTCTATACAGTTGTAAATAAATAAAGTATATGTATTTTCACCAGACGTAGAGATACTAATAATTCGACCCTCTAGATAGTCCTGGGTATGACGATAAACTTCATATGGGAGCAAGGCCTCTCATCGGGAGATTAGAGGTTTTGAGTAGCCTAGAAACACCACTTAATTCTTGATTTTTCCGCAGGTCTCCGCTGATCAAGCGTGGTAATACCTGGTTGGGATGCCAAATATTTAAACGTCAATTTGGAGTCAAACTCCATAAAATATAAAAATACTTTTTTATAATGAAAATACCAACAATATTTTAAGGGTAAAAAAAAAAAATATAAAAATACTTTTTTATAATGAAAATACCAACAATATGTTTTAAGAGTAAAAAAAACAAAATACCACCAATACATTTTGAAAAGTAAATCATTAATGCTCCGAAAATAGTTAAATTTTGGCCTTAAATGACTCATAAAGCGTTGATATATCGCAAAAAAGAAACTCTTGACTCATATATGGTAATTGAAAATAAAAGAAACAACCTAAAAGCGAAATATCAAGAAAAACATGTAAAGTTAACAGGATCTAGTGGCGTGGATGACGTAAAGGAATAAAACCTGTGTATCTTAGGATTCCTCTAGCAAAAAAAGTAACAGCTAGTACCAGCAGAAAAATACAGCACAATCGGAAAAGGTGTTAACAATTGTATTTGCATTGAAAGAATATAAAGATTTCTGTTATCATTATACGGTTCAAATACAAGGAATTCCTACGCATACAGTGTATGGATCACAACGCTGTAGTACGCGAATTACCAGTTACTTTAGATGAAATTTGCGGAAATAATAAAAACAACTGAAAAAATAAGAGTGAATGCAATCCAGACTTGAACTATTACTTGCTATGTGACGGAGCACTGATATTTGCACAAAGACTTGTAATGCCTAGTATATTATAAAAGCTGATATTAAACGAATTTCATAGTGGGCATCCAGGAATGTAAAGAATGAAATATCTTATCAGAAGCTATGTATACTGGACCCAAAAGGATAAAGACATTGAAAAATTTTTAAATGATGTGCTTTGGCAGCAAAAACACCTACAACAAAAATACAAACTTGACAAATACGCCGTGGTCAAGACTGCGTATAGATTTTGCAGGTTCAAGAAACTTATCACATTAACTTTTGGTAGTGAATAGCTTAACTAAGTGGCCTGAAATTTGTAAGGGCAAACACCCAACTCCTTTGATGACAGTGAAATTCTGACACTAACTGCTGGCAAGATATATTCCATATATCATAGTCTCTGATAGCATTACACAATTCACTGCACGGGAATTTGAAAGTTTTTGTAAAATATTCTCGATTGAGCATATAACTATCATCATTGCAACCAAGGGAAAACGAACAAGTTGAATGGTGTGTGGGTCCTTTCAAGAGAGCTTTGAAAAAAGCAAGTCATGAAAAATGGATAAAGAAGCACCACAAATGTTTTTTTTTATAAATGTTTACCAAATAATGTCAAATCCCAATAAGCTGTCAGGAATGTGGCCGGTATAATGTTTGCAAGGAAAATCAAATCGACGTTGGTCAAGTTGTTATCAAGTCAAAAAAGAATAAGAACGGATATAAAAAAGGACGTTCATTTTTCAAAATTGGCAAAAGAGCGTTTTCAGAGTGTATATAGAGAGAAAAGAAATGTGAAGACGGCATGATACTACCATGTATTGAATAGATGATATGCATGGTAAAACAAATAGGGACATAAGACATCATACTCGGCTAAAGAACACGTTTAGCGAAAGAATGAAAGAACATGTGCTAGTAGTGTATAATGCTTTTGACGTGCTTTCACTCAAGATTTCGTTGAACGTACAACGACGATTTCCAGAAAAAAGAAAACGTCCAGAAAAAAAACTAGAGGTTGATCCGAAAAGAAACAGATACAAAATTAAGGACGTTGGAAAACTCGCTAAAAAAGAAAAAATAATATATTATCAACAGGCGGGACGTTGTGGAGTAAATAACACACTTCCTGTGACTAAATGACTAAATTTCTCATTCCGAGACTGTATCAATGTCACATGTTCAAACGAGCTCTTTACTTGATACTTCTAATTCTAGGCTACGTCCATAGCGTCGGATCAATCCCATCTCCGCCGTAAGAAGGAAATTACACTCAGACAGCTTCCCATTTTCAGAGAACTGCTACTCTGGGCAACAAACAAACACTAGTAACTTTCAATTCTTCAAATCAAAGTTCAAATCCTATCTATCCTTCTTATCCTCCTCATTTTTGTTTTTCCTCATATACCTCCGACGTTTATATTAGATCACTGCTGAATCAAGAGTGTAACATGAGTGGCTCTTGTGGCTAACACTGAGAAAATTCTAATATAAAAATTAATATTTTTAATATATTTTCTTCCCCTATAAAAGGTAAGAGCACATTGAGTTTAGGTAGGACTGGTTTTACTATAATTGGATTAATGGTATCTCCAAACAGAAAGCCAATCGTCAGAAATATGCGCTTTTCTTGTCACATATGATCATTATTCTATAATAATCATTCATGTTAGAGGGCAACGTTCTTGCTTGGAATACACTATAAGTAATTCGAGTTTGAACTTGGTTCAAATGTCACTAATGAGAAAAAGCAACTACCTCAGCCACATATATATATATATATATATATATATATATATATATAATATTGATCATATTTTATTTTGTATTCTTAAAATCTTATACGTTTAGGTAATTGTAATTGCTCAAGAAGTTTTGGCGTGCGCCAATCTTATGTCTAGACAAGAGAATTGCGATTGTAAATTGACTTCAATTTATTAAATAAAACTGCGGCACTTTGCTGGGACAAGAAAGACAAGTTGACGTCTCATATTTGATGTACGTTTTGACACCTATATCTTATATTACTGATGGTTATTTTTTGTGCTTTCCATTAGAGTTATTGAACTAAATGATGAATATATGTCAATTTATTTATGTTAAATCAAACTATTACGTATATACACTGACGTGATAAAAGATGAAAAGTGCCTAGTATAGTGTTTGGATAACTTCTCGCAGGGTGAAGCGCACGAAGTTCAACTGCCAAAGATTCCTGGTATGAAGATTTCCAGAGAGCTGGAGCGCTATTTCTTTTCGATATCTGTTCACCAATCCTGACGTTTGTAAATATAAAAACTATAAATGCTCAACTTCATGAAAACTGAACGTAGCAGCGATAGCAGTCATCATGCTTGGTGTTATTGAATCCATAAATGATTTACAGCAGCTCACAATTCATTGTAATCTAGTCCTAACTGCTAAATGACAAGCGGGCAAAAACGATGCAATGTGAAAGCAACCAAGACTATGAAAGTACCATCAGCTTACACCTAGCATTGTTAATAAGTGGTTTTAGGCCTTCATTGAGTTGCTCTAGATTCGCACTTTACTATCAGACAGAAACAACAGGAAATATGACTCGTCGAATCAAGTCATGTCACACTGAAATGTTATGTCCGGCGTTGTGGAGGTTATCATGCTTCCATACTTGATCGAAGCTAAAGATTACCTGTTAGAATCAATCGCTTGGGAGATCATGTCTCGAAAGAGACATGACAGGCTGGGAAGATTTTCCTGCAGTAAGTCTATAAAACCTAATTTGCTCAGCTATTCAACCAATAGCTGGAGAGAGTTTGAGTTTTGTTTAATGGCATATCAACCTCTGTGGGTTATTTAATGCCAAAAAGGAAGAGTTGTAAAGCGTATTTTTTAATATATTTTTAAATGTTTGCTTATAGTGAGAAATGTTGATTTAGTCAGATTTTGATGAAAAAGTGGGTTCTTAAAGAAAAACTGAAGATGTCTACTGGTTTTGTATTTTTAAAAAGCAGTTTGTAGATCAGATTTCATTGTCGTAATTTTGTAAAGAGCATTTTGTCAACAGTCAGATATATTGCTAATATATATTGTCCTAAAAAAAGCAAAGAAATTGCTGGTAATATTTTTCCGTGAATTTGTTTTTACATAATGTATTGTTGGTAATACTCTGATAATATTTTTTTCAAAAATATATTGTTTGTAATATTTCATTTTGAAAAAGATATATCTGGAATTTTTACAATAAAAAGTCTATTTTTATACTTTCATAGTTTTCTCCCCAGTTTGGGGGTTAATTATTTGCCTATAGATGGGACCCTAACAGGGGCGACCAACTCGGGTCATGGTGAACCTGGGAACCACAGCCATTAAAAAGTGGTTCCATGGTCCTCAAAACTTTCCAATCTTGCTCCAGGATGCAGTTTGTCATACTCAGGACCAAGCTGGAGGGAGAAGAGACGAATTAATTCCTTTCCTAAATATATTTGTGCGCATTTGCGTGAATACAACCAGTTAAACTGGAATTCGAACTACGTTTCAGAATAGGCATCCTGTTTAATTACAAAGATTGACATTAATTCCTATTGATCAAAATCATTGAAAGATTTTCTAAAAGAAATGTACTGTATAGCAGGAATTAAAACCTGCGTTACTTTTTCTTCTGGGGAAAATTCTTTGTGAGCTAGATGTGATGTTTTTGTTTCGGCTACTGAGATCATTTAAAGAGAGGTCTAAATTATTAATTTAAGAAATATTCATTACTGTTTATAACAGTATTTACATACATACCAGCCCCCGTGACCAGAAAATGTTACTGTTTAGTTTGTGTGTATAACCTTTACGTATCACCATCACCAGTCTGTCGATTGCTTCTGTTAAGTGGAGTGTCCAGGACGAAATAAACAACTTATCTAGTCTGATCTGTTGGCCGTGGTTGTCATGACTTCCGCCATTTCATATCCGCTCATTTTTCTTTGCAAGCAGACAGGATGCGAACGTTTCATGTGTCCGATGATTGTAGCCTGCAGCTTGGTGGTGTTTGTAGCCTATTTGTCATACCCATCCTGGAGTGGGACGCGCTTTGATAATTTTTTTATATTTTCAGATGATTATTCAGATAGCTGGGCGCTGCCCAACTCCTCTCAAGGATATGAGTAAATATCTAACAAAATGTGTATTATTCAGAAGTGATTCTTGTATTTACTAACAAATCTTTCGTGTGAATACAGTAAACATTATTGGTAAAAATTCACTCGCAAACTGCAATTAAATGAATCATTGGTTTGTTTAAAGACGAAAACGGCTTAATCGTAAGGTAAATTATTTAAATACAGTATTGATAGTTTATACAATATATAGAATCTTTACTAATTTAGTTTTTATATATTTTTTTGGACACTAAGTTAACTCTTATTTCAGAAAATAATAATTATAAAAAGAAATAGAAACAAAGTTTAGCATCAAAAGGTTTCAGTTCAATGTGAGAGGTATTTCCTTGGTACTCTGTATTATGGGCAAATATAGTTGTATTAAAAATAATGTTTTCTTTTCGATTCTATCTTTTCTGTAAAAGATGGCAGGTAAAAGAAACGAAAACTAAACATCTATTTCTTCATCTTCCCGCCCTTTTCAATATGTCCTTAACTTATACGTCTCTTTACCTCTCTTCCCATCGAGTTCCTTTTCCTTTAGCAGAGGATCACTTGCTCTTACGTTTTTCCTTCCGATCCTTTCTCCGGAATAGGGAATTTGGTACGACCTTCTCTTTTCATAAGAAGGCTTTCTATAGATTCGTAGGAAATGGATTATGTAGAGAATGTTGCAAGGTACAAACGCATTCTAATCTCGGGAGAAAAAAAAACAAACTTTTTCATGTGATAAGAAGAATGATTGAAGAAACAAGAATCAATTTATGGCATATCAATTCATTTATGTTGGTCAGAAAGCGTAAAGTGCATTGTAACATGACTCTTACTGAAGATCCAGCTCAGCTTCGTTCAAGTATCCAAATAAAATGTATTTGTTGTTAATCCAGAAATTGATATGGTTAGTTGGATTGATAAATCGCTGTTTAGATTACAGTAGATCAATGACGTACAGAAACAACGGGCTTATGTATCATATAATTTCTATTTCGTAATCGATTTGCTGGATCTACATATGTAAGTATATGGGTGCGTGGCTGAGTGATTACGGAATTCATTTTCGTTCGCTAGAGCGGGGTTCAGATCTCATCATAAACTACCTTCCTGAAAAAGATCAGTTTTCTTTATTAATTCCCACCAAGCAAGACAAAAGGGACAGTAGAAGTGAAGGACAATAAAAAGGCTTTAAAAGGAACTGGAAATCAAATTGTAAAGAAACAAATAGATAAACATATAAACCTGTTCAAAAGACTGGAAAATATATGAATCCATCTTCATAGATTTGGGTTAATTATTAGACTGTGTATCCGAAAAATTGTTAATGTAATACTCACATATTGGATTGTACATTTTTTGTTATAAATGTTTCTGATTTCAGTTAAGTGCCATACGTGATACACGCTTGGGCGATCATGTCTCGAAAGAGACATACTAACTGGGCAGAAGATTATCCCGCAGTAGGTTGCCAACCAAGCCTATAGAATACAATCTGTCCTGTTATTTGACCCATAGCTGGAGGGAAGAGACGGATTAATACCTTTCTCAAGGGCATTTGTGCATATATGATTGCAACGAATTCAACTGGTATTCGAACTGTGCTCTCCATTTTCTCGTTTCGAGTCGATATCCACTTGACCACAACGCACATCCTTTCGGATTTAAATAACCGATAAAGCGCTACTAAGACGCAAAAAAGAATGAATCAATTGAATATTTATTTATTGATTTCCAAGATATTTACTAAAATCTAAATCTTTTACTAAATACAAAATACATAAAAAAATTCAGTTGACTGATTTTGTGACATTCTCAGTACATTTGGGTTTAACACGCCCGCTCGTAAAAACAAGGAAAAAATAAGGAAACACAGTTTGGGATAATTGTTGTAGATTAATGTTCATTCTACCATCCTCCATGCAGAACGGATGTCAATATTGAAAGATATTGATCTTTTTCCCTTTAGGGTCCCAAGTGGATAGTTCTTTTTTATGCCGCTCAGAGGACGAGGTAGGACGCGAAACTAAACTCATGGATGGGGCAAAGAAGCAACCCACTCAGTCTTTCATTCAATAACAGAATAATTTTAACCACATCGATATCTTTCTTTTTACAGGGACTTATTTTTTTTTTTATAAGCGTTTCACCCCGAGCAAGGCATGTCACTGCCACTACTGCGCAGGAGGCTACGTAGAGTGGAGAAAGGATGATTAAATATAGGAAATATCAGAGGGTGGTTGATAGGCGGGTAAGGATACCGAGAATGAGGGTTGGGTAGATGAGTGTTCTGAGAATAGTTGGGAGTTAGTGTGATAGGAGGTGTCTATTGACCCTACATTTAAACACCTGGAGATTGTAACTGTCGGGAAAGCAGAGTTGTGAAAGGGAGTTCCACAGGCGGGAAGCGCGAGAAAAGAAGCTGTTGGAGTAGAATTTACGGTTACATCTTATTTGTTTAACTGTAAAAGGGTGGGACCTAGTTGCTAATCTAGTGTCTCGTGTAAATTCCTGCTTAGGCGGCACCGGTGATCTAAGCTCATCGGAGCAGAAGCCATGAAAGTACTTGTAGAAGAGGCACAGGGAAGCCACATCACGCCGGTGAGAGAGCGGCTGCAGCCGGTCTGCCAAGTCAGTATCAACCACGTTACAGATCCTCCTTTGTATTTTGTCAAGAAGCTTTATAATATTAGTTCATTGAATTTACACTTTCCTTCAAAAATCTCTATACAAAAGGTTCCCGATAGAATAAAGGTTCTAATTCTTCACCGATTCTCTTTGTCTATTTTCTCAAACAAGTAAACACACGTAGTTTTTGCTCGTTAACACAGGACACATTCGCAATATTAAACAAGACTCCTCAGACCAAACACAGCATATTCAAGTGTAGGCATTGCTTTGGTCGTCTTCAATTTCCGTCATTTTACTCTGATGTAGCGTACTGTCTGAATGTAGTGGCTTCCTTTAATCGGCATTTGGATTTAATTTCCATTGTAGAACATATTTTCATAATTTTGTAATAAATCTGCTTCTTTGTATCTCCTCCAAGATTTCTCCATTTCCATAAGGGTATGAGGTGTTTGTGAAAACCAGATTTTGATTGCTTTTTGACCGTTTACTCTGTTCTCGTTTAGCTCATCACCACTGCCATCGTTCCTTGTCGTGAGTTCAACATCGCCGAATATTTAATTTTCACGTTCTTTTTGGATTTTGGCATTTACGTATCCCATAATGACAGCAATTCTCTACAATTGGTATTGATTTCTGATACAGTAAGAACAATTTTAAATAGCTATCTGTTCGTTAATTTTATTTGCAAATATCAAAATTAATTTGAGATAAATAATTATCTCCCTGTGTTTGTGCAAAAGGCTCCGTAAAAGCTAAAATAAAACTTAGCTGTTTAAGAAATTAAAAAGAAGCTGAACATTTCAAATGATAAAACATGACAATAATTTATTGCACATAAAGCTCTCGTTAATTTTGTAGGTAAGTAACCGAAGCATAGCAGTGTTCATATTTATAGTTTGGCTTACACCAGATGTACAGTACTTTGAACACATAGAGGAATTCAGTGAAAAGCCTATATTTCATGTCAGACTTTATTTTACCAAACTGCCGATCATGTATTATCTAGACAACACAAAGGCTTATTCTCAGTAATATTCACTCGTTAATGTTATACATTATTATATAATAAAAACCGAAAAGATCTCTGTGAAAGAGATGGATGTACAGTTGAACAGTTTTTACTTGGTCATATGTCTGACTTCACATGGCGGCAATAATGGTAGAGTCAATATTTTTCTTTTAATAAAAACAACCACAAGTTTTCCCTCTTTGTTTACCATTTTCCTGTACAATTTCAACAGGGCGATAAACGTAAGCGAGAAACAGTAACGCAAAGAAGAAAATATCATTAAGAAAAACATTTCAACGTTTGTTTTGTGAGGCTTTCACCCTTTGCCTTTTAGCCTGAGGTTGCGACGGTGGGAAGAAAACAGAAAGCTGCTGATAAACAAGGAAACATGTTAGATTAATTAAAACACGCACACAAACATTTGCTTATATACAAATAAGAGCTGATATTTTTGTGTCCAGATGAAAATACAAGCGTGTTAAAAATACAGAGAATTTTCCTATCAATCTATATATGGATGGATGTGTACATAGGCTCTAAGCAAAATAATAATAATAATAATAATTGTCGGATTAAAAATATGCCCGTTAATTATATATATACACACATATATATATATATATATATATATATATATATATATGTGTGTGTGTGTGTGCGTGTCATTGCCAAAGCAAAAATGCATAATACAGATCAATCTTAAATTATATATACACACACACACATATATATATATATATATATATATATATGTGTGTGTAGAAAGATGTGGTTGAGAAAAATTTCAACAGCCTATCATACACGTATTATATGTGTGTGTGCGCGCGCACAAGATTCTTTCCTGTTATTTGGTCATAATCATACTAATTTTCGGTAGGGTCTCGGGCTATATACAGATTTGATTTCTAAATAATATACATATCTATATATATATATATATACATATATATATAATGAACTCTCCTTTCGGACTCGACAGCCTAATTGCTTCAGTTATGAAACTTAGATAAACCGTCAGAAGATCCACACAAGTGATTTGATTAAGGTAAAGAAGGCTTGTTCAGAATCATCTACACTTTTCGGAAATATATATACCAATTAAATACACCGATTCTACTTCGATATAAGAAGTTAAACAACATTGAGCCTGGTCTGTAGTCAGATGGGTGAATGCTTGGGAATACCAGGTACTGTAAGCGTTTTTGATTGATGTGCGTCGCGGTACAGTAGATAGCGGCTCGGAATAAAAAATCGGGGAACCGAGATCGAATTCCAGTTCAATGCACTGCATTCACTTATGCGCTAATACACTTGGGAAAGGTGTTAATCCGTCCCTTCCTTCTAGTTTCGGTTTAAATAACAAGACAGATTGGGTTCTATAGCCTTGGTTGGCAACCAGTTTAATGCAGCGGGTAATGGAAACTTGTTGCGGGATAATTATAAATGCCTGAGGTCTATTGTCTGCTTTATCTGTGGCATTTATATGTAATGACTGAGTTTATAAGTAGTTCCGAAAAGTGTGGATGATTCTGTACCAATCTTTGCCACTTTAATAAAATCACTTGTGTGGGTCCTTTGGCAGTCTAACTTGGTTTTATAACTGAAACAATTAAGCCTTTGAATTCTCATACGTTGATTCCGACGGAAGAGTCCATTATATATATATATATATATATATATATGTGTGTGTTTCGTTGAAAACCGTCAAAGAACATTGCATTAATTATTGGGAAATGGCAAGTGAAGTGGTTGAAACGGCTTCGAAAAAAAATTATAGAACATGTTTGAATTTTTATTTTTAACTAAAAGGAAACATGTAAGAATAAAATTTTCTATTTCGGTTGTTTTCAGCAAAACATCATAAAAAATGTTTGCTACCCATATATATATATATATATATATATATATATATATATATATATGAATTAGTGGATTTTAATACTTGTCTAGCATTGTACCTTATTATACAGTATATTTAGTAATTGCGTGTTATTGAGTAGACATCACTGCCTTAAAACAATAGAAAAATATAATCTTTAAACACCAGCGACCTCTGATCTAATACACTAAATATATAAATATATATATTTCTTATTAAAAATATATACATCAGGAGAGATTGATATGTAGGTAGACTTAAAACTGAATTTATTCATTTATGGTTATACGTCGATAGAGACACAAGGATGAAATCAATGAAATGTTTGCCAATAATTATAAGACAGTTAGAATATCATGAAACAAGACCATATTTCAGAAAGACAATGTAGCTCTATGACAAATAAAGCAAGAAAAGACAAGTAAATGATAAATTCGAACAGTAATGCAAGGTAGAAAAAAGTTTAGCGTAAAAAAGTGAAGAAAATAATTTACTAAAGAAAGATAGAGGTATGATATTTCATTTGAGCGTGTGTTTATTGGTTAACGTCTGTCACGTGACTTTTTCTCCTCATTACCTTCGCTATTTCCTTGTTGTTAGATGTCTGTTTATTCTCTCGGAATCAATGGCCGGAAATTAATTATTTCATCGTCTAATTAATCTTTTTATTCATCGCAACAAGCCAAGAAAGAAAATCATTAAATAAGAAAAAAGAAAGAAAAAAAAACTAAATGATTTTGATTCAGTTGCCGCATTTTATCGCCAGTACATTTCTTGTCAATCTTGGCCTCTGCTGTATTTTTGTTGATACATCCACTGACACCCTCATCTTTATCCTGAAGTTAGTAATTTCTTTGAAGTCACAAATTTCGTCGATAAAAAGGTTAAATTTTTTTCATGAGAAGTATACTAGATTTATAATTTGATTATTTTTCCACGTGATTTCATATTGTAAGTAGTCTTTTGAAAACACTCATGACCATATACAACATATGGCTCGAAAAGTAAATATAACAAGTACATAAGTATACTTAATCTATTCGACAAAAGTGTTTAGTGTCTATTTACAGAGACAAAATCGAAGATATGAACACACTTTTGCGGTGTATATATATATATAAATATATATATATATATATATTAGTCATCCGCAGACAGTCCTGTTTCGCTGTATCAAAACTCGAAAACATGGCCGATCTCTACTATAAGTTTCATGAACCTGAATGCAATCATCAGGTAGACGTGTATCTTAATACAATATAATCATCCTTTAATTTTGTATTACTATTTACTGACTTACTGATGATTGCATTTATGTGAATAAAACTATAGAAGAGGTTGGTCATATTTGCAGATTATCATATGTTTCGCCGCATTTAGAGAATAATTTGTGTGCCTTATTTGAAGTCACTGATTTCTAGTCAAGTATGTGTGTATATATATATATATATATCTTACACTGATGAGAGTCGAATCTTCACACTTCACATCGTATGTAATGGCTTCCGTCTCTGTGTTACCTATGAATGCTGGCCTCAAGAGTTATCAGACATATACTACAGATGAGCGACGTATCATTGATTGGGGTGAATGAATCTGTACGACCTACAACATTTCTGTGTACTTTTCAGTTCAAACGATAATTTGAAAACCTCGTTGCAAATAACGCATGTATTATTAGCAGGGCGATGAGGAAATCTGCTTTGTTTGTGATTGCTATGATGACTTTTCATGTGGTCAACATAATCTGTAATTGTGAAGTCTAGGGAGCTGGTTAATGTTTCTTTTGTTCGACCTTGTGTCCTACTTAATTCTGCATAAAACCTGTAGGGAGTTCGATTATCATCATCAGAATTATTATTAGAAGGTTGGTTGTCGGCAGGTTTGAAGGTATGGAATAGTGTAAGAAGAATAAAATATACATTTATTAAAAGAAGGAATAACAAGAATTCGTAGAAATTAATGTTCACTCAGAACGTTAAGGTATCAAGAGTTTGTACAAAATATTCTAGTAGTAATTGTCGAAATAGATAAGGAGAACGAGAACAAGGTGCGACCTGACCTTATCTCCGGGTCGATTTGAAGTGGGTTACATTTTAGATGTATGTCAGCAAACCGCCATCCTCTGAGTGACCACCATGACCGGTTAGAGACCATCCCGAGATATTGAATCCAGACACCTGGGGTGTCTTCAGAATTTTTTTTTTTTTTTTTTTTAGCTGTGGAAAAACCGTTTCTCTGACGTATCTTGAATTTTGTGATTTGATGACCAATCAGGATCCAGAGTTTCGCTACAATTGAAAGCATTGTGTTTGTTATACACACATTTCCAATGCTGGATATTATTTATCAAATCGGAATAAGTACTTCTTCGTAGCACACGCTTAATCTGAGCATGCCGGAGATCTACATCTTTAAAGGTATTGCATCCTTATAAAGTGCCCCTATTCTGTAAATTTTAATGCAAGTTATTCCCAGTGCTATATATTTATGCGTAATGTGTTCAAATTATTGCTTCGAATTACATGTAAAACTTTTTTCTAGGCTTGTGTTGTTGCTGATTTGTCCTCTTCAGTTCCCTGTGAAAAAGTATTTTTCAGGAATCCTTTTATTACCAATTATCATAATGTGTCCTGCCCAGTGCTCCTATATTATTATTTCAATATTCTTGCATTCAGATGCTTTGAGAACAAGAGTGCCTAGTATCAAAAAACTATCTGATGTGAAGTATGTCTCTTGCGCACTTAATTATATGTTGTATAGCATAATGAATATACATAAGTAACCAGTAAAAATTAATAGAATAATGAGTAAAATGTTAGCGAAAAACAAAAGTCAAAATAATCGCGTTTTCTGACGCACAATTAATTACAAACATACTATTAGGATAACATAATAAAAAACTCCTCATCTCAGCTTTTCTTTACTTAATATTCGTGGTATCTGTTCCAAATTTCATCGCATATACTATTTCCTTTCTAAAAATGAATTATTGATTCTCTCATTTTGAAGAAAAGTTTGCAGAAGTTACAGGCATGGCCTTCATTTTGAAGAAAAGTTTGCAGAAGTTACAGGCATGGCCTTGTTGATTACATCCGAGATCATTTTATTTCTTATAATCGTCTCACCCAAACTAAACGAAGAGAAAGAGGAACCGGTTAACGGGGTTGTAGAAAATGGGTAAGAGAAGGATGGGAATACTGGTATGAAGAAAAAACGAAAAGATGGAAAAATTTCCTGGGACGACACAGTGACCAAAAATATCTAGCAGTAAACTTAGCTATTGATTCAATATAGACGTTACACTTGAGGTCACCTGAGCGGTTGAGGCTGAGGAGGCGCAGTGTATTGTTTTACCGGAGACTAGCTTGATCCATACTGATGGGGTGGTGCAGGAGGGTCTGTCCATGGTGGTTAAAGGATTGCAGTTTCGTTGTTGAAGCATTAAAATTTACAAACCGTTTCTTCCAGTCAACCACCGATTTGACCACACCAGGTATATCGTTGATGAAGATCAGAAAGAGCGTCAGAACTAGAATAGAGCTGCGGCGGACATCAGAGTTCGTGTGATAGGATCAAAACGTCCCTCATTACGCGGTTTAATAGGAACAATTGGATTAAATCAATTCAAAGGCCCGTGATACATTGCCTTGTAGCTTTCGCTTAAGGTTAATGTCTTTGCCGCTCTTATTGAGAGACCATTTCATGTGTTCTGTAATTGTTGTTTGCCAGGTTTACTGCAGATATGCTAAGTAGAAGCCGTAGTGTTTGTCGGTGAGTAGGTTATAGTCGGAGAGATGTTGAACTATTTCAGCATTGTTAATAGCTTCCAACACTTTGCCAAAAATCGGTAGCAGGCTAATAGGGCACTAATTAGAGGGGTCCGAGGGTTCTCTAGAAACGCCTTTCAGTTGAGCCTCAGTTTTAGAAAAGTCAGGTGCAGATAATCCATACGAGTCAAATGCGGAGTTGGTGAATCTGCGAGCAAAGAACTGGGCCTTGTTCCACTCTTTTTCGCTTTTTCCCTTGTCTTCAGTATAACCGGAAGAAGTGGCTCCTTTCACACAGAAGGGGACCTCAGAGGCACAGCCCTCAACACGGAGACTAAACCCTTTTTCATACAACGAATGCCCGTCTACTGTTTGGCTGCAGTAAGAAATTCTGTTGGTAGGAGTTTCCTCGGGGAAGTGGAAATGGAGTGAGATATTAATAGAAACGACACCATGATCTGAGTTTCCAAGAAAGCAAAGAGAGATGGCTTGGTAGGAGTCCGGGATAGAAGTGAAGCAGAGATCTAGCAGTAATGTAGTTCCTGTAGGTGACTGGAGAAATTCGTGGGGAAGTACACCACGTGCGTGAGTCATTGAGTTGATGCAAAGTTCGTGGCATGGATGTCAGCATGATCAGTGACTCTTTCAGTAGATACGCTTCTGAACTGAACTTGCCTGTTTGCTAAAATTTGATATGGTATTGTATTTATTTATTACCCTCTTGTTTTACAGCGCAAATCCTCTACTGAACCAAAAGGCAACAACCCCACTGTAACTAAGTTAAAACTTAGTAAATTTTTCAACTGTAATGTTTTATTCTTATATTTTAATTGGCGTAGATAGACCCTATTATCCACACTCCTCCCACTTCTATTGAACAGGTGCATAGGCTCATCCCTTGTTCGCTGTTCTTTTCCTCTCCCCAGTCTTCAATACTGGTTTTCTATGTGAGTGAACTAGAGAAGCACAACTGTGTGGGAGAAGAGATAATATTATTTTGCATAAGTGAATGTAACAAATCCAACTAGATTTCGAACACGGCTCTCGGATTTCTCATTTTGAACCGTTATCCATTACGCCACTACACTTATTATTCTTCTTTTGGTTTGAATTTATATATGAGAGAATATTATAAACTCAACATGAGTTCGAACTCAGCGTATCGATTTTTCATTGAGACGTCAACCATGATAAATAAATAAAGATATGCTTGTAAATATTATTAATATCATTACATGATTAAGGTTCCTAAATTTATAAATTTACCAACAACTGCAATGTGTTATTGTACACCATTCTCAAATATCACCAACATAATCTTCACTTTCTCTTTGGATTCAAAAGAACTTAATAAAAAAAAAAAGGTACTTTCGGAAAATGTATTTTTTTATAAACAAACAATATTACTGTTTTGTAAATATTTATAAACTACATGTTTGTTTCATTCTATAGGTCTTTCGAATATGTATCCATGTAACAATTTGTGGCTTATCTTCCATTATGGTTTAACCAGTTTCAAAACATTAAGTCGCAACATACCTAAGCACAGTTAAAGCACAAAAGAAAAGCCGGCAAAGTTCATATATATTATGAAATCCAAGTATGTTACAAGTTTTATTGGTTCACTCAGGTAGCCTGGCAAATGCTTCTTTCAGAAAAATGCATTTCGCATATTCCTTTTCGTTTTTAAGCTTGAAAGGACATTTTTTTTAATAACGAAACAGTATTTTATCGAAATGTATGAAGATATGTATCCTACAACTTTAGCCCCCAGTTAATATATTTTATTTTAGCTAAATGTTCACAAAATATAAACACAAGAGCCACTCGGTATAGAAGGTAACTGTATAATTTTGTTGGGTATAAGAGTGCAAAGGAAGTGCACATTATATAAATATGTATGATAAATAATGGTAGACTTTTGGCTTAAAGGTTGTAGTAATCGGGAAGTAAGCATTCAGGGGCCTGTTACTCAAAGTGGCAGTTCTTAGGAAGAAGCTGAGTTGAACTTTTTTCTTACAAATGGAATTATTAGTATGCTTTTATCAGCCAGTCATAATTTACCGGCTATTTCGTGTTAGGATGAATAATACGTTTTAGGCTTCCAGTAGCATCGATACTAATATTAGCATAAGCGTAGCCATTGATGCAGTAACAATGAATGCCAATATAGAAAGACGGGATATGCAATTGTAACAAACAAAACATTTAATAAGGCAAACAAATTACATAAACAATATAAAAGGTTTTATATGATTGTTCATGCAGTTCAAAGGAACGAGGGTGTTTACAGAACGAGGACAAGGAAAGAACTACCAATTTTAGGACCTTTGACCCTTCGTGGATAAGTGAACAGAAATTAATTTTTTTCTGCGTTAGGCTGTGAACATGCTGACCAGTTTTCACGTTTGTGGCTACCCTGGTGGTGAGGTGATTCTCGAAAAAAAAAAAAAAAAAAAAAAAAAAAAAAAAGAAAAGAAAACGGAAGACTAGACGGAAAAAAGGACAGAAGAGTTCTCCTCTTTAAGAAGCTGAATTTGCACGAGCTCATCCCAACGGAAACATCAGTAGTCTCCTTACAGAATGATAAAGATTATTCGAGCCCGATATTTCGCTGTTCCGATAGATTTAAACTATGTACTTAAAAATGGGATGTGCGTGGTGGTGCATTGGATATCGGCTTGGAACGAGAAATCGGGGAGCCGAGTTCGAATTCCAGCTGAGTACGTTGCATTCACTTACGCGCAAATACCCTTGGAAAGGTATTAATCCGTCTATTCCTTCCAGTTATGGGTTAAATAACAGGACAGATTGGGTTCTATAGCCTTGGTCGGCAACCAGTCTGCCGCAGAAAGCAATGGCAACCTACTGCTGGATAATATTCTTCCCAGTCAGTCATGTCTCTTTCGAGACATAATCGCCCAAGCGTGTATCACGTATGGCACTCAACTGACTGACTTAAAAATGTGTTTTTAAAATCATATATAGTACATATATTTACCTTTCAATTGTGATTTTGATTGATTAACTGAAACTACAAGAACAATAATCCTTGTTGTGAGGATAAACCGCAACCGGCATGAAGGATTTTTTATTAGATTTAATGTTTTGAGAAGCCTGGAAGCACATTTTAATTGCTGTTGTTCCCTGGTCCACCTGGGATAAACATCTGGAATGGAGGCAGTGATGGTGCACAACAAATCCGTTATAGAACTTATAAACATTACATATAAAGTATTTTGGTGTACGTATCAGTTATAAAATGAAAAATTAGTATAAGAAATAAATAAAATTAACATAGAATAAACTACGTTAGGGAGTGTATTACCCAACACTTCAAGGTGCTATGAGACCAAAAGATTAAACTATAAACTCGAGTTATGTTCTTAAATCGTCTTATCAGATCGAGGCTTTTGCATGGGTGTTTTGAATGGTGCCCAACCGGTTCAGAACCGTCAACTTTATACCACCGCTGTCCACCATCAAGGAATTAGAATGACTTCCTGCGAATGAACTCTCTAAGTCTTACATTTTATGCAACTGGCGTTAAAAGAACCATTAACAAAGTACAGAAATACATACCACTTGAGGTCTTTCAACAACAGTAACAACTAAGATTAATAATACATACAATTAGTAAAGAAAATGATAAAATAACCAATATGTTAACTCTTCATACTATTTCGAAAAACATGTTGTAAAACATACATAATAGATGGATTTCTCAAAGTTAGTGAACAAGAAAAATTCCAGTTGAATTCCTTGCATTCTCTTACGTAAAAATACCCTTGAGAAAGGTATTAATCCATCTCTTTCCTTCAGTTATGGATTAAATAACAGGACAGATTGGGTCCTGTAGCCTTGGCTGGCAAGCATTCTACCGCAGAAAGTAGTGGCAACCTAGAATATTCTTCTGCCCAGTGAGTTATGTCTCTTTCGAGACATGATCGCCCAAGTGTGTATCACTTTGGCATTTAACTGTTCCATGCTCACTGAGTATTCTGGATATTTGCACTTGAGCTACATCTAATCAACGATTAGTAAATGGCGATAACATTGACTTAAAAGACTAGAATATTGCTCGATACGAATATATGAAACAGTCTTTAATAAAACATAAAAGACAGGTAAAGCAGACTTACTAAAAACACATATGTCTGAGAGAAAATTACGCAATACAAACAAGTGTCGCATCTCTTTGAGACTATTATGTAAGAGTTATGAAAAAATGTCTAACATAATTGAATTATAATTTTATACACAGCTATATCAATATCTACTTACGAAAATGTACGAAATCGCTTAAATGACGATATTAAACAAAATTAATTCGCAACAGATGCACTCTAGGAACTTGAAACCTATTGGGAATGGTATTGGCTTCATATCAGAAATTAATCAGGTGTTTTCGTCACAATAATCTCATTCAATGCGACTTGGTGAAATAAAATTATATATCAGAGCCCAATTCCTTTATAAGAAATATTATTAATGATGTTTTGATCCCAGTTACATTTGATCAGACAATAACATAACGTTCACGTGTGTTTATCGGGTCCAATCTATTTGAAAATATCAACACCATCATATTACACATTAGCATTTAAGTTTATATACGTATTGTATGCGTGTGTATGATACATGTTTGTGTGGGATCTCTATATATGTAGAGAATATATATATATAACCCCAAAACACAATCATTATATATATATATATATATAAACAAATACATAAATATTTTATATATAAACACATGCATTACAAAAAAACAAATATATATATATATATATATATAATACATATTTATAATAATATATACACACACATATTATACAAAAATAAGTATGTGCACATAAAATATATAAACTATATTTCATGCAAGTTTCTTTTTATAAAGTGTATAATATATATATATATATACAAACATGTATATATACGTGTATACAATATATTTGTGTGTGTTTATATAATATGTTTGTGTATGTACTTACATAAGAGATATTATAAAGAGAAACCGACATATATGTCTATCTCTCTCTCTCCCTATTTGTATGTATACATATAATATAAAAACATATTTGCCTTTCTGGTTCTCAATCTCTCTTTTTATATATATATATATATATATATATATATATATATATATGATCTGTTTGAGATAAACATAGGGAGACATGAATACACTACACTATCTACTTCAACACTTGCCCACTAAAATTAAGTTCACGCAAGAATGTAGCTATAATGAATTGCCATTCATAGATATTCTCATAAAAAACAAAATCAATTTTACCAACAACCCATAGAAACCCCGAAATACCATCATGTCAATAGTTACCACCATAACAATTTTCTAAAATCTATTCTGTACTCCCTTGCACGACGAAACCTTGTTTAAAAACACCTGGAGTAACAAGGAAAAACACTATAAATAAGAAGATACCCATCTCAACAAATAAACAAGGATTTATAACTGGCAGAAAAAATACTATTAGTATCACTCAAGAATAAAAAAAAGCAATAAAGAAAACAAACATGAAAAAGAAGAAAACGTTGTGGCCTACGTTTATACACACAACCATAGCAACGCAGAAATAATTATAAAGATAAAAATACACATGAATTACTAAAAAAAGTACATTTATATATATATATATATATATATATATATATATAATCTTAAAAACAACAACAATAACTGAAAGAAAAAGCCAAACCATGAAATTCATCAAATATATTAACCTCAGGAAATCTTGATCGACTCAAAATACAGAGGGTCAAAAAAGCAACAAGAAATGTGCGTTATGCAACTTAATAATAAAAGGAAATAAAATTCAAGTTCGAAAATATTTATATTCAAAATAAACAAAAACTGAGTTGCATATTCATAAGCTTAAGTTATGAATTAAAAAGCGATGAATGTGTAACACGAAAAGTGGGGGGGGTTAAAAAGTTCGAATAGAAGAGTGGAACTACACAGAAGTAATAAAAACTAGCCAATAAGAGGAAATGTGCGTTTCCCAAAGTTTACACAAATACAGAGGAAGTAAATACAGAAAAACTCCTATCGACAAAAAAGGCAGATTTTGAGACATTATAACGAAGTAAGAAATATTGATACGAAAAAAAAAAAAAAAACTTGCATGAAAAAATCATAAAAAAGCTAAAACACACAGTAAAATTAAATACAAAAACGCTAAAAATAACATGAAAGGTAAAAAAAAAGCTACTTCAAAATGAAAAACCCAAATAAAAATTGCATAAAAATTAAAACGTATGAAGACTAAATAAAATGTAGCATATTAGAGTAAAAAAAGGTAAGGTAAATAAAAAGAAATTTAGCAACATACAGACACACACACACATATATATATATAAAAAAAAAGTTGTATTAAACAATAGAGAGAATATATATATATATATATATATATATATATATACACACATATATCTTTACATGCATTCTGTGTGCCTTTCTTTATTTAAGCGTGAGAATGTTTTACTTTTCTTTATATCGTGAATCTTGATTCCGCTACAACCGTTGCATTTCGAATCTTATCTCATATTTACTTTAAGTCTTTTACATTATTATCAGTTTAAATTAATTTTTTTTGTAATGACAATGTCTACAAATAAACTGCAAGTACGCCTAGTGAATGATTATCTGCTAGTACATCTCAAATGCCAAAAATTGTGGACAATTCTAATTTCTAACATTTAAAATTATTTATATACCTGGGAATTGTTCTAACAATTCGACAAATGCTTTACAGAGTTCCGAATACGAATTGCCAATTTGAAAGACGCATTTCAGGACCTCAGTAGAATACCAAGGACCAGGAGATTTTCTTTAGAAGCATAGGAGAGAGTAGTGGATTGCTATGTGATGCCAGTTCGTCAATATTGCTGTGAATGCTGGGCAATATCTTCGAAGTTGAAGGAAAACTTTAATCAACTAAAATGTTGCTCTACAGAAGGATGCTGCGAATATCATTGATTGAGTATTTGAGCAATGATGAGGTTTTTGAAAAAATGGAAACGGAAAGAATTAAAACTGAGCATCAGCAAAAGGCAGCTAAATTCTTAGGAATGAAATAGAAAGATGGCTTGGATAACCTTATTCTAATAGACCAGATTGAGTTGAAGCAGAGACAGGTGTAACGTATTTGACTGGCTTTAGCAGATGGAGGGCAGAACGATGGTTGCGTGGTGTAGACGAACAGTTTGCTAAGAGCCATCAGGAGTAGGGAAAAGTAGAAGTCCAGGATTGCCTACGTTCTGAAAGATCAAGGAACATAGAAGTAGTTGCCATCAGAGCTAATTATCAAGCCGTCTTGTTTGAATTTCTTAATTTGATCTTTGTCTCAGAGAGTCCCAACGAGTGTAGAGACATCTTAAATATAAACATACTATAAACTGAATTAACTAAAGACGAACAACTAGAAATTGAAACAAGCATTGAAACCCCCATGTTCTGTAAATTTAAAGGCAGTATAAACACCATTAACTAATTAGAAAATTTTAAAATTCCTGTTCACTGTTGAATATACAAAAATTTTCTTTATCATAACGTTGAGAAGTTACTAAATGTAGACTGTCCTCATGTAACCTCCACAATATTTGTTAAATAATTACCAAAATGTGACCCTATGGCTACTACATCAATTGGGATGGATTTATTGCTTTATGTATTTTATAGCAATCGATAATTACTGTTAGTATGTTTAGCCATGATTTACTTTATTTGTTTTTTATATCTTATTTTACTATTTATTTCTTTATCATTATATATATATATATATATATATATAATTCTTTATCCATTTTTAATTTTTTTTAAATGATAATATTAGGTTCTATATATTTAAACTATTTTATTGCAACTTTATATATCCTTTATTTTATGTTGTACGCATAATATTTCTGTTTGTGTTTTTGATATATTTTTTTAGAAAAATGCCAGTGCATTTCAGTTAAATCATTGTAACTATGTGTTAATATCTCTCTGAAGCACATTTCTATTCTAATTTTCAATTCTCTTTAAATGTTTTTGTTGGCTTTTCCTCCAACATTTCTCTATTTTTCTTTACATTTTTTACTTCTAAATTTTCCTTTTGTTGATTTCTCACCTTGTTTACTTCCTATTTCTTCTCTCTCTTTTTCCTTTATTATCTTTTTAAAATCCTTTTACCTTGTACGGTAAGATTTGCGAAGTGTTGTTTTCATAAAATGAAAAACAAATAAAAAAAATACGTTTATTACCATCATTGCTTACTATCTGATGAGACATTGTTCTTTAAATGACGAAACAAAAAATATACTATTTTGTAGTACGGCTTTAAATATTTTAATGTAAGACATATATATATAAGCAGTTAAAGACTATAAATTCTAAACCGCCTTTAAAATTGATTCATTATTATTTTACATTATTTATTGTTTAACTTTCTAATTTTTTATATTATTATAATTTTGTTTTTTATTTATTACGATTTTTAGTAATAATAATAATTATTGTCATTAACAATAATGACAATAGTAATATTATCATCATCACACATTATTATCATACTACTATATTATAAATCTTAATATTATTGTCATCTAAAAGAAATGATTATATTTATAAGATGAAGATATTATTATTGCCGTTGAGATTAATGAAAAATCTAAAATTTCAGTTCATCTATTTAAAAGTTGGATCCTGACTATACTATGCTATGTTTAAATGTTTAATTGAAAGCTCAATCCATGCAACATGTAAATGCAACATTCTAACAATGTCCTCTGCGTTTAAAAATTAACCTTGTATATCTGACTCCTTCTCCAAACATTAAATCTTTTCCCCATTATTACTTCCGTCTGGATAAATCTAACACATTCCATTTTGTAAAAAATTCGCTCTGCGGTCTGATGAGTTGAATATCTTTTAAATATTCATGAAATAAATTATCACCAACGGATTTATAAATTTTTCCATTTAATATAAATATATATATATATATATATATGCTTTTTGTACTTTGCTCTATTTTTCCTGTTTTTTTTTCTCATTCTACTGAATCACTTTTTAGTTCAGATTGAATTTCTTTTTCTTGTGTATTTATAATACATCTTTCTTTTTTCCAACTCTTTCTCTCTGTCCTGCTTTTTCAGGCTTCCTTTTCTTTCTTGTCAGTTCTCTATCGTTGATATTCTCTATCTTCCTTTTTTTGTCCATTTTTTTTATAGATTTTTCTTTTATCTCAGTATCTTTCTTTCTAAATTTATTTCTCTTACTTTATTTGTCTGTTGTGTTTTTTCTTCTTTTTTCTCTTTATTTCTCTCTGTATTTGTCGATTGAATGTTTCTTTCTCTATCTTCATTTGTCATTCCGTTTCGTTATCTTCCCATGCATGTTTTCAACATGTCTTTTTTCTGAATGTATGAATGCTTCTTTTCAGCCGAATGCTTGTTTTAGATTTTTTCTTTTTAATTCATTTTTCATTCGTGATTTCTTTTAAAAGCCCATTTCCTCATTTTTTCCACACATTCATTCACTCGCACAGAATTTTACGCTCAATTGTTATCTTTAATTTCGCCAATAATTTCTTTATTTTTCCTTTAGTAATCGTATTCTTTCCTATGTAGGCCAGCCCGCACCTAGTCAGTCCAATTAAATCACTTTTTCGTACTTTCGTTCGCAAACTTTCTTTTCATACAACCCAGTTTTGCATCATTTCTTCTTTCGCTACTAATTTTCTTATTAGATTTTTTCTTCTCTTCTTTTCTCACTTCTTACCAAATTTGTACAATTCGATTTTCATTGACTGCTTCTTTCCCTATTGTCCAATTCTCATGAAGAAATACAAGGCGACAACTACTCTACACAAAACATTCAGATATCAATTTCTTTTATTTTATTGTTCCTTTATTGATCTAAATTCATATTGTATTTATATGCGTATTCATTCTTTCCATTGAACATATTTATTTCATTTTTGTTCTTTTTCCTTTTATCTTTACCTTTATATTAAATTCTCTTATTTGATGCTGAATGGTTATTTTTGTTTCCATCTTTTTTTCTCTTGAATAATTCCTCCTTTTTCTTGCATCTTTCGATTGAATCTTTCTTTCTACTCAATGATTCTTTGTGTATTTCTATTGCGGCCAACCAGCTGACATCGACCTTCTTCTACACATCAAATCCATTTCAAGAAGCCGGACTCTTTTCTGACCATTTCTTTTCTACTAAAGAATCTCAGACAAAAGACGAAAAAAAAGAAAAAGAATGTGTTTCTTTTAATTACCGCCGATAATTACACAAGTGCCGATAAGTCTCCAGTGATCTGTAGAATTTAACTCACTATTAATCGAATGCTGATTTGAAGTTTTTTCTTTACTTTTTCGATTTCTAGAAAACGCTTATTTTTTTTTTTTTCACTTCTTTTCCTTTTTGGATTTTTTGAAAAAATCCATGCAAAACAATTTTGCACTATTTGCAATTGAGAATCATCACCCAATATGTACGCGCTCCAACCACAGATGTATATGTCGATATGGTCGGTATGAAAGTTTCCGAATATTTGGAAAAGTTTTACAAGTCTGAATCGAAAAACGATCCAAATTAGTGTGTACAAATAACTCGACAATAAAATTGACAATTCTAAAAAGTTTGAACCTAATGTAATACAGACGTCTTCCTTCAATCAGTGCCTGTGTTGGGTCGCTTATGCAAGGTTAATTTAGGTTTGAATTTCACATAGCCCAAGGCCATTTCCCAAAGAACTTTCTAACTATATTCTTGTATACCAACAATTATTTTTATACGTTGAAATCAGTCATTAAATTAGCGAATGGAAAATTGAATGAAATGGTCAAAGCATTAATTGTAATTACATAAAGTGTATTAACAATAACAAGAAATACATACATTTTACAGACGTTGAAAGTGTCTGATTAAAATGTCTTTCATTTTCTGCATAAGATTGTGTTAAAGCTTTTGAGATAAATTGTAATGTTCTTTGTCACTAGAAGATTTATCAGTGTCATATGCAATTTGTGTTAGGAATAATATTGATAGAAGATTGGTGAAAATGTCTGAGTCCGTGAATACGTTCATCTTTCTAAAGTTCAGAAGAATGATTTAATAAGAGAAGGTAAGTTGGTCTTTGTTTTACATGTTGTGCGTGTTAAGATTCTTGTGCCAACTGTAGTAATTTATACAAGTGTTATCTAAAGAAATAAAAGGCATCAACTTGCGTCTTGCAATTAGTGTGTGTGTGTGAGAGAATTGCTTGATATTGACAAACGCGAATCCCGTAATAGCAACATGATATTTCGGGCAGCTTTGTGTTCTGTGGTTCTGCTGCAATTGTCCTTTGGTGTACCACGTGTCTACTATATATACATCCCGTAAGAAAGCGAGAAAGCAAGATTATCACATGAATGTCGCGTGTGTATATATACAATGAGTGAATGTAGCTGTATGGAAATACACGTAATCATACCTGGAAGACGGGAAATATATTTTGCAACATGAAAATATTTCGAAGAAAACTTGGGAAAATATGTACTAGGTCAAATAAGTGTTTTTCATAGTCAAGTTAGAAAATCTCGCAAAACTCTTCGAAGATTCGTTATTTCTATTTCATCGCAGACATTTGTTTCGCACATATCTCAGCATTTAACATGTTGGACATACTGATTTTTCGTGAGTCTTTCAGAACCTGTTACTTTGAATCAGAAAGAGAGTTAACATTTCTAGAATACGTAACAAATAGAGTAAACCTGACAAATTTAATACTCTCGGGACATTAGATGTAAGAGAGACAGGAAGAACACCAAATGGGCATGTGTAAGTGCATTTCAGAACAAGTACTTGAAGAGATATTAAAAAGAAAATCTTGGAATGAGCTACAAATAATAGCAATGCCAATGTCCTTGAGAAACATCACATAGGAACATGGTTTGAAATTTGAACCACAGTTCATTCGAATCCATATGTCAAGATATGAAATATTAACACTATGAATGGTTTCACTTAATTAATGAAATTAGTTTGAGGCATTAAACGAAAACTTGACGGGAACACGTACTGCGGTCAAATCAAGATACATCGCCTTAGGATACAGAAGTAAATTAAATGTTGAACATCTGAACAATAAGTAGGAGTTTAATTATCATTTAACTGCTTTTATAGCAACAAGCATTGAACAACATTCATAAACCGTAATGTATTTTCACCGAGGAGCAGTAAACGATGCCACCATTTAGTTGCTTAAATATATTGAATCCCATAAGCGTACGCATATGGGATTAATCCCTATAATCATAGATGGTGAAATGGGTAACAGTGTATAAGGATGACGGATGAACCCAGTGTCAAGAGTGCAGACATTATTATAGAAATCTGAGAAAAATGTTTGATGACCGTGAGGATTTTTCTGTAACACCTTACACTTATCAGTGTTACGATTTAGAAGTTGTAAGAATAATTTAATTCTAGTATTTTATTTGCATTTTTTAGTAGCTTCTAAAATCTCAACCCATAATATCTGGCATAGAAGAAACTTCAACTGGATGAAAAATGGAACAGAAATTCTTTGTACGTTACATCATAAATTACAATTTATTGAAAAACAGTACAAAGCTTCTAATTCGTTCAATTTGCAAATTAACAAAAATAAATTGGAGAGTCAGAACAAAGGTGATCCACTGAATTCTCACTTTGGGTGACTTAAAAGAATAGATTAATGAAGACGCTAAGGAAGCATTATAAATTCAACAGTAGAATAGTTTCAATATGTGTTCAACTGTTAAGAAATAGAGAAAAAATCAAAGTCTTCCAAAAACGGTCAAAATCTGGAGACTAGCATTCAATAGAGAAAACTATTGATGAGATCATAAAATTAATGGAGAAAAAATATTTTTGTTCAGTAGTAGAAGAGCAAAAATTAAGCAAAATAAGAAGATACTTAAAATTTATTGAGTATCATATTTACTGTTTTTATATATATTACAGTAAGCTCCTTTTAAATTTTATTTATGATACAAGTGCCAAATTATATCCAAACAAGTATAGTCAAAAAATGAAGACTTCGACTGTATTTCGTTTGCTGTAATTTAAAATTATGAAGCAGAAAATCCTCAAAGAATCATCCCCAAGTTACGAGTGTTTAAAGATGAGTCGAGACTGCACGTTTCATGAATAATCCAAGAAATTCGTGCAGGTCGCACATTTCATAGAAATGTGCACATATCGCAAGTTTTACGGATCACACAAGAAACGTGCGAAGATCGCACATTTTAGAGATGACCCTAGAAATGTGCGCAGATCGCACGTTTCCCAGATGACCCAAGAAATTTGCTTCGTTGGTTTGGGATGATCTACTGCAGCCAATCTAACTGTCCACCAGAGTACCATCACATTAACTTTTCAGTTACTTAAGATATAGGACAAATTCATTAAAAACACAGAAGAAAATAGTTGACTGTAAGATAAAATCGGTCCTTTTTGTGACAGCGAATGCTGGGAAATCTTTTGCAAATGAAGAAAAAACATGAGGCAAAAGTTTGTTCTACTGAAGCAGTAATTAAAAATAGCTTTTGCATGGACAATTGAAATTGATGGAAAATACAACTGTCCTAGTACAATCAGCATCAAATAAGATATAAAAATAAAAGCAATTTAGGAATAATGTTTTAACGGGTCACATACATGAACCTCGCGATAGCACGAAGACTGTATTGACCAAACTACTGTCTTCAACTAGATCCCACACATTTACTGTAAAACCAATAAAATTTGAAAGCAAATTCAACTCCATCAGCTTTTTTTCTCGCACTTTCCGCCTGTAGAATTACATTTCGTTTACTTGCTTCCCTGACAGTTACAATCTCCAAGAATATAAACGTAAAGTCAATAGTCATCTCCAATCTCATTAACTTGCATCCTCTTTTAGGCTCCTTTCTCCCTTCATTCCGCTCTCAATATTCTCATCCTTATCTTACCCACTTCCTGACACCCCCTATAACACTCTTTCCCATAACTTACTTTCTAGATAACCCTATGCAAACCAGTGGCAGTAAACTGCCTTGCTTCGGGCGATATGATTAAAAAAGGATTTATAATCTTAATGATAATTCTATAAACATTAAATAAGTCAAAATGAAACTAAATTACGGCTATGCGAAAGTGATTAATGTCAATACACCAGGTCAGGCTAAAAGCACTGTTTTGTCAATTTGGTGACAGTGTTTGCGAGTTCAATCCCTGCATCGGGCAGTCTTGATTTGCATTCAGTAGAAACGGGCGGGAAATAACTGAACTGTACTAAAGAAAACAGACAATACCCCAGGCATGAGAAGTGGGACGTTAGATAAATATTTCAGTTTAGAATTGCCCCTAAGTTACTCAGATCGATATACACCTGAGGCAGGCCAAAAGGGTGTGATGAGAACAATAATACGAATAGAAATATTGTATATAATGATAACTCATCATACCAGAAATTCAGAAACAAATAATATGACTATATATATCGCCACCGAAACATTCAGTTCGTTCCGTTCTTTCTTCTCCTCCCCCCAATACACTCGTCATACACATTAGCTTTCACATTTTTTCACAGTTGAATTTAGTATTCTTATTTTCGTCTATGCATCTGCAATATTCGTAACTGCGCCTTGGACTATTTACGCTCCGTTGAAACTTACCACAACATCAACAGCGGCCAAAAATATGATGGCGTTCAGTTTCCTCATATACTTCAACTGTTGTTTAGTGTTTTTAGCCACCAAACGATTCAGAAAAAAAAAGACATGGAAAACATAGAAACAATAATATAGAGAAAAGCTATAAAGTCAATCATGGACAGGTTTCTGAGTGCACTTCTCGAACTGCCGCGAGATAATACGATATTTTTTCAATGGCGTGTGCGCATCAATTTTACTATTATTTGCTGGTTGTTTGGGTGAGATTTTCTTCATTTTTATATGGATTCTAGCACATATTTTATCAGTTTTTGTGGCAATAACATATCGATCGATACATTCTCTGATCATCTTCAGGTGATGCTAAGGTTATTGGCTACGGGCATTGTATTATGAATTCAGATTAAACTGAAGCTATTTTCACGAGAAAGCCAGTCGTTCGTTCAATACGTGATCCTTTTTTTGGGAATTTTTTTCTTGTATTTGATTGTCGGTCATATCGATTCGCGATCATTTCGCTGTAGGAAAGTTCATTTAATCATTTGCCAACGTTAATAATTCGGCCTGATACACTTATTAGGCAGAAAGACTGAGATATATCGATAACTAAGCAACAGTGAGAGAGATAGGGAGATATGAATAGACTGAAATAGATATGAAAAGATTGGATAAATTATATATATATATATATATATATATATATTACATGTGTGTGTATGATAGGATGTTCGTTTTTTGTAGCACCTCATCTCCTTTGCAGACACCAACTCACTTATTTGTATTTCCTGAACACCCACTAATTTATACTAAATTTAAACTGGGCGCATATTTGTTACAGTTTGAGGGAGATGTAATCTTTTAAGCACAATTTATCTTAGGCACAAAACCGAAAGTATGGACCTATGAGTAAAGCTCAAACTCAATCAACTATAATGATTCTAACTAGACAAATTTGCTAACTATTTGACCAGTATGTGCGAAAGTATATTCAAAGCTGTTTACGGCATTAAGTGAGAGAAATGCCAGATATATTTAAATACAATGTGGCAGGATATAAAATAACCAAACTATACTTGAAGATCCTGAAATTAAAATCGTTGTAGCGAGATAACAGTGCTCAATATCGGTGGTACATCTGTAAAACAGACAAAAATTCAATTAAACTAAAAATAATTAAATAGAATAAAAAATAATAAAGTAAAGAAACTATTAAAAATAAAGTCACTATAACAGGACTATAATTGCCTACAACTATAGCCATAAAGAACAGAACTGGGGAATACAAATTTCCTCTTATTTCTATTTGCTTCTAATTTTGAAAAACTGGTCAGTCTCTAAAACCTCCAGACATATGTATGCATGTTTTTGTGTGTGTTGTATCTGTCTGAGTGATGGAAATGAACATTGAATTTTAAGTTGAAAAAATACTTCATTGTCTTGGTGAAAAGAAGAAAATACCTTTACGAAAATATACTTATAAAGTTGAAAGAAATTTGCTTGAAAAATGTTAATTTGAAATTTATGCTGAATGGCAATCAATTCTGAAATTTATATGAAAAAAATCATAAATATCTATTATCTCTCTTTATACTCATGGTGGTCCTTTTAAATACATCAAAAAATTCGGTACAGAGCGATAAGACATCTATACGAGCTAAAATGATTACTCCACCGAGAGAAGTTTTGCAAACTCTGATATCAATCTGATCGTTTTGACTCGAGGGTAAAAAGGACCTAAAACTTTTTGACTCGAGTTTAAAACTGACCTGTTTATCTTTTTGTATCTAGTGCAAACAAGAAAAATACATTTCTGATACTGAGTTAATCGCCGTATCTAAATCTAAACTTATTTATAAATGGAACTTTGTGTGTGGGGGGGTATATATGTTTGTCCGTTGCCAATAGACTCCGAAACGGCTGAACCGATTTTCTTGAAAATTTACAGTTGTACTATAAGCGTCTGCGAGTGTTCTTAGGTTTTGTGTCGAGGTACCCAAGATAAATATCGAAAATCGATAATGGAAAAAACCGGATTATAGAAGCAATGGTCCGATTTTAATCAAATTTGATACACTCATAGACAAAGACATAAGAAACAATATTCAGAAGTTTCAAGGTTGCAGTTCTTACAATAGTGCAGAAAATTGATGATATATATATATATATCAAAGCTTTCGTTACACCCGAGCAACGCCGGGCTATACTGCAAGTATTAAAATAAAAAAATTCACTCTTCTTTACATCAGGCCCTCGTATTTGAGTAGATTTTCTTTTTAATTAAACAGTAAAGTTTTATATATATATTACCGACCTGAATATTTTTAAGAAATCTTGTTAGAAAAATATGCATCATTCGGCAGAATTCAAACCTGTGACTCGTAGAAACACAGGAGAATCCGTCAATGGATCTGACCTTTCTTAACCGCTTGACCACCACTGATTTCACAATTAAGACTTGTCAGATCTATTGAAAGCTTCCCCTGTATTTCTAGGTTTGCAGTTTCGAATCCTGACTAATGATGCATATTTTCCTAACAAAATTTCTCAAAACAGTCAGGCCTACATATATTGTTTAATTAAAAGCAACAATCTAATCAAATTCGAGAACACATAAAAAATAATTTTCAAACAAAAAATTAAAATATGGCGATGATTTATCCATTTCATAACTTTTTCATGGTACCGTTCTCGATATCGAGGTCAAAATAGAGCGTTTGTCTCTTTAACAGAGCAGATTCATGCCGAATTCAAAGTTTCGTGAGAACAATATGACGGGTTCTCATGAAACTTCGAAATCGGCATGAAACTGCTCAGTTAAAGACACAAAAGCTTTATATATATATATATATATATATATATATATATATATTAGATGACGATATATATTTCTATATCTCAAGAACAGTAAATTCCCTATATATATATATATATATATATATATATATATATATATAATGCACGTACGTATTTTAACTAGCTGTTGCTTGATTTCGGCTGAAAGCCATCAGTGTAGTGTAACAAAGGTGGACTGAACAAGTTAATCAATAGTAATGATTGACCAAATTAATTAGCTTGCTATTACCCCAGACCGTAATATTTACTAAGCTTGCATAAATTTTAACACGTTCCACCGATACAGGTATGATTGATCTCTTTGACTGACTTACTAATATCTACGCCAGTTGCAGGTAAGTATTCATCGTGTTTTTGTACGTAAACATCCACATCTATAAATGTACTCGCATAAACACATCGTCATATAGAAAAGTGTCCATTAATATCGTCCTCGTGTTTAATTTCACTAAACTTCATACTGACATCTGCGTGTACAGTTTATTAGTCAAGTTCTTGCGATTCTAATTTAGAAATTTACCCCTCGTTGAATATTGTAGTCAGTAGCAGAAGTGAATGCAGCAAACTGAAAACAAAAGAATTAAATAAGGTATAACGGGGTGAGAAATGTGATCTACTGAGAATTGTGCAAACGACGGAAATTTGTCATTTTACTTCAATATTTTATCGCTCGTGTAATAAATAACGACGCTGAATGATAAATCGAAGGGCAAAGTTCGAATTCCGGTATGGTTTGTTAAACGCTATGAATAGTTTCTACACAGATATGTGTTCATTAGGAGGATGTGAATCTGGAAAAATCATTAATGCATTATTCACAAAAAAAAAAAAGTAATTCAACCCAAAATATATTTCGACGTTAAATAACCATTGTTTGATAATCCGTAACAAAAAAAAAGTTAAATTTACTCCAACATTCTTCTTTCAATCGTCCGTACCTTTTATGGAGTCATGGCTCTCTACATCTTACTACTGTTTGTTGTTCAAACTGACTCTTCACTTTTAACAGCCCATTTTATCTCATTTGTATATTTACTGATGCAAACTCATCAAATAGATTACGCATAGTTTTCACGTAAATCAGTTGTCTACATCTGTTACATGAGGAATTAATTCTCTAAGTTTCTTGTTCAATATTTGTCTTTAAAATTACATTTCATTCTTTCTGATTCATAGCAGATTGATCTTTGAAGTTCTTAACCAACTTCGAAGATCTTTGTTACTCTGTTCGTGATATTTTCAGCATTCGTCGGTGAAACGACATCTCTGTCCTAGATGGTCTCTTCTTCATCATTCACAGTCATACAGGAGATTAGACATTAAATAGTTTTCCTGCAATCTTCGTTACTATGCACATTTTCTGATTCTTTAATAGGTTTTCAGTTTCTGAATGGCATACTTTGCTATTCCTTTGCGCATTCATATTTCTGAGTCACTCTTTATGTCGCCAGTTTAATCACTGCACTGAGTTGATCATAACGTACCACACAATTCGTTGTATCTATTTAGCTGACAACCACATAGTTTTTTTTTTTACTGTTGATGTTTAATGTGGTTTATTTTTGTTCTACCGCATTGTCTTTTTAAAACGTTTCCTTTCTAAACTTGCCATTCTCACTCTATCGATTGAGGTCAGAAATATGCCAACCGCATAGATGCGCAGAAGAGTCAGTCTGTTGATACACACTTTGGGATATCATGTCTCGGAAGAGACATGACTGACTTGGCATAAAATTATATCGCAGTAGGTTGCCATTTCTTTCTGCGATAGACTGATTGCCAAACAAGGCTATAGAACTCAGTCTCTCCTATTATTTAACCCATAACTGGAGGGAAGAGACGGATTAATACATTTCCCAAGGGTATTTGTGCACAAGTGAATGCAAGGAATTCAACTGGAATTCGAACTCAGCTCCCTGATTTGTTGTTCCGTGTCAATATCAACTGAACCATAAGAGTAATCATTAGAAAGGGGACCTCATATTGTGTAACTTGTACCGGTGCAGACTAAATATTTGTCTCCGTTTTCTGTTGAAAACCAAACGAGTGTTTATCTCTTTTGTCTATTGCGCAAACAAAATCTCTACTTTCTTGTTTATCAAAACGATAGGGTAGCCTCAAAAGACTTATATGCCATAAACCAAAGCAATTATGTATGTTGATTTACTAAGCGTAGTTTAGATCTTGCACAAGTCCCAAAATAAGGAGCCCCTAGTAAGAACTAAATTCATTATTCAGTCGTAATTGATCTAAGGATATAAGCTTGCTAAACGTTATGCCACGTCGATGTGCCCTAAGGCAAATCAGTATAACTGCGTAGCGTATATAATGTTTCGACGGATGATAATATATCTTAGTAGGTTTCCTACTCCTCTTAATACGTTATCTGCCTAAGAAATTTAAGAGTTTCACTGAAATTTCATAATAAAATGGGTGGCTCAATCTCGACTTAAAAATTGTCCAATCCTTATTAAAAATAAAACACAATTAAGACATTGGATAAAGTGGTTCCAGTAAATGAAAACAATAAACTTGAAAAAAAAAAACATTAAAAACTGGAAAAATATCTTAATCTCTCGTAATAACAGGAACTATTTCTGAGCATGAAAATGAGATTTATACTACTCATTACTGGCGAAATTGTAACAGTCCCGAGTAATATAATAAATCCGTTCAAAACCTTGAAAAGCCGAGGTAGATTAAGAACTACCCTGCTGACATTATTAAAAATGAAGTAGCAATGATGCAGTCGCATGTAGAAGGGAGGAAGAGACTGAAACGGTCACACGCAGTCACATCGGAAGGGCATTAAATCAAAGAGGGAAATAAACATTTAGGTTTTAAATTTGAAATTGCCTCTGTTAACTTTGTTGTACAAGCACTCTAGAGTCTAGCAGGCTGGTTTGAATGTGCGTCAGTGATTTTGATAAGCGTTACACCCTAATTGAGTCTTAGGCATAGAATCAAGGAATTGTCCCCGGGCATCACCAAACCTCTAGACATCACTGGAATGATGGTGTGTTGATATTTTATTTAACTTGATCTCAAGTAAATGTGACATTTTACTAAGGGTTGAAAAGAGAGAAGCCTCAAATTTCAGCATTCTTTGCGTCTGCTATCTTCCAGTTTATATCCAACGCCATATTGAATGTTTCTGTAATCCCATTTTTCTCATGACAATTAGTATTTTTATATCTTTCTTCATCGTAGTTGAAATTGCGTTATTTCTTTAATAGTTTAACTTGTTTTTTTTTTAATTCCGATTTTTTAGTTTCTTATAACTATTTGGATACTAGCAGTATAGCCCGGCGTTGCTCTGGTGTAATGAAAGCTTTAAAACTAATCCATGGTCCTGGAGCTCAGACTCAGCCTAAAGAATATTTGTGTGAAGTTTGGTGAGAATCGGATAAACATTGTGGATTTGTATAAAGGACATACAGACAGATAAACAGACACACACACAAACATCTTGCCTTATATATATATATATATATATATATATATATATATATATAATTATCGATTTTCTGCACTGTTGTAAGAACTGCTACCTTGAAACTCCTGAATATCGTTTCTTATGTCTTTGTCTATGAGTGTATCAAATTTGATTAAAATCGGACCACTTCTTCTATAACCCGATTTTTTCGATTATCGATTTTCGGTATTTATCGGGTACTTCGACACAAAACCTAGCTAAGAACACTCGCAGATGCTTATAGTACAACTGTAAATTTTAAAGAAAATCGGTTCAGCCGTTTCGGAGTCTATAGGTAACGGACACACCCACACAAATTTCCATTTATAAATAAGTTTAGATATCGACCTTTTCTTTTTTATCTCCCTTCCTATCACATTTTGCTTTCATTTATGCATTTTTTTCGCATATTTAAAAAAAAAATCATTTAAATTCTTTTTTCATTTAGTCGAGGACAGCCGCTGGGGACAGATAGCATAAAAGAGAGACATGAAAAAGCATTCTTGATGGGCTTGAGCAAATAGATGGCAGAATAGATTTTGGGAAGAGTAATATCGTGGACTGAGCATACAAGCAACGACGAAGTGTTAGAAAGAATGGCAACAAAAAGGAAATTGATGCTGAGCATTAGGAAGAGACAACTGAAGTTCCTGGGACATGCAATGAGGAAGGAGAGCCTGGAGAACCTGATACTGACTGGACAGATAGAAGGAAGGAGAGACAGAGGAAGGCAGCGGATAACATATTTGCAGGGTCTGATCAGGTGGATGACGGAACGGGGGTTGCCAGGAGCAAACATACTAAGAGCCACAATGGATAGGGAGACGTGGAGATCCATGATCGCCTACGTCCTGAAGGGACAGGGCACATAGAAGAAGAAGAATTTGTAGTGCAGTGGATATCTACTCAAAACAACAAATCGGAGAGCCGAGCACGAATTTCAGTTGAATTCCTTGCATTCACTTAGGCACAAATACCCTTGGGAAATGTATTAATCTGTCTCTTTCCTCCACTTATGGGTTAATGGTTATGGGTTAAATAATAGGACAGATTGGGTTCTATAGCCTTAGCTGGCAACCAGTCTATCGCAGAAAGCAATGGCAACCTACTGGGAATAATCATGTCTCTTTCGAGATATGATCGCCCAAAGCGTGTATCACGTATGACACTTAACTGACTAAGCAAGAGATAGGAAGATGTAGAAGGCTGTAGTTGCCAACGTCCTGAAAGAACACGGCACAGAGAAAATTTATTCATTGCTTCGTTTATTAAAATAATTTGATCTCTTTAGTGTCTTTTTATTTATTTTTAAATGTATGTTTGTATTCCGTACTTTTTGTATTCATTACTTTTAATTTTTCCTTCGTTCATTTCTTCAATATTTTTGGTTTCTTTCTTTCTACTGAATTCTATTCTGTCGTCAATCTCTTTACTTTTTAGTCTTCGATTATAAAATATGACCAACATTTTCAGTTCTTTCTTTCGTTAATTTGTCATGACTGTTTTTATGATTTTTCTTTCTAACTTATTCAAATTTATCACTTTTCTCTTTCTTTAATTTTTCTTCATATTATATTCTTTAATTTATTCAGTCGTTCCTTCATTTGTTACGACATTTTGAATCCATTTTTAATTTCATTCTTTCTGATCTATTGATTCTTTTTTCCTTATTCTTTTTCTCTCTTCAAGATACATCCTGTTTTTTCTTTCTTTTAAAATCGACGATGCATTCGTTCGTTCTTCGCTTCGTTTCTCAACATTTTTCTATTTTCCACCATTTTTATTTCATCCATTTTTATTTCATCCAATTTTCTGCGTTTATTCTCCAATAGATTTTGCCGTCAATGACAATTTGAAAAAAGCGGAAAATATTTTTGTTGTTTAACAGAAAGAACAATCCTGAAGAAAAAAGGCGGCAGATTAAAAAGAATGGAGTCGAAAAACGGATGAATGCGAGACTGGACTTATTTTGGTTGCTTTTTAGCTTGACTGAATACACACGAAAATCTTTGAAAATATAATTTTCTTTTCTTTTGAATATTTTTTTAGTAGACTTGTAAAAATTTCGAAAAACACGGACGACGAGAAACCATTCGAATTTGCATTAGCAATTACCTTATCGTCGACGTCAGTAATTACCAAAGAACGAACAACGTCAGATACACGCTGCATTCCCCAAAAAGAAACTTTACATTATCTTTATAACCGAAGTAAGATAAGTGTATGAATGCGACAGAAGCATCAATAAAAATTAACACAAAAAAATCCAGTAATATATAGCAACACAATTTTATGGTTATTACGTTCCTACTACTTGCAACCCTGAAGATGATCTCAGGAGATTGAAAGAACTTGAGAAATGGAAAAGAAAATCATCTACAGCGCGTTTCTCACATCTTTTAATTTTAATACACAGAAGATTATTCGAGAGTATGAATGGATTTTATTAAAAATAAGCTGTTATAATGTTTGTAATATATTTAATCAGGCATGCCTAAATGAGAATTTGCTGCCTAAATACACACACAAATATATATAAAACGTCAACTAACCCCAGAGTGAATCGTTCTGGAAGAGAGAGAGAGAGAAATTTACTGGTCGTTGCTACGACACAATTTGTGAGTAGGAGAAAGGCAAACTAAATTTGTAGCCAGGAGAAATACAAGCTAATACAGAACGCAACATAATATCAAGCAATGAAATTACAAACGACATTCGAACAATATTAATAATAATAGAAGATAATATCTGTCATGTTATGTCAGAACGCATGCGTATTACTCAGAATACATATAAAAAATGGTGACACAATAAACCTTCTGTCGTTATTCATTGGAAGTTGTTTAAAAATATAACTTTGTATGTACTGACAAAATTATGACCATTTGATCACAAAGAAAAAAGGACTGGAGAATATAATAGAAATCTTACGGAATATTCTGATATTAAATTATTTTCCTATCACCATCCCACTTCTCACAGACGACATATCACAATCTTCTTGCTACTATATCACTATTACAATGGAAAATGTTCGGACGTGATACACCAGTTCTAACCACTACAACTAAGAACCACACTGATTAACTTCGTAATTTGTTAGTAAGAAGGAAAGAACTTATATTCGTACAACATATTCGCAAGAATCACTAAGTTATGGAACAGTTTCATGATAGGATGTTTCACTGATCACTAAAATATTACCCTCTTCAAATCTAGTGTTAATGGCAATATTACTATATATCATCATAAACTTTAATGTTTACCTCTTCTTCTCACGTTCATAAACATTAACCAGTAACCCTGACTATTGAGCATGGTTGGTTTTTGTATTGGTTTCGTACTTGTGAAATCTTAATAAAGTTTCTTTTGAGTTTTCTCGAGAACGTAAATTGTTAGACGAAATAAATGTTTAAAACAAACGAAGCGTCTACTCAATCCACTATATATATCATATTCAAAAAATAAATATCCATTAATTCTTTACAATATTATACTATTGCTTACATAGTAATTCTTAGCAAATTAGTTGTGGACAACTAGAGATTTATATATGTTTCCATATCTGTTTTATACTTCTAAAAAAGAAACTGTTTACATACCCGGCTGTAAAGTGGAGAAATAAGACGCCTAGAAAAATTGTTTATACACTAAACAGACACTGACATTTCTATTCAGAATTTTCTTCACACAGATATGATTTTGCGCTTAATATCTTGATAATGATGTAACTCATCATGTAAACATGATGATTATGATCGTTGTTATCATCCCCAGCAGCATATGTAATTTTCATTTTTAGGAACCAATTGTAATGACAAATGTACCATCTTAATTTCAAATTATATGTGTCAGTTAAAATTAATTTTAGAATACACTACCGTGGCAGCATACATATGTATGTATGTGTATATATATATATCCGATAATGTCTTTCTACAAGGGCGGATAATTAATCCCCATTGAATACGCTTGCTCAGTCACACTTGTCTTTGCTCAACATTCACATTGCAACTATGCTGAGCGGACCTTAGTTACAGTTTCTGAGAGAGCGCGCGTAATCCGGCGTGAACAAGGCCAGGGCGCCCAAACACTCGGTTACGATGACTTGTGACTTCAAACTAGCACAACTACTGCCGACTCTACCCAGTTTCACTCATAAGGCTGGGCTCAACCTGTGGCACGGTTTTCTGGCACTTTCAAAAGATATCGCATGCCTGGGATCAACTCATGTAGACCAAGAACATCAAGATCACACTTTGACGAATTAACCAGAGTGAGATTTGGCATTCTAACCATTTAGCCACGTGCCCATAGCATAAAAGTAGATTAAGGGTAAATTCTCCTTTCCTTCATGACAATGCAAAGATCCATGCAGAAAGGATAACAAAAATGAAAAAAAAATAATTCAGTTGGTTTTTGATATTCTTGCACACTATTTACCTGACCTTGTACCAAGTTTTTCGATTATTGCAAAACGCCTCTGTGGAGAAAAACTTCTTGATAAAAACCAAATTCAAGCGTCGGTAAAATATATTTTAACATTAAATTTTACTCAAAAAAATTTCGAATTGCTGCTTGATAAATGGCAAAATTTCTCTGTAAATAATGGTGAAGATATTTGCATAAAATGTAATTGTACTTCATTTGTTTATTAAATTTATTCAAAAAATTATATATATATATATATATATATATATATAACTGACCCTAAAATAAATTCCATAGAACAAGCCGGTTACGATTTCTTCCGAAATACTGGTGGCTTTTGAAACTTACCAAAGAAAGAAATGTATGTCATTTTAAAAGAAATAGTTTTAAAGATAGGGGAAAACTTCGTCTATTATAGTAATGCGAAAGTAAAAAAGAATATTGAACTACTTGCTAGTAACTTTTGAATAATAATTAGTACTGGAATGTTTTCTATTAATATAAAATATACAAACCATGACAGACTGGGAATTATATAAAAAATATAAACTTTGATTTGATCTAAAAAATATACCGAAATTTTCACAGATAACTCTAAATTAGTCTGAGACTAGATTCCAAACCAATAGCTACATTCTAGTATGACAACATGATTTGAAAACGGTACTCAAAATTATGAAGATGACTATCTTTCTCAAATTGGAAAAACGAATTTCGTTTAGAAATAATTACATTACCTAATTTCTACAGTTGATAAAATAAAGAAAAGGCTGACTTCGAATTCTCTCTTTCATGAGAAACCTTATATTGTGTTCTTTAGAAATATACTTAAGTATTTCAACGCTATGAATCAGGACTCAAACAGCCGAAGGAGAAGCAATATCGAATTGTAGAAAACTCCGTCTACTGTAAGTTTATCAGCATTTCTATGAGACAATAGGTCGTTAATAATTTATTTAAGAGTTTGTGAAAATATGCAAGTTAGTTTTCCGTGCGATTTCACGTGAGTACCAAACACAACGATCCCGCGTCTGAAGTAGTTCTAACCAGGAAAGCTAATCCTTCATCATTATATGACATTGTTACAGCTACAAAATATGTTTTTATGACAAAATGAGATTAGCACATGAGAAACCAGTGTCAGCACTAAAATCGGGAATCCACGGAATATGAAAGGTGTCGTTCATTATGAGCTACTGCAACAAGTAAAGATCACCACTTATTTCTCTTCTTTATGTGCCGTGTTCTTTCAGGACGTAGACGATCATGGATTTCTTTCACTGACTCCTAATCCTTGTTGTTCTTAATAATTTTCCTCTTAGTATCTATTTAAGACCCCGCTCCGCCAGCCATCTGCTCAAGCCCATCAAGTAGATAGGAAGTCTCAGATTCTCCAAGCTCTCCTTCATCACTACGTGTCCCAAAAATATCAGTTGTATTTTCGTAATGCTCAGTATAAGTTGCCTTTTTGTCTGTATACTCTCAGAAACCTTGTTGTTGTTCATGTTCTGTCCCTGGCTTCCTCAGTATCCTTCTGTAGAACTCAGTTTCCGTTGCTTCGGGTCTTTCCTTTCTCCTTGAAGAGATTGTCGAGCACAGATATCACATAAAAGTCCAGTACTCTTTTCTTTGTCTCCAACGAAATCTTTCAGTCCCTCAATACTTTACTTAACCTTTGAAAGGTGTCTCTGGACATGCCAATCCGCTTTTAGATCCCAGTGTTGCATTATCCATCCTCTGTTAAAATGCTTCCCATGTATTTAAACCTCTATAATTGTACTTGGTATTTTGGGGACCCCTTTTTGCTGATGATAATGCATTCGGTTTTCTTTGTTTTAACACTTACTCCTAAGTTGTCCTTGTTACCTTGTGTCCTGTATTTTCCTTTTCGTGTCTGCTGTCAGCACTGTACCATCTGAAGATATTATATTGTTCAGATTGTGACGGTTAATGACGAAACCTGGGAGGACTTATATATCACTCAGAATTGTTTCACTTACAGGTTAAATAGATCCGGTGAGAAGACACATCCTTGTTTTACACCCATTTCTATTTTCGTATCGAGGCTGAATTCTTTTCCGGTCATTAAGCACGCGGTTTGCTGCCAGTATAGATTCTTGATAACTTTCCGGTATAGATTTTTGATGTCTTTCCCGTATATGTCGTGGTTATCGATCATCTCTAAGAACTCTTTGTGGCGTACTTTGTCGAACAAGGACTATCACTACAGAAGTTTATTGCCAGCGACTTGACCAGCTAATAGAAATATTTCAAATGTATCTTTTTATGTAAAGGAGAAAAATGTGTTCCTTTTAGTGGGTATTAGCAGAGTGACACTCTGCAAACTAATTCATGAAAAAAAATAGAATGGGGGCAGGTGAGCCTTCATCCACATACTCCCACACACACCAAATGCCAAAAAACAAAGCAAAACAAAACAAAAAATACAAAAAACAAAACAAAAGAATCGACTCGAGCTTAGCCTTTAAACACTTATCATTTTTCCAACATGGAATTCAAATGGTGCTAGAAAGATAGTAACTTCAGTGACCAGAGATGAATAATACTTTCAGCGACATGTTTCTCATGAAGTTTTGTAATTAAAACCTAACTTTAGTGAGAACGTATTTATATATATATATATATATATATATAATTTAAAAAAATACAATATAGGCAAAAGTTCTAAAAAATAAACTAGTCAGCAACGAGATATTACAGTCTTTTTCATGATACCTAGAAATAGTTTTAAGCAATAACTTTCATAGTTTTCTAACTGAAAATCGAGGTCAAATTGGATCAATATATATTTATATCAGTCAGTTAAGTGCCATACGTGATACACGCTTGGGCGATCATGTCTCGAAAGAGACATGACTGACTGGGCAGAAGATTATCCCACAGTAGGTTGCTATTGCTTTCTGCGGTAGACTGGTTGCCGACCAAGGCTATAGAACCCAATCTGTCCTGGTATTTAACACATAACTGGAAGGAAGTAACGGATTAATACCTTTCCCAAGGGTATTTGCGCGTAAGTGAATACAATGGATTCAACTGGAATTCGAAATCTGCTCGCCGGCTTCTCGTTCCGAGGCGATATCCACTGTACCACAAGAAAGGAAGTGAAAGAATAGCTAAATTTTAATCCACTGCTCAAGCATTTACTTTTATAAAGTTTGCTCAATACATATTCCGCCCTGTCGGCGGGGCTTCAGAATACGTCGACTGCACTTCTGCAGGTGGTAAAAGTCCCCCAAGGGGTTTCCCTGTTGGCCGTGTGTGGCGACCCGTAATGCCTGGAGACGGAATCCTGGTAGTTGAGAACTTCTTTGGCGCTTACCTGGGCTAGACGGGCGGTCGGAGAGACCCGATCCGATCAATCGGCTGGTCCCGATATGCCCTAGCTCACATATATCTCTTTCTATCCCAGAAGTATTATTGAAATATATTAGTGGAACATCTCACATCCCTTTATCTTAAATGAGCTAGAAGGCAGGGGCTGAGGGTCAACTGTGTTGAGAGCAAAAGACTCTTTCATCACTGTTAAATTAAAGAGCTATACAACCAAAATTTTGCAGAGGCTCAAGACTCGGTCTCAATATGAGTATACTGGTCGTGTATCCCCGTATCAGCCAAGGCGAATGCGTTTCCCCCTTGGTTCATTCCCTTTCTCAAGTTGGACTCCGTGGTGGGTGTTGGAGCACAGGGCTAGTGAAAATAAAAATAAAAACATGGCATCTTTAAATAAAAAAATCTAAAAGAAATTTATCGGAATCGGACTCTGAAGGTAAAACAGCAAACTTCCCCAGATTCATTATCATTGAATACCTGGAAGAGGTTTGTCTCGCTAAATTCACCCCATTCTTGATCGAAAGAATTATCTCTATACGAGCGACTCCAAAAAATGTAAAAAAAACTGAGAAATGGAAATTTACTGGTTGAAGTGGATAACAGGAGACAAGCAGAAAATCTCCTAAAAATGAAAATATTTCATAACAAATGCAAAGCCTATCCACATGAGAAGTTAAACACTTCCAAAGGTGTAATCAGAAGCCCGGAGTTGGCTTTAGCTTCAGAAGAAGAAACAAGAGAGGTCCAGAGAAAACAGAGAGTTATAGATATAAAAAGAATAAACATAAGAAAGGGTGACAAAAATTGATACAAATACCTATATATTAATCAGGCCCAAATCCCTAGAACGGTCAAAATACGATACTATCTGGAGAAAGTGGGTCAGTATATTCCAGCTCCCCTGAGGTGCTTCAAATATCAGAAATTTGGACACCACGGGGACGCTTTCAGAGGACGACAGACATCTACCAAAAGTGAAGAGAAAGAACCAAACCATAAAGAGGAGGAATGTTTGAAACCACCAAGATGTCCAAATTGTCAACAGGATCATCTAGCACATGCAAGATTTTGTGACGTCTACAGGAAAGAAAAAGAAATCATTGCAGTAAAACATAAGAAAAATGTATCTTTCCTGGAGGCCAGGAAAATTGTAGAGGGCTATATGAGTGAGATTAGCTATGCTTCGGTTACACGGAGAGCTGACTCTGAAAATAAAAAATATAGAACAATAATTGAAAAACTCATAAAATTAGATTCAAGCGAGTAGATAAAATTCCAGGCAGAACTAAAAAAAAGATTACACCAATAGTATTCAACAGACATTTCAATTGGAAGTCCTTGCTCAGAATAATAAGACACATGATAAAATAAAGAATGAAAAAGAAACAGAAAAATAAAACGTCAGACACAGACAACTCCTACCAAAAACAGAATTTGCAACAATCACCAATCTGTCCTTCGACTTCTAAAAGTGATAACATTGGGAAAAACAATACACAGAAATCTGAATCAAACAAGAACAAAGAAAAATGCCTATCACAAACCAAGAAAGACCATACTCCATCTTCCTCACGGGAACGTCCAAAGGTCTCAAACTTAACAAGCCAACCTACAGAAGCATCAACTTCGAAGATTGACACAGGAACAGGTGTATTTTTCTGGAAAGGATGGAAACCGATGAACCAAGTATTAAAAACGAATCCAAAAAGAGTAATAACACCAATTCAGACAAAGTTCACACCAAACAATGCAATTACAAAGTAATACAATCCTACAGTGGAATTGCAGAGGAATTCAGGCTAATTATGAGGAACTTCACCAACTACTGGCCAACCATAAAACCAAAATAGTTTACCTACAAGAAAACATCTTAAAAGAAAAAACCTTTATTACATTTACACAATGCCACATGTATAACTATTTTAACAAAGATGGAAACAGGGCCTCTGGAGGAGTGTCGATCCTAGTTAGGAAAGATATACCAGAAAGTCAAATTCAGATAGACACTGACCTCCAAGCGATTGTTACTAAAGCTACTCTGCATAAACCAATACACATCTACTTCATCTACATCCCTCCACATGACCCCATCAGTGACTCTAAAATGAATAAACTACTTGAGAAAATACCAAAACCTTATTTATTGCAGGGTAACTTAAACAGCCACAGCACTGTCTGGGGGTACCAGAAAACCAATAGAAAATGTAAAGACCTAAAAAAATCATTGAATCAAATAACCTTTGTCTACTAAACGATAAATCAAAAACATACCTCAACCCGTTCACAAGTTCTTCCTCAGCAATTGACATCACTCTATGCGATCCCATAAACTATATGGGCGATGGGTGCAAAGTTCATGATGATCTATGCGCTAGCGACCACTTCCCCATATTTCTTGAAACTCTACAACCATTTAAAGATGAAAACTTCCCTCATTGGAAACTTAACAAGGCAAACTAGGAAGTTTTTGAAACGCTCTGTGAACAAAAACTTTTTTCCAGATTCTAAAATTATAGACCACACAAAATATTTTAGCAAAAATCTAATCTCTATAGCCAATGAATCCATCGAAAAAACCTCAAGCTCAGACAAACATGGAACTCCCTGGTTAAATAATGAATGCAAGACAGCTATCCTCCTTCATAAGGCTGCCTTACGGAAATTTCATAAACAACCTACCACCATTAATCCCAATACCTTCGAACTGCGCAGGGCAAAACCCCGAAAAATCATTAAAGAAGCAAAAAAGGAAAGTTGGCAAAACTATGTCAATCAAATTGGCTCCTTCACTAAAACAAACAATATTTGGAGGATAATAAGGAAGATTTCTGGAAAACCACAACCAATCACGCTCAGACATTTTAGAAAAAATCAGACAGAAGCAACTACAAAGGAAGACATAGCAGATATACTAGCCAAGACATTCTCACCCAATTCCTCACTTAACACCTCTAACCCACAATTCCTTATTTATAAGAACTTCGTTGAAAAACAAAAACTTAATTTTAAGACAAATAATCTTGAAAAATATAATCTTCCTTTTACATTAGCGGAACTGAAAGAAGCAATCTAAGCATCAGACAATACAGCAGTCGGCCCTGATGAAATTCATTATGAATTTCTAAAACATCTACCAAACAAATCACTGACCTACCTTCTCAAAATATTTCATGATATCAGGACACATGGGACAGTCCCAGAAACATGGAAAATAACAACTGTCATCCTTACACCTAAACCTGGAAACGACCACACAAACCCATCCAGCTACCGTCCAATAGCTCTCACGAGTTGCCTTTGTAAAACAATGGAGCGCATGATTAACAAAAGACTGATCTGGTACCTTGAATCCAATAAACTTATCACCAAATCTCAATGTGGTTTTAGAAAACAGAGATCAACAATGGATCATTTGGTTAAATTAGAAACCTCCATAAGAGAGGCCAATATCCAAAAACAACATTCTTATAGCAATTTTCTTTGACCTGGAGAAGGCTTATGAAACCACCTGGAAGTTTTGAATAATGAAAGATCTCCATAAACTTGGACTGTGAGGTAGATTGCCAAACTTTCTTAAGAGTTTTCTGTCGAATAGGGAGTTCTGAGTTCGAATTGGATCCACACTTTCAAACCTTCACAAGCAAGAAGAGTGAGTTCCACAAGAGAGTATCCTATCGGTGACATTTTTCAATATATAAATTAACAGCATAACAAAGTGCCTCACTACTGAAATTGATGTCTATCTTTACGTTGACAACTTCTGCATCACTTCCAGATCAAAATATATGAGGACTGCAGAACGCCAACTGCAACAAGGCATCAATAAAATAATACATTGGGTACATAGAAACGGATACAAGATATCTAAAAGCAAAACAAAATGTATGCATTTTTGTCACCTGAGGAAAATGCACAATGACCCACTTATAAAGCTGGAAGACACGAAAATACCGGTCATTAATGAGTATAAATTTGTGGGAGTTGTATTCGAGAGGAAATTATCTTTCATACCTCATATAAGACATTTAAAATCTGAAACGGCCCGTGCTCAACAACTCTTCCGAGTAGTCGCCCATACAAAATGGGGAGATGATCGTCAAGCCCTCATCAAGTTATACAGAGCTCTAATCCGATCCTAATTAGATTACGGTATATTTATTTACGGATCTGCCAGGATATCTTACCTTAAGAATCTTGACCCAATTCGACATGAAGGATTAAGACAGGTCCTCGGAGCCTTCAGAACTTCTCAAGCTGAAAGTTTATGCACCTAAAGCCATGAAGCTCCTCTACAACTTAGATGTATAAAGCTGACTCTCCAATATTACTTAAAATTGAAGTCGTGTCCAATCAACCCAGCTTATGACTGTATTTTCAATTCTAAACATAAGCAACAGTTTCAACAAAAAGAAAATGCAATCAAACCATTTGGCCTTCGAATGGAGACTATTCTCCATGAATCCAAAATTCCTATTAAAAGAATACATAAATGTACATTCACCCAAGTTCCACCTTGGACCATCAAAGAACCTCAAGTAATCCTTCAATTAAACAAACTACCAAAAGCAAAAACACACCCCAGTACCTTTCTGGAAAAACTTCATACTATCCTCTTAAACCATCCGGATCACCAATATAATATTTACGGTTGGATCCAAGGATGGCAATAGATTAGCATGTGTTTCTGTACTTAATAAAATCGTATACCAAAAAGCTCTTCCTATGGAAAATTCCATTTTCACAGCAGAAGTCTGTGCAATCGATCTTGCTCTCAACATAATTTCCAACGACAAACTTTCTAGATTCACTCTCGGTATTATCAGTGAAAAACAAACGTCTAGAAAACCCATTAATAGTTAAATTGCTGAATAGACTAGACTCTATGCTTAGTCACAAAGATATAATTATGTGCTGGATACCTCGCTACATTGGAGTGCATGGAAATGAAAGCCGATTCGCCAGCAAAATTGGCCTTAGAGCTCAGCCAGGACAATATCAGTATTCCATATACAGACTTGAAACCTCAAATATATAAATTCTTTTTGACGAAATGGCAACAACGTTGGAATGGCAACACTAACAACAAACACTACCAAATAAAGCCTACACTGGAAGAATGGAGGTCAGGCTTCAGAAAATCAAGGAAAGAACAAATCATTATATCACTCTTGCGTATTGGCCACTCAAAACTCACTCATTCTTTTATACTCACGCAGGAACAAACACAGTGTTTGACATGTCATACACCTTATACGATCAAACATATTCTAATGGAATGTGGCGCTCTAGCTAGAACCAGAGAGCGGTATTTTAAAAGAGATAATATGAGAAATTTGTTTGAGAAGGTGGGAATGAGTGATTTTCTCTCTTTCTTCAGAGAGACAGGGTTATATCCAAAGACATATCTCGTCATAACCCAGAATAATCAACCGATCAAGATTGATATACCATAAAAAAAACAAAAACTAAACAACCAAATCAATGTTGGATAAAACTACACTGGCACTTTACCCATTGTAAATAAAACTGGTAGTGGAAAACTGCATCAATTGACCATACAAACAAATCAAACTTCTTGATATAAATAACTAACGCAAGTTAGATAGAAACATTTGAAATCATTTATTGGAGTAAGAATACACAAGCCGTGGCTCAAGGACATTATCCCTAAATTGTGTATACAAAGTGTATATATTTTTAATATATATCAGCAGGCTGGATTTGGCATTAAGTGACCCATAGTGGTTGATATGCCATAAAACTCAAAACAACCAATACAAATACATAATTCTAACTTAAACAATCCAACCCCTTTAACTGATTAGGTAGTAAAAATCAAATTTTTAAATCCAAGCTGCTGTTAAAATTATTGTCTATCCATTTAGAAAATTAATGATCCCAGTATGTATCTTACTAGACAAAATTAAAAATTGTCATGCCTTGACATTATGCGACTGTTTTGTGACTCAAATTTGCAACTTCATAGTTCAGCCTAATTCTTATATTTGATTGAACAATATTCACACACTTACATTGTTTAACCTCCTTCAAGTATCAATTTTTAAAATTTTTTTAAATAACCATGAATTTATCTCGTATTTTCTAAATAAATCTTTTTCGCTATTTGTTTAAAAACACCTTAAGAGTAGTGTTCTGAAACAAGAAAACTTTTGTGTAGCGATATAATGCTTTTATGAACCATTGTAGTAACAAAAATATTATCTCTCTCTCTCTCTCTATATATATATATATATATATGTGTGTGTGTGTGTGTGTATAGATAGATATAGCTAGTCATATTTTAAGAAACCTGCCAAAAATGATACAATATATGAGATCTTGGCAGTGACGAGATGAATAGTTGGTGTAACAAATACGAATTAAATCAGTACTAATTTGTACACAAGTGATTTTGTTGACAACCATGTATTTCGTTAGTTCAGTCCTCTGAGAATAATATCTACAATAGCTCAACAAGCTAATTCTTTAATGACAATCAAGTCAGTAGTAACTGACAAGCGCTATCGATATAACAATAAACGACCGCATTGGGGAGGTTATGTAAATAAAATTGTTGAAAATTTTCAGCGCAGAAGGAAATTGTGTTTGTTTGCACAACTCGGGAATCCTGGTATTTATTCAGATGGAACTCAAAAACTCATGTGAAAACTTAAAATAATTCATGGGGTTAAGTTAAGACAATTCATAGGGGAGGATTGTCCGAGAAATACAGCCCAATTGTGAATCAGACATACAATAAAATAGATAAGGTTGTTGAATACCACACGTGTTACTTCTTCCTGTCCTCCATTCCGACAACTCCTTTGTTAGCCAGGCAGACGATATTTGAGAAAATAGTCTTCCTTCCATTGATTCTCAATGAGAAAATACAGAGTGAATACATGATAGTAGGAACTATTTTTTTCATTTCCGATTATAAGAACTACTATTTAGCCAACAGCTTGTCCAGGATATGGACTTATATCTTTCTGAATTATATTTTTGCGGTAGTCACTACAAACAATATGGATTATTAGATTTACAGATTCCTTATTGACCCTTATTTTCATGATAATCTGATGTACACCGTTTAAGTTTTCAAATACACTAGTTTGGATTCTGAAAACAATTTGATGTCGAAGTTATCAGCTCAGTTGACATTGATCAGTGTAGATCTAATATTATCGAGATCCGAGGAAATTGGTTTACAGTTTATTGTAATCATGAATTAAACCTAAGAAATCAAGTCTACCATTAAATTTCTGTAGGATAACGCATTCAGGGATAATTGTTCAAAAAGTAGCTAATATTACAAAATACACTTGAAATTTTTTAAAAGACGAATAAAATTTCAAGCTATTTGTATTCTGAATTGAATATTTCGAAAAAAATCACACACGTGTGTGTGTGTGTGTGTGTGTGTGTGTGGAAATGTATAAAAAAATGTAAAAGTTTTCGTGTGACAAGTTTCATCCTTTAGGGATTTATCGGACTGAATAATCGTGTTGGTTTGACTACTCATACACACAAACGAGGAATGTTAGGCATTTTTTAATTAAAAATTCCCAGCATTCCTCTTTCGTGTGCATGTGTAATCGTAGCAACATAACAAATTTAGTCCAATGAAGCCTTCAATGACGAAACGCGTCCAACGAGTTTTTTTTTCTCTTTTGTGTCATATATTTCTGCTGTATTGTTCTTGATATATAAAGTGTATAAATGGTTATCACGTCTATATATACAGAGGGAAAGAATCCTAGGAAACGAGGATGATAGACGATCTAGCAAACTGGAAAGAATTATTGTCCATCTTCAATAATAACCTCGTGCTCTTTCTTTCAGTAACTAATCTAGAGACTTGTCACCTGAGAATAAATACTTGCTACTAGGTAGCTCTTTTTAATCATTGAGTCACTCTATAACCGTGGCCCTGTGTCAAACTAAGCTAAATAACAATCCAAATGTAGCTGTTATTGGGCAAAGGATACGAAAAAGAAGATCTATAATCTTTGTGACATGTGTTTAATCATGTACAGGTGCCAAACACAGGGGAAAGTAATCGCAATAGTTCTCATCATGCATGCCGTGATAGATTTACGAGATCAGGTTAACAAGACATGCTGCACCACAACTTCGTGCAGCACACAATTAGCTTCGCCAAAGAGAGAGAACGGAAAGACCGGATATTGGTCCAAGAATTTGATTGAATTCAAAACACTAGGAATGGATTCTATGGCATTTAGGTAAGCAAAAAAGAAGAAATAATCACAGACAATATATCTATATAATTTTTTTTGTGTAAGAAGAATGTGAATAGGTACATTCTTAGCTCGCTGTAAATAGACTTTGATAAATATGAAATGCTATTTATTGTTGATAGTGGAAGAATGTTTTGCTTACAAAAGAAATAGGTAGAGTAAGTGCGTGACTGGAAAATTAGAGCTTCCGTCACTTGCACGTAAACATTTATTCAAACCTACATAGGCAGATATTTAGCTATTCTAAAGTGACAATAACAGAAAAAAAGGGGGAACCATTTACAGATATTGAAATTTTTTTATGGCAATGAAGGGAACTGTGTGTAGAGTGCTGTGAATGACATACAATTGCCACTCAGCCATTCGCACTTATAACAAATAGGTCTTTTCTAAGTTGCTCAATTATTCCGGCCCTGTGCCATTCTAATTTCCGTTTTGTATACAAGTTTTCATATTTATTTGCCTACTCTATAGATGTGCGTTTTAATGCAATAGATATCGACTCGGAATGAGAATTTCAAAAACCGAGTTTGAATTCCAGTTGAGTTCTTTGCATTTATTTACAAGAAAATACCCTTGAGAAAGGTCTTAATCCGTCTATTTTTCCTCCAGCTATGGGTTGAATAGCAAGACAGATTGAGTGCTATAGTCTTGATTGTCATTTTTTCTACGGTTGACTGCCAATCTATTACGGTAAAAAAACTAGTCAGTTATAGATTGAAAGAGACATGATAGTCTAAGCGTGTATCACGGATAGCACTTATAGGCTGACTATATTAGTGGTGTTGACAAAATAATGTTTTCACAAAAAAGCTATAAACATAAATGTAAGTTAATTCATTTAAATACTGGTTACAACAGAATTACCTCACAGGTCGTACCACACCGGTTCAGAATGGATCTGGAAACAACATCAATTAAGAGGTGACTCTATATTCTATAAAACCTCTCGATTAGAGGCCTTACTATCGGATGTTATTGCCCACATGATAGTAAGAAATAAGCTGGAGGAAGACACTATTACCAACTGCCTAAATTTGCTAGCACCACAGAGGGTAATAATTTTTGAAAGAAATTTCTGCTGAACCTTGCATTATTTATACAAAATATAAACGCATTCAGTGACATTGACTGTAGCCTAACTGGAAAGAAAATATTCGACTCAGATTTAATAAATCTGGGTTTTCACCCAAAAATCTTTAAATTTGTTTTTACCGATAGTACATGGTCGCCATAAGTCTCAACAAGAATTGTGTGTGATTCAGCTGCAAATTTCTTTTGAATAACGTAGTGCATTAATATTCTCTGCAAATATACTTTCCTTGGCACGAAATTCGACATGAAAACTAAGTTGTTTACATTTTGGCAAAAATGACATACACTGAATTTCAAGTTATCTTTAAGTACTTATAGGTGCGTTACCATCTGAAGCTACACCCACGCAGTTTTAGGAAAGCTATCTGTTGGAAAACACCGAAAACTTATTCACGTTCCTTATATAGTGTTTAGTCGCGATAATATTTAGCGCCTAGGATGTTGCTTTTCAGTGGTTTAACTAATAAAATATATTTAGGCAACTAGGTTTTTTTATCATAAATTGCTCAATATCTTGGGGTAGATAAAGCGTTGGTGAGTGCAAAGAGTTTGTCTCATTAAACACTGCTGATTCAGGCTGATTTCGGCGTTTCGTAGGATCGCCGTTATAATATCTGCTTGCTGTTAGGTCCCGGTTTTTTCTTGTTTATAAAGAATATGAAGCGTTTTTGTAGCAGTGGTCTTGTTTAAGATTAGTTGATTCTTTTATTTGTTCATAATTGGTTGCTTTTTCTTTTTGTTTATTTTTTTCTTGTTATTTTTTTTTTCAATATATGTGTGAATGGTTTTTTTTACTTGGAATATGTTCTTGTGTTGTACTGACCCCTTTTTCATTGATTTGATCTTTTTCTTAACATGTTGCTATGTTTGTGCAAAGTAATGGTTTATTTTATATGAGTCATGTTTGTGTTTGTTGCTTTACGTGTGTTTTTTATCTTGTTTTTATTTTTCCTTTGGTGGTGGTTATATTATTTTCTGTTTTTGTCGTTATTTATTATTTGTATTTATATTTGTATATTTTAAATTTTATTTACTAATGTTTGTATGTTTCGTTTTTGTTTTTTGTTGCTATATATTGTTTATGTAGCAGAGTAAGTATTTATTCTCATGTCTCCATTTTCCTAATTTCCCAATTCTTTTGTTTAATAGTTTTACAAAACAAAGTACAATGATTATTGCTACATTGTCTTCTAGGCATAATTTACAACTTTTGCTGTTACTGCTGCATGATGGTGCTCTTCTTACTAATTTCCATTTAATTTTGATGGTAATTTTGTTTTGTTGGTTCCATATATATTTTGATAAAATTATATTGTTTTTGTACTTTTCTGTATAAGATATTGTTTTTGATTATTGAATCAAAAGCAAGTGGTTACTAAATGCGAGAAAATTAGAAACAGAAAAAATAATGATTAAGAAGAGGAAAGAGTAATCAAGGGGACAGTCGATAGTGATTTAATTGCATTTAAATTTCTTACGGATTAAAGTTGGTTAGACAGTTTGTAGATAGAAGGGAGTTCCACAAGCAAGAAGTGTGAGAAAAAATGTTAGAATAAAATCCTCGGTTAAATCTAGCCAGGTCAAATATAAATTGATAAGATATTGACACCAGTCTAGTACTGGGTTTAAATTCAAAAAGTTTACGTACTACAGGGAAGATCTCAAGATTAATTACCATGAATATATATATATATATATATATCAACAACAGATAAGCAACCTTACGACAGCAAGTATGTGACTGAGTAGTTTTCAAGAATACATAAATGTATTATTATATATAGCCTCAGTTATATAGAAGTGAGATTATATATATATAATTTAAAAAATTTTAGAAGCACTACATATCAGAAATAAAAAAACCTCTTATCAATTGCACAGCTTACCAACTTTCTGGACATGTACTTACTCGTGTTTAGAGGGTTTATTTAAAATATAATTAAGGTTAATATTTATTTGCTTCTGAGTAATTTGATAATTCACATAATTAGTTCCTTCGAAGTTCCAATTCTCTAACGTATTTTTACGGCCTTTAAAATCTTTAACAAACAAGTATTTCATATAATTCACGCATCTACGTGGACACACATCTTCACGTGTGCATGTTGTTTACATTATTACTGCCTTTGAATTTAAAAAAATGTCACAACGTTTATTTATTTTCTTTTAAAATTTTGTAACACTTTTCCTGCTACAAGCCAATATTTGATTTTTATACTGTAATATAATCCCTGATGATGAACAATGACATTCGTAAGTACAATTTTTATACAAATATAATTCTGAAATAAAGAGTCTAATCAGAAAACATGAGAAATTGCAAAAGAAGATATATAAGACTGCTGTCTCTATCATTTAGCACAACTTGTTTAAAAGAAAAGATGCTGCCTATATATATATGTATATAGAGAGAATAGCCTGATTTATACTGTTATATCATCACTTGCCATTCAGTTTGGCTGAAGATCTGTGTTAGTATACACGGCTCAGTGACGTGAAAATAGACTGATGCAGAGTAGGTAGTTTGGTTCATGCAAAAAATATTTTTTATCTGATTAAGAAGGAAAAAGTGAGAAAACAAACAAAAGTGAAACCCAGTCTAGTAAATCTTTTCGCTGCATTGTAACATTTCGTGACTACACAATAAAGCGCACGTAGTACATGAATCTCATTCCTTCACAACGTTTATTTATATGTGGACACATCAATCTGTTTCTATATATACTGTCAACCTATGTATCACGAGACTATTTTAAGAAAGGAATTAAAATTTGCAGCCGTACTGTTTAAATGTCTTTAAATATATGAACTCAAATTTACCTTTCTCGATTTATTCATAACAACCTCGATCTATTCCAAACTTTATTAAACCTTAGTTTCGTGTCTATATGTACCTTGGTTTAGTAAAATCTAAGTATATTGGATCTTTATCACTTAGTTCATATCGTCTATTTACCGCTGTTCGTATATTGCGGGTTTAAAAGAAGTTATGCGACTGCATCGGTTAATCAAAATCTACCATTTAGACGGTAGAAAAAAAATCTGAAAGCGAGAAGCCGAAAGAATGAAAAGTTGAGTAAATCGGAGTTTTGAAATATATCTCACAATACGACTCACCAAATAAAATCAAACTACTCTTTACTGAAATCGAGTTCAGCTATTTATAAGAAACCGATTGGCTCAAACAAACGTTAAACTTCACTGGGAATAATTTTTTACACCCATAAAGTTCTCATTAACAAAATATTAATTAGATGAAAAAAAATTGGTCCTCTATTTTATGACATTTATAATAGATAAAATATCGAGATCATATTCCGAGTTAGAAGATACTTATTTATTTATGTATTTTAATCATATCACCCCAAGCAAGGCGAAAACGCCACTGATGCGCAGGGGGCTACGTAAGAGTGAAAAGACTGGAAAAGAGAAATAGCGGAAACCACATCCTAAACAGGAAACAAGGGATGAGCCTCTTCACCTGTTCAATAGAAATGGGTGGAGTGTGAACCGAGCGATAGTTTAGACTATCTGCTTCAATTATGATCTAATTTTACTTTTTATGCAGATGTTATATACTGCAGTTGAATCGGGACAAACAACGAGGAACATGTATATATGAAATTATAATCTTATATTTTTATACTTCATCGGTGACGCTTGTGTGGATCAGGAAGGCATCCGGAGAGAATTGCTTACACGTAGAAGCCGTCGGAAGACAGCGAGATTTCTGTTACTTCAGCCCAAAACCCTAAACTTTATATAGCCCAAAACTTCCACGCATTTTTTGTTTTTGGGTTGTCGATCTGTTAACGTAACCTACAGTTTAATGTATGTGTCAGACATATTTTCGCTGGACATCGCACACCATGCAGATATCAGACACGGCCATATATATCTGTCAACCACCCTTGTCTTTTGTTGACCTCACCCACGGTGCGATATACTATTCAGTTGACTTTACTATTCAACTTATTATATTACGCATAGATTTCTATGTTTAGATGTAAAACTTTGAATTTACTACAATGAATTCTATTGGTCAATAAATGTAAAAATACAAACTAAGATTGCCAAAATACGTTTATACACCTAGGCTTCTGTATCAAAAAGTAAAGCGAGCAAGCAAATTATTGTTTTTGTAATACGTTGGATACTAATTGCTTATCTCCAATGTGTAACTACATTAAGATCAGTAAATATGCATTAATCTTATGATCAAAACGATACTTACATATGAACTATCATACATTCCAAAAAGATGCGTTTTGAAAGAAACATTTCAGTAATTATGATAGATTGACAGTACGTTCGGTTTGGGCAATATTTCGAATAACATAGGGTAAGATATTCTGGCAGTAATGACCACCGTAAATCAGGTATTACCGTATACACCGTGTTGCAGCAAAATCAGACATTTGACAAAAATAAAACAAAAGTTGTATATGCAGAGACCCGACAGATTATTTAGCAATAGTTAGTTACATACTACATTATTTTTCAATGTAACAGCCGCTGGCGGCGACGACCATTTTAAGGCTGGCGCGAAATGAGTCACATGCCTTGGCGACCATATTCTTGTCCATCGCGGTGAACGTCTGCACGATGGTAGCTTTCAGAGAGCCGAGCGTGTTCTGGGCTTGCTTTTTGGGCTTGGCCTAGTTCAAGTATAGGCACAATACGTATTGAAGCGTTTATAATAATACATTCTATAATCCGTACACCTATTCTTCAAGTTCTGATGAGTGAAAATGCATGTTATATATTCAGTGATTTACAGAATTTATTTTCGCTCAAATGCATGAATAAAGACTGGCAAACAAAAGTATAATTAAATTAAATATTATTTAATCTAAACAGCAGGAATGCAGGTGGAAAAACAAAAAGTTGGTTATATCGAAGGTATGTAAATGTATTTTGGTGAGCGAAGAGAAATATGATTTAACGTCAGGAACAATGTGTTTCGTGTCAAGGTCAGAAAATATAAACGATGTAAAGACAGGAATTGTGGCGACGTCAAAGGCAGGTAACCAAAAGACAACATTAATGCAAAAAGGATAGAGAAATGTGCCTAGACAAATAGGGAAGAATATTATTTCGGGCAAACAGGAAATATGACACAAGAATGAGATGACATCAAAATTAGCTGGCGAAACGCAATATTAATAATAATGGCAACAATAATGCGAAAGGGATAAACAAATGCTCCTGGACAAATTTGACGCAATTAAGCGGAAGTCGACGTATTTCAGTTTATAAAAAAATCAGGTTTTCCGGGTCGAGCAGAAAACAGCGAGAGATCAGTATACGCCCAGAGGATTCGTAGAGAAAGCAATGAAGAGAAGACAATTCCAGTCAGTCACTCCCTCGTATGTACGTGCCTCCCTCTTTACACACTACAGTCAATGAAGGGAATAAAAAATATAAGTTAATATTTTTATATACCATTCGTTCGTTGTAGATGTCAAACCAATCAACATTGATTACCACGCGCATTATACAACAAAATCACAAATTTCAAAACAATAAGACACACACGATGATTAAAAAGTAAGTGCCATTTTTATATGTGAGTCGACAGCCAGATGTCCTGAGATAAAGCCCTTTGTTTTTTTTTTCTTTTGGTTTGTTAAGGAGCAAGTTTGCTTTACCAAACCAAGACTTTAGAAGAACTAGAATGGCGAATACAAGAAGTTGTCTTTCATATCACAATATTATGTTCCTGGTGAAATCAGTTGACGCGATACTCAACCAGGTGGTAGCGAAATCCGCCCCCCCCCCACCCGCATATCAGATGTTGAATAAAACATCTTGATAAGCGCTTTTCTTTCATATGCATTTCATGTAAATATTACAGCTAATAAATAAATTATAATTAATTTAACACAGGGAGCTATTTTTCAGTCACTATATACACATACATATAATTTGCAAATGAGTAAATAGCTAATTTCCAAATGAATAATATTCAAAAGTTCTACAATGAAAATGTATTGAACTTTTTCATACAACTGTTTACTGGTCTAATTATGACCAAAAACTAATATATATATATATATATATATATATAAAATCGTTTTTGATATTTGTATTTCAGGAGATATTTCATATAGTTCTTAAACACTATCTATTTCATTCTACTGGCCTGAATTATAGCGAAACTGCAGATATGAGAAGAATTTGGGTGATTTATGACGATCAATTGTACCTAAAGTTTTTTTTGCCTGACCATCTGTTCACCGTAGCTCAGAGCGCAATGAGTTTAAGGGGATTTCACACTGCCCATATTCAAATCCTACCTGAGAGCGCAAATTTGCGTTAACAAGATGTCTCGACTTTTCAGGCGTGTAGGTGAAAGTAAATAAATAAATATAATATTTATTAAATAAACAGATCGTCTGCCAAAATACGGGTATCCACTAACATTTTAAAGTGACAGACATATATCAGATTAATGAAAAATCATTATATATATATATATATATATATATAGTTACACTCGTCTTGAAAACCTTCCTCGAAAACTTTTGAACAAAAAAAAATGGTTTTTAAAAAGCAAACAAGGAAAGAGCTTAGGATATGAAAGTCTGTCAAGTGTTCGGACAGAAATCAGCACGAAGCCTGAAGAATAAAAACCCGACACGTTTAACCATCTAACAGAAAGCGCTCAATCCAAATGTAGAGCAAACAATAGAACCTAATGAGCCAAACTAATGTACTTAGGTTTCTCCGAAACGGATCGTCAGGGAAACCTGGCTTTCCCTGACGATCCGTTTAGGAAAAACCTAGGTAGGTTTGTCTGGCTCATTAGGTTCTATTATATATATATATATATATATATATATATATTTATTTATAGTGTGTGTGTTGTTATTTGGCACTTTTTAAAAAAAATCTGGACAAATAATAAAGCTTTGTTCTTTCAAAAAAATGAAGGCCCGGAAAATTTAGTTGAACTGATAATTTGTCAGCAGTTACTAGCTGAATCGATTGTAAATATAAAAATCGCAGCTGTATAATGACTGGAACGTTAGCCAGCTTATAATATCGTCTGATGATCACTTATTTTGCGAAACTGCCAGAAGTGATTTCTGTATCCACACCTTATCTTTACTACCACTTTATTCACATTAGAGGGCTACGTTCTGTCATAAAAATAGCGAATTTTAAAAATAAATGCATATATATTATTTCTTCATTCGTGCCTATGGAAGCATCTGCAGCTTTCTTTTTGTAATATAAACATACATTCGAATGCTTATATATAAGTACAACCCATACATGCAATCTTCATATTCCCGCTGAAAAAAGGAAATAAACTCGACATTCTCAGTAATATTTTTTCCATATCTGCAATAAAACAACAGAAGAGAAATGGGCATACAAGTGAACAACAATAGACAAAATTTTGATAAAAATGGAAGTCATAAAAAAGTAAGCGACAAGCCGCAAAATTATAGAATGAAAAAAAACAACCACCACATGTGAGACATATTTGTAGTTTGATAAGGGCCAAGAAAAACAATATGCTGCCATGCCATTGGTTTCGGGCGACAATTGTATAGCCTCGGGACTTCTCACGAAACCAAGAAAAAAATTATCTGATTTGAACTAACGACAAGTCTGTTTGTCGGTGCCAACATAGCGAACCCAAGATTAACATCAACCCAAGTGCGGCGCCTCGTTTTCGAATTTGGAGGCCATTTTATTTTCCATATTCTATTACATTTTTTCTACGAGATACAAAGTAGTATTTTTTGTAATATTGTACATATTTAAAGCTGTCAAACTTTGCAAATTCTTGTATTGTTTATTTTAACAGAAAATAATTTATTTGTTAAACAATGGAAACAAATTAGAAACCTTATTTCACACAAATGTGCATTATATGACAGCTAAAGAAAGATATGCACCCGAGCTATCAATGTCAGATAGCTAGATAGATAATTACATTTTAAGGAAATAATTTGGAATTGTATTATTGTTTTTACACTTATCCTGGAAACAGTTTCTCAGCTATTAACACGCATATATACTCAGATAACAAACTCATAATTAGGAAAATATAATATAGCTACTATTAGAAAACAAGAAATCTTTAAATAGAATATCTAAAATATAGTCATACAATTCCAAAATTCCTCCGTAATATATTTATTACAAGGAAAAATGTTCGCATAAAAGTCATATTCTTAAGATTATATTATACCTAGAAAACACAGGAAAGTTATTAAACCTGGAAAAGTAAAGGAAAATATATTCCAGTGAAGTAAAAAGTAAGAAATGTTTTACTTAAAATAAGGTATTCAAATAATATTTTTAGCTGCACTATTTTAAGTAAATATTTATTTTTAGTTCATTAGAATATATTGTCCTTTACTTTTACTCAGGTTTAATATAATCTTAAGAATATTGTTTTTCCTGATGCTTAGTGTTCTTTATAATCCATGATTTTTTAGGCATTGCTATTAACAAATCTACTGCTGAAAACAGCATTTTAAAATATTAAAAAAATATATGCAATTCTTTGAAAAAGACAAAGTTGATTATTGATAATCAATTCTTCTTCTTCTATGTACTCTGTGCCTTCAGGGCGTAGGTGATCATGGCTTTCCACGTCTCCCTATCCCTGGTGGCTCTTATCATGCTTTCTCCTGTTACTCCATGCAATCTTCGTTCCATCATCCGCCTGATTATGTCCTTCAAATATGTTATCCGTTGCTTTCCCATCTCTCTTTTCCCCTGTGCCTGGCCTGTTAGTATCAGGTTCTCTAAGCCCTCCTTCCACATTGCATGTTCCAAGAACTTGAGCTGTCTCTTCCTGATGCTCAGTATTAATTTTTTTTTGTTTCCATCATTTCTAAGACCTCATCATTGCTCACATGCTCGATCCATGATATTCGTAGCATCTTTCTAAGGATCCACATTTCAGTTGCTTCAAGTTTTTCCTTCATCTTTGATGATATTGTCCAGCATTCACTGCCATATTGAAGAACTGACGACACATAGCAATCCAGTACTCTTTTCTTTGTTTCTAGCGAAATTGTCTTGTTTTCTAATACTTTACTCAACTTCTGGAATGCTTCCTTCGCCATGCCAATTTGCCTTTTTATCTTTGTGTCGCACTTTCTGTCTTCGGTTATAACATTTCCCAGGTATTTAAACTTTTCTACCTGTTTGATTCTAGTATCTCCGACCTGTATTTGGCATATTGGGCTGCTTTTTACAATGTTTTTTTCCACATACAAAACATTTAATGCTTCTTACTACTGTATTTCCATATGAAGTCGTTGTATAAGTTATTCTTCTTAGCGTAGACCAGGTCGGCTGTTATTAAAAACCCAACATGTGACGTACACTGGAATGCATATTACATTAGTAAGCAGTAAGTTCTATTGAGACAATTCCATCCCACGAACCGTTATTTTATCAAACCGACGTTCAAGAAGGCACTTTCCTCACCACTAGAACAAGTATAAGTTTAGGTTTAACCGTTATCTTTGTCGCATATTGCCATAAATTGGTCGCTTAGCTCTTACTCTTAGCGCTCATACAATAATCTCATGTATTAAACCACTACCTTTATCGTAGATGAGCGTTTCGGTGCAGTGGTTATCGACTCTGAACGAGAAATCGGGGAGCCGAGTTCGAATTCCAGTTGAATTCCTTGCATTCACTTACTCACAAATATCCTTCAGAAAGGTATTAATCCGACTTTTTCCTCGAGTTATGTAATAAATAACAGGACAGATTGGGTTCTATAGCTTTGGCTGGCAACCGGTCTACTGCAGAAATTAATGGCAAACTACTGCAGGATAATCTGCCCAGTCATGTATCTTTGTAGACATGGTCGCCTAAGCGTGTATCACGTATGGCACTTAACTGACTGCTTGAATGACCTTGATCGGTTTTTGAGCTTTGTGCAGTGTAAACGCTTGTTAAAAAACTTCGGCTGGAATTTGAGCTCACCACCTTTATCCCATTTTTGCGCAGATAATCACTAGAATACGAGAACAACAATATCTTATCGTGTTTATTTTATCAAATTTAATTTTTCAGGAATTTTTTTTTATATCAAAAGAAAATTATGTAGTAGATAGATATATCAGGGAAATATATCATGGAACAGAACGTATGTAAATCTAGAAAGAACACTAATGTCAAAACCACCGGCGACTGTTTGTTTCATGCTTCAACGCAATATTAAGACTGCGTTGAAGCATGACGAAACAGAATCTCGCCTCTTGGTGTCTACCTCAGTGTACACTTTTATAGTTTCATACGCTTTATCAATGATATTAAAAAATTTTATATCTGAATATTGCATTTTTTTAATCATTTCACCCCGAGCAAGGCGGAAACGCCACTGATGTGCAGGGGGCTACATAAATGTAAAAAGATTAATTAGAAAAGAGTGAGGAGTACAAACTAGTTAGAAAGGAACAATAGAAAGCTGAGGAAGCAGGTGCGATGACAGATACATAGGTGGAGAGAAAGGGAAGGTTATACAGGGGTGGGGAGAGAGCTAGAGTCCAGTAGTTAGTAGATGAGTATTGACTTTGCATTTAAATTTCTGGAGGTTAAAACTATATTTTACTATATATATATGAAAATTTATTTGAACATTATTTTTGATCGACACTCGTATTTAAGTAGTATTCTGTTTATAATCAAACAGTATTATATATTTATTTCTACCGGCCTTATTATTTCCGATAAACTTTTGTTACGAAAATGTGTGTCCTTCAGCAGAATATGTGGATAGGGGTCGCAGCTTCGAATCCTGCCGAATGATACACATTTTCGTAACAAAAATCTATCGTAAATAATCAGGCCGGTAGTAATAAATGTATAATAATATTTGATTAAATATAGAATATCTACTTAAATACAAGTATTGATAAAAAATAATGTTCAAACAAATCATTTCAAACTGTCGGTTGTTTATAACCAGTTTCGTTATATATATAAGTTTATACCGAAATGTATTTTTTAAATTTGTAATTCAGTTGTGACTTTACATCTTTCAAATATTTCCCCTCCAATAATCTCTAGGGATCTGAATATTGTTTGGAGATTTTAGCCGGAGGTAAGACAGACATTATCATACGCAGACGAAAAAGTAAGAAACGAATAAATTTCGTCTGAAAAATTCAGAAAATATCCTAATTTAAATAAGCCCTAGATCTCTGGCGTTCTCACTTCTACCTCGGCACAGCGACATCTATACGTAGTCATTGTATTTCAAGAAAATTTAACATATCTTTATAAAGAATAAATAAAGAATTGGATAAGAATGCGGAGGAATTAGGAGTGAAGAATGAAGTGTTAGGGAAAATGTGAAGAATCACAATCTGCGAAAAAGTAGTGTTAGTAGAAATGTAATGTTAGTAGTTAACATTACATACAAACAGTTTGTAGATCAGACTTTATTTTAAAAAAAGCGTCTTAAAAAGCAATAGTTCTGTATATTTTTATACATAAAAAAGTTTGTATTTGTTTTTATTTCTCCATGCTATTTTGACTAGCAAAATGTTCAAATTTAGATTTGTCTATCCACAATACATTTTGATAAGTTATGAAAATTTTCTACGGGAATATATTTTGTTTTCAACTCAATATTCTGTGTTGAGATTACCAAAATTTTCAAAAGTTAATACTGATTGTAAATGTTAATTCAGAACTGATTAAAGTTGTAAACAAAATTGTCTCTTTTTAGCTATACTTCTGAGATGAGGTAGTATTTACACTGTTCGGACTGCTGTCCTCATTTGTTCCCATGTTTATGACCTTTTGGCCTTCTTCAGATGCTAACAACTTTGAAGCGAACCCTTCATTTCGATCACGGGTATATATGATTATCATTCCACGTGTAATGGTCTTCTGGTGGCCAGGTTGTTATCTCCCTTTAATTTAACTCTTTCGATTATATATTCACCACTTCCGTAACGTGGAATTAAACTCGCAACTCTTTGGATCAATCACTAGAAGTGACCAACGTCTATATTTACTGGGCCAGGTGTCCTTGAGGACATCAGTATATGTCTCACTAACGTTTTTTTAGCAGAGCTCATATTGCAAACTTTGACTTTAATGATTTTCTCTAGCTTTTTGTAATATTGGTTCCCATATTGTATTAATTTTTCTGCTTGTCTGGCTTAGGTGATGTTTGTAGCCTAGCATATGCGCTGATTCCTTAAGTTTACGTAGTTTTCAATGGTGTTCTCTAGCAATTAGAGTTTGTCCTTACTCATACTCTCTTCTATTAGAGATCTTACTCGGGAAAGGTATCTGGGAAGTGTAGAAGCAATTTTGAAGGTTTTTTGATGTTATATGGACCTCAGATCCTTTGTATTTTCTCCGATAACAAATTCACACAGAGACGCAGACCGGGGTATTTTTCTGAGTTTTGTTTCTTCATGCACACTCTTTCACGTTTATTTAAACTGTTGTCATGTACCCTGGATTATGCTTACGCTGTAGGGTACTGCTTATACCGACTATCTCTTGTTAATACGTCTCTGGGTCGCCGTTTATGACCTTTTCTCGGTAGTCGACAGCTATCGCTCACAATTGCGAAAAAATTACTCTGATCGGCGAAACTCAGGGGGAGAATAGCCATCATAAACCCCTGTTGCGAAAAATAAACAAGCAGATAATTTTGTTATGGACAATAAAGCCTAAGAATTGTATATGAAATGGTAGCTAAAGATATTATTATTCAGAAAAGTCCAAATTTAAACTGTTTGATATTAAGAGAGGCGTATATGTGAGAAGAAAACCAGGAAAATTGAAGGATGAATTTGTAGCTCTAATAGTTCAGTATAGTGTTGAGTCTATTATAATGTTGGTTTTGTATTATGTGGAAGGAGGTTAGAGATTTGATTAAAGTCAGGGGATTCATAAAAAATAACAATACCATTCGATTTTTTAAAGACATAAAATATACCCTCTGGTTTACACATAATTGGGGGAAATTTCATCTTACATAAAATCAACGATCCAAAAGAATCAACTAAATTATGTTAAAATTACTTCGAGTCCAAAAAACACAAAAACAAAAAAATGAAAATTATGATTTGCAATATCTTGACCTCTCTCCAATTGAATTAGTATGGGATGAATTAAGTACGATATTTAGTAGGAAATATCAAGACTGAGATTTTTCAATGATTCAAGAATGTTCGAAATGTTATACCATCTACCGTTTTTCTTAATTAAAAAAATGAGTTACAATGAAGAAATGATGAAAAAAAAGAATGCTGTAAGAATAAAAAACAGAAAGAAATAATCATCGAATTAAGAATGTAAAAAAAAACCCCAAAAATTGAACGTTTGAACGAAAACATACTTGTAAATTAAAACGAAGTACGACTTTATTGGAATGTATTTTTAATTCTTACTAAAGAAGACTTCTTAAAACGATTGAAACCACTAAATAAAAAAGTCTGGAAAAGAAAGATAAACTTATTCACTTGAAATGGATATACAAAACAGGAGGCAAAGGAGGAAAAAAATGGAACGCAACAATGAAATAAAGTAAAACGTATTCATTAGAAAGGAATATGGGACGACAGATAAAATGAAGTGACCAAAAAATAGATAGAACATTCGATAGTAAGAAAGTAGAAGTTTAAAAAACTAGCTATATATATATATATATATATATATATATATATATATAATGTATGAAATAATTTGTTTGAACATTATTTCTGATCAATACTCAAATTTAAGTAGATATTTTGTTTTATAATCAAACAGTATATATATTTATTTCTACTGGCCTGATCATTTACGATAAATTTTTGTCACACAAATGTGTGTCATTTGGTAGGATTCGAGCCTGCGACCCCTATCAACATAGGATTCGGACGAGTTCATCTTTGCTTCCTTGCCTTGTAAAATTTTGCAAAGTGATAAGAACAAAAAAAAATTATTTTCATTTAGAATTATTCACTAAAATTACTATGAAATACATAATTTCTTTTAAAAAACTGGAGTAGCCTAATAATTATAGCCGGTAGTGTACATATGTCTTGTAATCCACATTTATTTATCATATACACTACCGACCATAAGTTTGGGACCACCCAAATTTTTAGCAGAATCAAATTCGCCGAGTTTGTATGTTTTGTTATTCTTATGCAGATGTCAAGTAAAAAAAAAAAAAAAGTGTTCTTTTCAACTTTAATGTAAACATTTACTCAGTTTGTTACCTGGCTCCTCTTATTCTGATCAAGTTTTTGCCGAAAATTCAGCAAGAGAAATAGAAGAAAAACCACCCCGGAATATACAAATAAAATGAATTCTACTCGGCAACATCCAGTATCTGTTACTACTGTTAAGAGACGACTTCATTCTGCTGGGCTTAAAGCTGTGTAGCAGTTAAGAAACCACAATAAAGAATAAGGGATGAAATTGATCATACAGTTCGAAATGAACTTCTTAAAAATGTTGTTTGAATGCTTGCAGAACGGTTGGAAATCGCTTTCACCAACTTATAAAAATAAGTTATTAGAAAGAATGCCAAGGATTTGCTCTGCATTAATAAAGGCTCGTGGTGGTTTCTTTGATGAAAAGATATGAATTAACATTAATTAAATTTGAAATTACTCCATGTTAATTTTGGCTTTAATGATTGTACAACTGTGAGCAACAATCAAATGTATCTATATTTATTCTTCGAAGACATAAAATTTGTTATTTTTTTCTCTTAGAAAATAAATCTAAGTGGCCCCAAACTTATGGTCGGTAGTGTATATGTATACATATGCATGCCTATCAATATATACCTGTACACACAAATTCACAGCATAAACGCATCATATATATAACCCATAGCCCAGAGGTAGAATCGCCGACTGACGCCAATTCGGTCGGATTTCAATCCTGGGTTAAAAACCAATCGGAGTCTAACCGAACTGATAAGCTGTGATACAGCGAAACAGATCTGTCTGCGGATGACAATATATATATATATATATATATATAGGTTTCATTAAAAATGATAGGCATGCTATTATCATTAGGTTTTTATTTAATTTTTCATTTATATACCATTTATGTTCTGAAAAGAAAAAATCATAAGAATATATAAAGACTTATAAAAACTTAATGCTAATGATTTATTTTCAATGAAACCTTCATAAAAGAAAAATTGCTGTCCAAATATCTAATATTATATTATATATACGCATAAATGTATACACATCACTTATACATTGGTGTATAAAAGCATATGTAAATGCATCTCCATATACATGCGCGCACAAATACATACCAACACTACTATATATATATATAGACATGTCATAAAACGCTGAAGGAAATCGAATGATAAAAGACTGAACAAAGCGGAATGATGGAAGGCACAATTGAACAATGTGCCAGAAAAAAAGGGAATAAAATAAATTCAAGATGGAGGGAAGAATGGGGACAGGAAATGATAAACAACTGTTAAAAGAGGGTAAGAAATAAATGAAAATGTCCTAAAAAGAAAGACAAAAATAGGTTATGTAAGATGTGGCAAGAAAGACAATAAAAGTTGTTTCAGAAACAAAAGAGGAATCACTGAATAAATAGAAGATTTTCAAGGGAAGAAATGCATAAAAATGACTCAAACCGAAAGAAAAGTCTTATTGCAAAAGAAATAAAAAAAAAAAAGGTCGAGAGATATAAATTATGGTTCGTTCAGTGTCGAGATAGCTGCCCAGAGCGTTTTCTTGTTATTTAGAATGTTTTCCTTTATGATCCGTGTCGCTTGGCTCTTTTCATGGTCAAGGACCTTTTCGGCCATTAATGTCGTTTACTTAAGACATAAACGAATGAATAATAAGGCCAGTCTCCACAGAAACAGTATCTTGTGAGACATTAACTGTTCTTCAGTTCTCATGTTGGCCACCGAGAAACTAGAATTGCCGTCCATTATAGCATCAGCTATTTTCTTTTAAAACAAGCTAGGTGAATATCAAACTGAACAAGGCCAAACGCTAAAGAAAAGTTATTCTTTCTTAAACCTTCTCTAAGAATAGCCGATCAAGCCATATAAAGATTGAAAGAGAGGGTTTATCTTTAATGGTATACAGTTAAAAACATTTATTTGTAAAACAATTTATAACATTATCATATACACAATTATTTCTCTGAAAGAACGAAGAAATCATTTCGATATACAAGCATCCATTCTTATATATATATATATATATATATATATATATATATATTGATTGCACATCATTGTTTAGACATGCGTCGTCAAATACCACGGAAGAGTTTTTTTTTGATAATGATCTATTTGGTGGAGACAAAAACAAAAATTCAGTCTTTAAAAACTTTATATCATCGTTGATCTTCTTCAGGGGTTTGGTGTATTTCTTTAACTATCTTTGTGCTAAATTGTTTGCTTTTATTTGTTCGGTTGAGAAGATTGTTGTTTTAGACAGATTTATTATTGGTGGGTGTAGTCAGGTATTAATGACTGGTTGTGTAAGTTATTAAATATGTTTAACTCGTAATTATTAAATGGTGGTTGATTTATAGTTCTTTTTTTTTAGATTTAATACTAATTTCTTCGAGAAAAATTAATATATACGTGTTTGCGCTTACGTTGAAACGCTTGTTCTTGTCTGATCAGGAAGTTAAACGAACTTGATCCTGAACAATGACGCTTGAAAATATCAGATGCACTAAAGCCTATGATAGCAGCATTACCTGACATGTAGCGCACAGTGCACCAGTACAACACAGGTTGCTTTAATGAAAGTTACAAGAAAATAACCATTTTTAAACAATCTACTTACGTAGATTGTCGAGTAAAAACATACAATTTACTTAATCCTCATCTGTCGTTATCGACATGAGGATCTATGCATACACACACACACGTGTGTGTGTTTACGCGTAATGTCAAATTTTATTACGACATTATGAATGATATTTTTTGCAAATGTATGTTTGAATGGATATTAATGAAATTAAAGGATCCAACCTGCATTCTCTTTATTTTGGGAAATCAGCCTTAGGCCGGTTTGTTTTACAATTCAGCCATAACTGTATCCTCATCGAAGCAATTCTGTTACTTCTATAATGAAATGTACGTCTCTCATTAAGTCTATTCGAAATCTATATTTGTACTCGGAACATAAACATAGTAATTTAAGAAAGTAGTTAATTTAAAAAATAAGACATCTGTCGCAATTAAAATTAATTTAAAATTACAACAAATTTAGAGAGCTTCGAATAAAGTCATAAATAGCTGGTGGTTATGAATTTTTCTCCTTTCTAAACTGATCAATAAGAAACCCACCATAAAAGCGTAGACCTAAAGGTGATCCCATCGCAATGCCATCTATTTGTGTATAAATATTACCTAGGGAGTCATGAAATGGTACTTGAGTGGTGCATGCTAATAATACTTTTTTTAAATAGTGGGTTTGATATAAATTTATGGTGGATGTCTTTGTTAAAGTCCCTGTAACTTCTCTGAAGATGGGTCATGTGAGCCGAAAGCTTAGAACCAACATAATAAAAATTGACCAAATATTGGACATTTTTTCTTTATTTTTACCTGAAATTAAAGCCAAAATACAATGTTTAACCATGATTAACCATAATAGACATTCATCGTCTGTTATATTTAACAGTATACGTTTAGAAAATTATCTACTGTCTCAATACACACATATATATAAATAAAAACAAACGTTACAAATAGCACACATGTATGATATACGCCTTAGATATAGATGCAAATATAAAGTAAAATAAAAGAAAAAATAAATAATACATCACACAATAAATCCCATGACTAACTAATGAAACAATTTTCCCGTTACAACTCTTTTTCGTAGAACGATTTGCCTTTGGCCTCAAAATACGCATCAGTTTCCGACATCACTTCTTCATCAGAGCCAACTCGCTGGAGGCCGGAACTGGAGAATAGAGTGGGTGCGGAACAAATTTGAAGTACATTTAGTGTAGAATTGTCATCGTTGTGATCGAATTGTGACACGGTGCGTTTTTTTTTTTTTTGTGAAAGATCAATTTTCTTCAGTTGTGGAGGTTTTTTGGCGATTTCTTCTTTCAAAAGCACTAGTAATGTTATATAATATTTGCTAATGATGGTTCATCCTTTCTCAAGGTAAACGATGAACAAAATATCTTGAGCATCTCAAAATTTGGAGGTGAAAACTGGCATTGATGAATTCATGCCGATCAAGAAGTTCCGTCGCAAGCTTCTTTCCTACCGCAGTTTAGCTGCCATTGCCCATTGGAACCACTAAATCCGGCAGTTTCAGAATCACGCGTCTGACCATAACAGACGCCTATTTGCCTCTGCTCGTAATGAGTGTAAAAGGATCTGTTGTTTGCAGAGATAATGAGGCAGCGCATATCTGCCGCAAGTACAGCTCCAAAGTTCAGCTCTGCAAACGTGTGCTGACCAACAGCAAAGCCTCCATCCCTCCTTTAATCGATAAACTTGAGGTCCTCACGGCATCAGTGAATATGACCGAGTGCTTTGATCGCAGATTCTCATCCAACTCCACATTTGACTCGTCTGGAGTAACCACACCTGACTTTTAATTAGATCTGAGGCTCAACTAAGAAATGTTCACATAACCCCCTCTCGGGTATCTAAGATAATTTCAAAACTTGACCCCTTTCCCATAAGGCGAATGGGGGTGACGGAATCCCGGCCATTGGCCTGTAGAAATGTGCGCCTGAACAACTCCTCTGTAAACTGTAATTACTGCCTCTCTGTTTACTGTTTTCTTGCCTGCTGGAAGTCCTCTTCTGTGGCTCCTGTATTTAAGAACTCAGAGGAACCCACGAACCCGTCAAATTATTGCACTATCAGCTTTCTACCAATTTTCGGAAGTGTTCGAGGCTCATATCAATGCTGAAATCATTCAACATCTCACTGCCCATAAACTATTCTCAGACAGACAGTATGGCTTCCGCTTTGCCAGGTCTACTGTCGATATAACAACAATCATCACCGAGCACATATACCAGGCTTTCGATAAGTCCGATGAAGCTCGAGCTGTTGCTCTGGATATCTCCAAAGCATCTGGTAGGGTTTGGCACGAAGGCTTTCTGCGCAAGCTACAGGGTTATGGCATCAGAGGACGCTTGCTTAATTTGCTTCAATCTTTCCTATCGAACTACGTAATGAAGGACGTCTTGAACAGGCATGCCTCCACATCCTACCACACAAACCCTGGTGTCCCCCAGAACTTTATTCTAGGTTCGACGTTCTTTCTGAACTTTATAGCAGAAGTCGTAAGGTTGAAGAACTTTTTCCATTTTCAAGTAGTTTTTTATAGTCGTTTCACGCCAAGCAAGGTAGCACTACCACTGGTGCGTAGGGGAGTTACAGGAGAGGAAAGCAAAAAGAAACAAGATAGAAAGGGAACATATGACCATTCAAAAATATCAGGAACAATGTATCTACTGAGAGGCCTGATCACCTACGTAATTAAGAAATGTGGAATTAAAAAAATAATTGTAGAAATTAATCACAAACATTTCCCTAAGAGTAGAAACATTGTTACATGGTTTGAACAGTAAACAGTTGGTTAAATTGTAGAATTGCTAGTACCCCTCTTAAGCAACTTTCACTCAGGCTTTGGACTTGGCTTGATTAAGGGGTTTATTTTGTTGCACCGAGGCCTAGATATTATAAACTGTCTTGGTCTTTTGACTAATTTTTCAAAATGAAGAAGTTCATCTTTCACTGATTAATAAATATCAGTTTTATTTGTTTCAAAGGTGAGGATTTTTATTTTGATTATTTTCGTTAAAAATGTACAATATCTGTTTAGTTCATCAAATTTACTTCTTAAATTGCAACTTACATTCTGAGGACAACAGTTAACCAAACAAAACCTTAACAAAAATATTAAGGATGAGGATATAATTGATAAGATAAATTACCTGACCATTTTATAAATTAACAAATCTTTTATTTGAACAAAAAGTTTTATTTATCAAGATATTAAAGTCAGATAGTCGAAATAGATATGGATTTCTTGTTTGACTGATCAAATGTTATGCTTGAATCATCACAACTTGTTTAATAGATCAGTTAAAATAGTTTTTAAAATTATTAAATCTGCCTGATTACTTTTTTTAATCAGCATTTCATACTTTCTTGTATCAGAGATAGATGAAAAGATATTAATATTCAAAATACATGTTTTATTAGAAAGGGAGAATTTCAGAGCAGGTTAAAGCTTTCCGTTTATTTAAATATTGTTCTGTTATAGTTTTAAAAAAATCTTAACCCTAAAAGAGTTTCTGAGACCTCTCTGGCAATACATAACTATTGAAAAAACTTTTACACAAGATCTTAAAGAAATAGCAGATTGTTCATTTTCGTTTCCTCTGCTAATCACCTGTAACCGCGCACATTTCTTTTTCTACTGTTTATTCTGTTAAACCCAGAATTCTTGTATATAGTGGATTACAGCATCTCCCGCTGACAACTCAATAAGCATGACTTAGCACCTGCTGAACAACTAGTTTTAATTTACTTTATTGCTAGTGGCACTCGTTTGGGAAATGTTCGATATCGACCACGACGGTCGTTTCAAAAGTCCGTTTCCAAGAGAAATCCGTGTGGGCAACGAAAGCTTTAATCTGATGGATATCCTGAATCAACACAAAGCCATTTCTAAGCCCCCACTCGGGACTGGTAATAGGCAAGATCCATGTATCATGTAGAACGAAATATACGATACATTCCAATTCCGTTTCTGAAAGCTTATTTTTGCTCTGCTTTGAATATAAGTCAACATTTATTAAACTCTTACTAGCAGATGCTGACGCAGCCAGTTTAAAGTATGGTCTCGTGTTAATACAGAGGAGAAGACAGATGGGATCTGTTAAGTGCCGAGAGCTTTGAAATGGAGACACCGTCCTTATAAGGTACCTCTCTTTCTCTCTGTATATATCTTCGTTATTTGTATTGCACCTCACAAATTAGGGAAATCTGGGCAAATATTTTAATGTCACTTTTAACAACAATCAGCTATTCACATCTTAAGACTTGACAAACTCTTCTTTTATGTGCACTGCCCCTTTAGAAGGTTGTGATCATGGTTTTCCACAATTTCTAATTTTTTCATAGATCTTAATAAATTTGCTTTTTTTTAAAAATTTCTCTTGAACCATGTTCTCTTATCCATTTGTTCAAACTTGTGAGCTTGGTTATGTGCTTCTTTCCTTTGCCCCTCTTACCTTCAATCTGACTTGTTAATATCCAATTTTCCAAGCCCCCTTTCCTCGTTATGTTCATTAAAAACCTCAACTGTCTCTTTCTGATTTTATGTACAAAAGATATTGTTTTCCTTTTCTCACCTTCCGTCTCGTCATATTTTCGGACAATAGTATTCATATAATCATTCTGCAGACCCACCTTTTTGTCGCTACTCTGAGAAAATCGTAGTTAGCTTAACATTAAATCCTTTTATGCGAACATCTTCATCATATATGTGCCGTGTCCTTTCAGGATGTAGACGATCATGGCCCTTCACTTCGGCCTATCCTATTGATATCCCTTCTTCTGTTTTTCACTCAATCCACGCTTTACCATCTATCTGTTCAAGCCTATCAAGTGTGTCATGCATTGCTTTTCCTGGTCTCTCTTCCCCTCTATACGTCCCGAGAGCATCATTATATGTCCCAAAAACCTCAGTTGTCTTTTCCTGATGTTGAATATCAGTTACTTTTTTGTGTGTCCATCCTCTTCTAAGCCTCGTTATTCTTCGTGTGTTTTGTCCATAGTATCCTTCCGTAGAACCCATTTCGGTTGCTTCAAATCTTTCCTTAAGTGTTGATGAAATTGTCCAGGATTGAAGGACAGACATCACATAACGATCCAGTACGCTCTTCTTTGATTCCAGAAAATAACATATCTGTCTCTTAATAATCTATTCAACATCTGGAATACATCCTTGGCCATTCGCTTGATCAACAGTAAATTTGCGAAATCGGGTTGCTGAATTCGAATTCCAGTTGAATCCCTTGGATTCACTTACCCACAAATACCCCTTGGAAAGGTATTAATACGTCTCTTCCCTCCAGTTACGGGTTAAATAATAGGACAGGTTGGGTTCTCAAGCTTTGGATGGCAACCGGTTTACAGCAGAAAGTAATGGCAACCTTCGAGACATGATCGCCCACAACTTGTATCACGTATTGCACTTAACTGTCTGTATTCCGCTTCTACACACGCATGCAACTTTCAGATCATTGACAGGTACATCTTTTCAGCTACTCCCACGCGATGTCGAATGGTTTTGAAGGGACCCCCGGCACGTTGATAAAGCACCTCTGCATTTCAATGTCTGTTGCATCAGACAATATTCTTAGGTGACCTAAAAGATAAAAATTAAAATGATTGAGATGGAGGGAACATGCAGGCCATGGAATCGGTCCTCTACTCTCTATGCATCTTTCCTGCTAGATATCAGTGCATTAAGAATAATATGACAAATATTCTAGAGTCCCATCAGGTATGAACTACATTGGTCTTTGTATTGTCAGGTATACCTTCTCTAGCATCTCTGTAGGTGTTCAAAGTCCCTGTAAATAACTCCTGTAAGACGTAGTCGGCGAACATATGGACCTATCAAATGGTCAGCTACAAATTCCAGCCCGCCTGATGAGACATTGTAGTTCCAATGTCGAAACAAATGTACAATTTGTAGTGGATATATATAAAAAAAAATTCTGTACATGTTCTAAAATATAATTTATAATATATATATTTTTTTTTCTTTTTTGTATACTTTGTTAATCTAGTTGTACCTGTTTTCTTAATCTGTATGTATAACAGAAAGCAAGATGAATAGTTAGATAAATTACTTATCTATTCCGCTTCGATCAAAAAAAAAGTTGAGCCCGGTCAGAACTTAGATATGGGAACGCAAGTATCTAAGAAACTCAACAATCTGAAATATGTTTCAGCTTTAAATACCTCAAAAATCGTTGATAAGCCGTAAGAAAAAAAAACAAAAAAACAAAAAACAATCAATCACCCTATCTGAACTCTTCACTTTCTCTTCGTTTGTCTATATTGGAAAAGTATCTTATCTTTTTATGGAATGTACACATTGTAGGTTTTTATACAAAAAAGAAAGATATAATCCCATGGGGAGAGAATATCAAACAAAGGCTTGTTCTTTTGCTTAAATTGTGCAGTCCTCTTTTCCGTAATAAATTTTGGAACTTTTAGATATAAAGGTTATATTTATCGCCAATAGAACAAAGATGCAAGTCCAAAAGATCGTGTTTCAACTCTTATGTGAAGAGATCGATGACGAAAATATGGCGCATAGATAGAGCTTTTATTTAGAAAGGTCATCTTATATATGCAACCAGTAACTTGTTTTTCCTTATCAATGAGTAATTGATGCGTCTTTACTTTTAATGATATTGTGACTTATAAGACAATCAAGATTCACGCCTATCCCGACACAGCAAACCTTATAAAAATACAATGAAATATCTTTTTTGGTATATTTAAATCTATCTAAATAACTCAATTTATACATAAATCTCTATACCTATTATAATCTTTGACAAATATACACACGCGCATACAGAAATAACCATGTGCATACACACAGACGCAAAGATGAAAATCAGCCTCAAAGCAACAAGAGTATCCTATAGTGAATAAATTACATGAATCTTAATAGAAAGCTGAAAAAAGTAAGAACAAACAGTCAATAGCTGAAACCTTGTGAAAAGTGACTAAAAAATTACGAAAAATAAACTAGAACACTCTCGAGTCGAGGCTGAACATTCCATCTATTAGTTAAGTCAAAAACTTTACTTTTTATTATAGATCTATAAATAGTGTATTTGAGGAGCAATTTCGTTTTTATGTAGGTTTCATTGATAGTGGCTAAAAGTATAGCTGAAATAAAGAAAGTTATATAAAATTTTAATAATAACTTGTCTGTCATTTTCAGTGAAACATATATATATATATATATATATATATATATATGATAATATTTTTATAATAAAAACATAGTTCACTGCGAAACAAGTGCCCTTGTGTTTCGGTACTATCTTATAAATATCTCCTCAGGCAGAGGGGTGCTAAGAATATGGCACCGAAACACAATGGCTCTTGTGTTGCAGTAAACTATGTTTATATTATAAACTTAAAATAAAAATATTACCATATATATATATAAGTAGTACAAACTAATTGGTTGACAGTCTACTGTTTGTAGTGATTTACTTTAATAAGAGTGCTCGATACTTAGTAGAGGATTATTAAGTAATATTTTTATTATAAGTATATAATAAACACAGTTTACTGCAATACAAGAGTCGTTTTTTTTTATTTCGGTACTATCTTATTAGCACCTCGTCAGGCAGGGGAGTATGTTTTAACTGTTAGGAATTATTATATATAGAAGCTGAGAAAACAAGACGAGTTTTTACCAAATCCACACAATTAAGGTGAGGAGATCTTTTGGGGAAGTTTATCTCAGCTAATAAGAAACCAGGTCATGATAGGAGAAATTTTATTGTAAAAATAAAGGGAGACACTTAAAATTGCACAAAACCCAGAGATTTATCCCGCGAGTGATGAAATAATTGAGATAAATATGTCGCAACATTTCAAATTTGAAAAATTATCGCATTTCATAAGATAAAGAAAAAATAACTATATTTTAAGGTTAAAAAAATTATTACCAAAAAAATATACTTAATCTTTTACCCTAAAATATAGATATTTAAAAAAAAAAATATAACTAGACATCTACAATCTACCCCCTAGCATATATTGATCGATTCTCCCATCTTTTCATTATTTAATGTTGCAGCTTAAACGATAGATCACTCACTCAGTCGTCTATATATGTTTGACGTGTAGTGTATTTTTTAAAAATAAAAAACTCCTTGTGTTTATCTCTTGTCTACTACATTGAGTTGAATAAAAACTTAAAGAAAATCCAGCAAACGTTTCGCAATGACAGGCGCTAATTTTTCAAATTTGCAATATTGCATCTTATCTGTCTTAATTCATTTCATCAGTCGCATGAAAAATGTCTTATGTCATTTTAAGTCTATCTCCCTTTACTCTTACAAATTTCTCATATCATGACCTGATTTTCTATCGGTTAGCTGAGATAAACATCCAAAAAAGAAAAAAAATCCCCCTACCTTGTTTGGATTTGGTAAAAAAATTGTAATTTATATATATAATAATTCCTAAAAGTAAAAAGAAATATTACACTGCCTGACGAGGTGCTAATAAGAAAATACCGAAATACAACTGTTCTTGTGTTGCAGTAAACCTTGTTTTTATTTTATAAACTTATATATATATATATATATATATATATATATATATATATATATATATAAACAAGCTACAGGTCTGTTTGGGATGTATCAGCCATTTTAATATTGACAAAGAGAAAGTCAGCATAATTCGATGTCAGAAAATCCCACTGGCTTCGAAATACTTCTCTTCAATCTTTAAAAAATATCTTATATTTCCTTCAACTCTTCCCAAATAAAGCAGAAACAAATAAACCTCTTTCAAGAACGCAAGTAACTGTCACATATGTTTCACTTTAAGACTGACTATGGTGTTTCAAAAATGATGTTAACTTTGGAAAAAATAGAATATCCCAAAGAGATGATTCTTGATTGTCAGTGCTGACCCTGATAAAAGTTTGTCGGGGTAGCATATTTAAGGTAAAAAAAAAGAAAGAAGCCTTTGTATAAAACCTGACAAATCTACATGCTCAGTCTATCCAATCATGTGTCGGTGCATGTATTTAATTGTTTATGCGGGGCATAACATTAAAAAATCATTAAATCATGGAAAAGTTTCTCTTCAAGCATGCGCAATATAGTCTCTAAGTGGCTGCCAATTTATTTCATTACCTCAACTGCAATCTTCGACATAGTCAAAATTGCTTAATATGTTCTTTCTCTGTTTATAGATATATAATGTTATAAAAATCAGCACACCTTGGCGACTGACAGAGAACTTCATTTCTCACTAAAACGTGAAACAGACACTCACTTCGCAGTGTTATTCCCGATATCTACATTGTCTTATCTATGCACATTCTATCTCCAACATTGAGCATTCTTTTTATATAGATAAACATTATTAGAACCCGAGTTCATAGGGCATTAATGATATGTTCTGAGTCTTTCCTGGGTGATGAAATTAATTTTATGAAGAAAATCTTATGCAGTTTAGGGTATCTCCCTGATACTGTTCATTCGGTTATCCGTAACAAGATTTCGTAATTCAAAAAGGACAAGCTCAGTACAGTTAAATGTGTCCTGTTTATCTTAGAGTTCACCTGGATAGGATCAAAGTGTGAAAGCATGACGAGACAGATTTCATCAGATGTTCAATGTTGTTTTTTCTCGGTTAAGGTATGTATAGTATTTCAAACCAGGCCAATGTTATGTTCAGAACGCAAGGATGCTCTAGCTACCCATCAAATTAATTCCATCATTTACAAACATAATTGTATTTGCGGTGCTGACTACCTAAAGAGAACTACCCAGCGCCTGTTCATGAGAATTAAGCAACATATCCCCACTAAGATCAAAAACCACACCTTAGCTCGGAATGGACTTGTCCCAACACAATATTTATTTGAATAAAAATACAAATTATGGCACATGGCCGAAAGAGGAGGGATAGAGATTGGTACTCACTTAACTATCCTATACCTAGCTAAACACTATCATGACCCAATCTCTCATTACAATTTGCGCATTCACCACAAAAACCCATCCATTTCTTCCTAATCCTTCATACCCCACAATACCACATATTTACAAGGGACACCTAAAAAAGGGGAAAGCTAAACCTATAACATGAAAATTCATTTATATACAATGATATATATTTAAAACATTTAATAAATAATGAAATGATGGGAGGAGGATGAACCTAAAAACAAACAAAAATACAACATAATTTTTAAACTAAAATAAATGTTAATAAGAAAATGAGTGGCCGCTGTATTACGCCAACAGCAAAATCAAGAAAGGCACTCGATAAGGGAGTGGGGTGGGAGTAAAATAATTAATGAAATGAGAAAAGCAAAAAGAAAAAGAGGCCAAAACAAACTGGGGAGGTTGGGAATCTCGACTTGGATCCTAACAAAAGAAAGCCCCAGGTACAGGCTAGGAACACGTTTATTCACATTAACTAGGTATGGAATCCACCCCGATGCAATCAGCATGTCTAAAAGAGAAGATCAATGATAGTCTCGTTCACGCAAACCAGGCTCGCCACATTTACTCACCTTTTGATGAAGACTGTCGAAGTCAAACATTTCCAATCAGTTCTTATCTTCATTTTGAGCTGGTGCTCACAATATCGAATCAAATCCTGATCTGAAAGACGCCGACCTCGCAAGACTTCTTCCTTTCACGGCGTCCAAATTATCATTCCAGTCGTGGCTAGTAGCGACAGAAACACCATACGCTTTATTTCAGAGAACTTCAGCGACACATTATCACAAGCGAGTGAACGATAAATGAGTACGAGCTCCCGTGGCGCGATACTAGCAGTAAACTGGCCGACCCGGTCCCATAGAGAGCGAACCCATGAACAATGGTAGAAAGCATGCAAAGTCGTTTTTTCCAAGCCAAGGTTGCAGCGCTCACAATTTTGCAAATCTGCCAGGCCCTATATGAAGGCCTTGTCATTGAAAGACAAACGATTCGGACCCAATCGCCAGGTGAGCGAAAACTCAGAGTTGCTAAGATGATCGGTACCTGGCTCCTAAGACCAGAACGAGCGAAACTCATCCTCCGAGAAGCGGAGCACATTACGTAATGATTCCTTTGAGACGCCCTCCATTACCCCACGATAGAAGACTCTCCTAGGCTGTGAAAGGTCACTAGACCGTGAAATGGCCCCAAAGGCCGCCAGACATTCGAGGAGAAAACTCGATCGCCCTCGAGGCTTACGGCACCGCCTCGAGATGTGGGGAGTAATAGTAAGGCTAGAGAACATGTTCCTCACTATCCCCGCTAGCAATGAGTCTTACAAAATCGCACGCCTGAGAAAACCAACCTTGACGTGGCCTTGTGGCCCATCAGGTAAGGCATTCCCAGAGCCCCATGACACGGACTTTGGTAACAGACACGTTTGTCGACGTAATGTTTGCGTCTTCTCCACAGAAGAGAGAATAGCAAACGCTCGATCGCCTTCCTACGTCATTTACAAAGTGGACAGAACTGACAACCGGTAACGGCTAATGGGAAAGACGTATGTAACACATGCCTCAGCCAAACCCTTTAAGGACAACAGCCTTCGACGCCAAATCTCGACCGACGCGACGACCTTTGCCAGTACTTCTGACCAATTTTTCTCCAACTGGAGGTCGGGCCCAAACCACACTCCAAGAATGCGGACAGGGCCGTCCGTCCAGTCGAAGGAACCCGGGAGGGTAACACCCTTCCAGGCACCTAACTGCAAGCTGGACTACATGTTTCGGTTAATCTTGGCCCCTGTGATGTGTTCGTACTGTTCACGCAACTTCTGTACCACCTCGATGTCACTCCGGAAGGACACTAAAATAGTGACGTCATCGGCGTATGTGAGAACCTTGGCTCGAGCCCCACCAGGCACAGCGATTCCACGTAGGGCCGGACTGCATGCCCTGTCCCTTAGCCGGCGAAGGAGGGGCTCCAACGCCAAAGCATACAGTAGGGGCGACAGTGGACAACACTGTCGGACCGACCTAGACAGCGCCAGAACGCCCGACAACTTTCCGTTTACCTGAACCACAGCCGTGAGGGATTGATACAGGAGGCTAATCCAGCGGCGGAAATTGGTTTCGAATCCAGCAGCCTGCAGGACAGCCATCAAGTAACGATGGTCAACCCTATCAAATACGTTGGACTGATCCAAATTGATCAGCGTGGCTTGTTCGTCGTCTTTTGTCTCCTCTATGATCGTGTGCATCAAATGCAGGTTGCACTGAATTGTTCGGCCATTCACAGCACAAGGACTTGTCCCAGATACTTACGGTTCCGCAATTTGCGAGCACCTTTTAAAGAATAAAAATTGTGCATCAAATTTTAGCGTAGATTGGTTTGCTCTTGTGTCCCGGTCGCACACTTTGTTTCATTTCAAGGTGTTAGAGGCCTTATATATTGGGTCTCGCAAACCATCCCTTTGCAAACTGTGAATTGTTGGGGCTCGCTATCATTAAACTCTAGCTCTTTGTATTCATATTTTCCCACTCATTTTCCATCACACACTTATGTGTTTTAATTCTAGTTTATATCTACCGAAATGGAGCGCAATTGCTTTTTTTACTTTTTTTATAATGTGCAACATTAAACTACACACTTTCATCTCTTTAATTAAGTTATATTAATATATAAGTTATATATGAAGGAAAAGTATTAAAACCAATTCAACAAATACCAAGATTATTCAAAAATGTATAAAAGGAACTGTTTACAATGCTCGAGGTATATAGAATTAAGCAACACGAAATGGGAATGTAAAAAATGCCAAAGCCGTCATAATGACCGCAATTAAAAATGCATCACAGCACCCCAAATGTAAATTATTAAGTCTAAGTTTCACACTAACGACGATCTTTATATGATTAAGATTTTCAGACATTATTTAAAGATCATGAGTTATTTGTTTTGTTTTGTTTTTAATTGGTGTCTCTGGACGCATTGCAGACTATTGGTATTAGTTCTCTATCAGCAAAGTCAATACTTTACGTGAAAGTGTATTCACTCATTGATAAAAGGTGGCATTCAGTAGTAAGAAAAAGCATGTATTTTTTTCATCGAACAATGTTGATGTGTGCATAGAGTAACAGTTTTCGACGCAGATCGGCCTGTGGAATTCAAAGTCTAAAAATGTATTACGAACAGGGAATATGTTGCTTTATAAATTTAATTTACAATCGGTCAAGAAGAACTTAGACCGGTTGCGCCTGGGACTACCGTCTCAGAAATTTCTGCTTGCTATGAACAACTTTGAACGCGATTCGTTAATTATAACAGGAATCCTTTCCATATCAGCACTGTCTGTATCTGTCCAATTTCGTTTATTTTTTATAATTTTGTTTGAAAACGTCACATTATATAATTGGATATCTTTCTATCTTAAATACTTCGTAAAGAGGTAAGATAACACAATGAAATATTAAATACAAGCGCTTTAATATTCTTAAATCAATTTCCGGTGAACAGTGGCCGGCTACAACTAAAAGTTTCATGCGTATTCATCAAGTGACCGGCAATAGTTATTTACTCATTTGGCAACATGATTTTACAGGGGTTATTGATGCAGTCATACCATAAGTTCACCATGAAAAGTTATCAGGGAGGGTGGATGCAAATCCAGCCAATATGAAAATGATGTAAAGTCAACATTATTTGAAAAAAAAAAAAGTATTTCATTGGAGTACCGAGAAAATACTCGATATCGATTTTAAATTGCGGTTGTTCATAGTTCACCGGGAATATTTATAAATGAAACTTTGTCTGTGTATGTGTCCGTTACCTATAGACTCCGAAACGGCTGAACCAACTTTCTTGAAAATGTACACAGTTGTACTAGAAGCTCAATACAATAGTAGAGCAACAGGACAAGCCGTTAGGTGAAACCTAGGTAGGTCTGTTGGCTCTTACTTAGATTTATTCTTATATATATATATATATATATATATATATATATATATATATATTCAAAATAATAACTAAATAGACTTTGCAAGTATTTAAGTTTTAAATTTATACTAAGATAAACCTTAAGAAAAACCATTAACAAACAGAACCTAATTCCGTTACAATCCGGTGCACTAAGGCGTTGGATAAGAGGGGAGAAAAAAAAGAAATCCGCGGAATAAGGACAAGACATACGATACTCCGCAGTAAAGAAAAAAACCCCAAACGAAACCAACCACAAAAAAAGAAAGAAAAAGTGCTCGATACAAAGTACAAACGAAATGCAAAAGTAGAGCAAAGACACACAAAGAATCTCAAGCTAGCCAAAACCTACCGCGGTTTCACACTACGGCTCGTCAGGGCCTGACGAGCCGTAGTGTGAAACCGCGGTAGGTTTTGGCTAGCTTGAGATTCTTTGTGTGTGTATATATATATATATATACACACATATATATACACACAGATGTAGGATTTATATACTTATATTCTTACTTTTTATATATTCTGGTTAGTAATATTGTAAAAAAATCGAACAAACTGTTTTGTTTTCAATTTGCCAGATATAAATAACAATTCCTCCTTCAATCACAGACTAGAACGCTACTAAAATAAACATTCAGATATCACCTACTTTCTCTCCTCTTCACCCTTAGTAATGTTATATTATTGTTTTCAAAGCATCAAACTGTTAAATGCTGATGCCAGCGCATGCAAAAATAGTTACTTTACTGACCAGATAATCTGGCCCAAACCTGGCGAAAACATGCAATTAAGCGGCATCGGTTTCAAAAAACAGATTTCTTTATCTTTGATATGAAGAGAAAGAAAAAGCATAGACGAAAGAGAACAAAAGTCGAGAGACGAACTGGTGAATGTCATTCTTTTAATGTATTTGCTGTAGAAATGTGTACATCAATCGACTATATTCGCTTCTCGACTGCCTTTAAGTGATAGCAAATCTACACAAAGTATCTCACCCTCATTTTTTGTATTTTTATTTTTCAATCATGTTGCTGTTTGGATAGTTTAAATTAATTCTACGCTTATCAATACTTCTCGCATTTTTTCGTGTCGTGACTGAATTTTGTGAGATTGAATGTTTCCAGCTAACATAACGATGCTTCTTCAACGTTACAAGGTGGTTGCAAAAAATTTAATGGAAGCTTCTTAAAAAATCACGCGTACCGGTACCTTCTAACACACCAAATTTTGTTGCCACGTAACAAGGCATGAACTGAAAATATTCCAAGATATTAGAACGGGAACCCATTATCAAAATTAGCAATTCTAAACTAAACAAAAACATAACCAATATATATGAAAATAAATGTTGTAACTTCTATAAATATTCTCAAGTAAAAGCTTACATATATTGAAACACTGATTTCTGGATGATCATCGAAATTAAGAAACATCGAGCATGGTCACTTACTGAGTAGGTGAACTATTGCGAATCCCAGATCCTCTTAGCGTGGATGTGCGGTAGTGTAATGGATAATGTCTCACAATTTTTAATCTGAGAGCAGAGTTCCAGTTAGGTTCGTTATATTCACTTACATTCGAAAAGCTACGAATCAACATCCCGCTTCTCCCTGCAAGTATGGGTTAATTACTAAGATTTATATCACAAAATCATTGTGAAAACTTTTTGGGAGTTAACAATCTAAAAATATTTTTCTGTCTTTAAATAACAAGTTGTAGATAACGAATCATTCAATAAAAGAGTTAAGTAAAGAAAAACAATTGTGATGTTATTTGACTAATGTAGATATTTTCAGCTACAGTACATTTCAATGTGCGATGTGGTGCAGTAATATCGGCTCGGAACGAGAACTGGTGGAGCCGAGTTCGAATCCCATTTAAATTCCATGCATTACAGTTACGCACAAATACTCTTAGGAAAGGCATTAAGCCATCTGTTCCTTCAATTTATGTGTTAAATAACAGGACAGATTGGGTTCTATAGTCTTGGCTGGAAACCTAATGCACGATAATCATCTACTCAGTCATGTCTCTTTCGAGACATGATCGCCCTAGTGTGTATCACGTATGACACTTAACTGACCGACTTTGCAACATAATTAAGGTCAAGACAACGCTGGGGATGAGTGATTAGTTTTGAGCAACATTTACAGCAATATCCCATATCAACCCAACGAAAAATACAAAGTTACAAGAACAGTTCCTATTAATGCTCACGGTTTTCAAGTCTCACTGTCCCGATAATGGTACTCTGAACATTGAGTTACATATAGAAATCTACAGTTAATTTTCATTGTTTGTGCCTTTAGAACATAGGTTATCATAGTATTCCACTACGTTCTAACATTCTTACCGAAATCTATCTCTCCTAATCTGTGTTCGGCAATTTAATTACTCATGCTTGTTAATTCGGTTATTCGATATTTTCCTGTGGACAAGTTGTCTCTAATACGTTCTTTGAGCAATAAAACTACCAAACTTTCTTTCGTCACTATCTGTCATGTAAATCCCACCTGTCATTTTATGATTTTGAGTACCTTTTCCTCCTTCTTGCTTAAAAATTAATTGCTTCCCACAAACCACCTTTCCTTTGCCTCAAGTCTCCTCTTTATTTGCAAAGAAATAAATTATCCTGTACCATAAATTAGTGTGTGTGTGTGTATATATATATATATATATATATATATATATATGTGTGTGTATCGAGGCAGCAGATAATTTTCTAAACATATACTGTTAAATATAAGAGAGAATGAATGTTTATGTTTAAACATGAGCCGTTCTAAACATCGTATTTCGGCTTTAATTTCAGGTGAAAATAAAAACAAAACTTCTCCAACATTTGGATAATTTTTTATGATGTTGGTTCTCAGCCTTCGGCTCACATGAGCCATCTTCAGAGAGGTTACAAGGACGTTAACACAAAAACATCCACAATCAGCGACGATTATATTTTGTGTTAACATAAAATTCCTCTAAGCAACGGAAAGAGTTACCAAAAATAGCAAACGCACTTCGCAAATTTTTAATGCGGATCTATGACGACACACCGCATGAGAGCTCGAAATGATAACAGAACCATATATTTAAATGCAATATAATGTGTAATGACCAAATTTAAACGTGATTTTATTTAGTGTGGCTTGTTTGGATTTAATGCAGATGGTCTTCAATATCTTTAAATTTTCATATCTTTTAATAAATTCGTAAGATTTTCCGAGCTATACCGAAATTTATAACTAGAAACTAAAACCTGCTACTTATATAAATTTTGTCTAATAGTTGTTTTTATAAAAAAAGGTTTTTCCAGCTGGAATTATTGAGTTAAGATCGATTTATGACATATATGGGAAGGGTTGTGAATGCTCTCTCAGGAAAAAAAAATGCAACATTATTTCACAGAAGGCCGTAGTTTACATGACCGAAATTTTGTGTATAAAGAATAACGATAAGCAAGAAAATTAATAAAAAAATATATATTTTCCCTGCCTTATCATAAACTTACTTGCATCATTAACACCTGCTACATCATTATAAAATATATATTTAGTGGTGATGCTGAAGGTGATATGTTTATTATATCGAAACATTGACAAAACGTTTTTGGAAACGTAATTTTGATTATGTATAAGGATATACTCAGATTCAATTTTAGCTGTCATTCTTTAGATTTGTGAACCGAATTTACCTTGTGCTTTGCTTGATAAACTATTTTAGAAGTACCTTTGCCGAACGTTTTGTTATCTTGAAAATTCAATTTTTCTCCTTATCAAGAGTGAACAACTGAGCGGAAAACGGCGAAGAAAAGACCTGTTAAGCAGACCTCTTAGGTAAAGTTTCTTGAGTTAATATTAAACAGCTGATAATATTAGTCCTGGACAAGTAAATTAAAGACAAAGGAGAATGAGCCCAAGAAGAAAGAATGAAACAAAATTCATGTAGAAAGAAGCGGTAAAATTTGTAAAGAAAATAGGGAAGAAAAGAAAAATAATATAATGAAAGAAGGCAGAAGACCAACATAAAAATGTTGAAAAACGCAAATAAAGAAAATCAACTAAACTGATTAAAAAGACTGAATAAAGCGGAGAATAAAGAAATAAAAAAAGAAAAACGAAATAAAAAGAAAGGACGAGGATATGCGAAAATGAACAATTTAATAAGAATAAAATGATGGAAAACAATAAGGGAAGAAACAATAAATGAATGAAAAGAAGGCGAAAGAGGAATGAAAATGAAGAAAAAGGGAATAGCAATAAAATAGGTAGGAGGAAATTAATGTAAAGGTCGATATAAATGAATGAAAAAGAAATAGAAACAAAATGAAAATGTAGATGTGAAGAGAAGGTTAGTTAAGAAAAAATAAAATAGAATCAAATCTCAGTGAACAAAAAATATGGAAGGAGGGGGGCAAGTAAAGTATATAAAATGAAGGATATAGAGAAGGAAAAAAAGAAATGTTAAAGGAAACAAATAGATAAGAATTAGAGAAACATTAAAGAAAAGAGGAATAAATAAAAATAAAACAAGAACATGAAGAAATAAACTGCAAAAGAATAAAAATGAATGAATTGGGAGAATAGAGGACAACATCGATCAGCCGTATAAATAGTGGTCAAAACTTCTGTTCTGGTTGCAAAAGAATTGATTCTCGCCCTCCTACCCGAAATCAATCGGTTCAATAGTGCATATGCTATTTGCACGCTGCTTTTTTCGTTGTGACAAAAATCATCATCAGACCATCTGTTCAACAGATATGACACTCAAAAGTAGAAAGGGTTCTCTTATATTCATCGCTTGCTTCTCCTCCAAAGACGAATAATCGGACAGTTTATACTTTTAAAAGTCACTCTGTTAACAATGGATGTGTGTTGTAGTGGAATAGATATCAGCTCCGAAGGAGAAATCTGAGTGTCGAGTTCGAATTCCGGTCAAATTCGTTGCATTCACTTGCGCTAATAGCATTTGGAAACGGTCGCTTTAACCCAAGCTATGAGCTAAATATCAGGACAGATTCTATAGCTTTCGTTGGCAACCTGCGGAAACAATTCCTGCTTAATCAGTCATGATTCGAATGAAACATGAACGTTTAAACGTGTATCACATATAGTGACTGACCGAGTGTTAATAATAGTCTACTTGCTAAATAATGCTAAATATTTCCCTCAAGCTGATTGTTATATTGCTCTATTCTACAGTGAAATGGACTCTTCCACGTCCATAAATAGGAACCTGCCTGACTTCCGGGGCGGCAGTCAAGACGCAGCTGTTAGGCAGTCGTGAGAGTCGAGACGCAGCATAACTATACAATTCGGATGTACAATTCTATCTGCTGATTACTAAAACTCTTACTTGTATATATGTTCTGTTATTCTGTTGCAATTTTTGAACCTACCTTCTTGTTTGCCTGTCTTTCTTCCTGGTCCAAACAGGCCACAACAACTTGACGACTCAATGCAAATAACGCTATAATTATATAATTCACATAGATCCAAAACGAATCAGCACTTTTGAGGATTTTTTAGTTAAAGAAAAAGTTGAGTATTCAGTGCCATACTAGGACATATAACAATTTTTTTGTTTTTAAATAGATTTTCTTTATTTTGAATCTTATTTTATTTGCTGCGTCATCTCAAGACGTAGGCGATCACTACCCTCACATCCTCCAATCCCTTGTAGCTCTTAATGAGATTTGTCTGTGTTATTTTTAGAGATCCTTATTTTCTATCTATTTACTTAAAATGATCAAGTAAGTTACGCGCTGCTTTCCCCAGCCCTCAGCCTGTCATGTGAGTATCTGATTTTTTAAGCCTTCTTTCCTCATTTCAGGCCTCAGAAATTCCAACTTCTTCATGTGCCTTTTCCCTTCAGGACGCAGCCGATCATAGACTTTCATTTGGCTCTGCCTCTTGTTACTCTCAAAATTCTTCCAAACCCCGTTCTTTCATCCATTTTCTCAGATCTATCAAGTAGGTCTCATCTTTTCCTCTATCCGTCCTGAGAGGATTAAATTATATGTCCCAGAAACCTCATCTGTATCTTCCTTAAGTATGAATTTTCTTCTCGTTTCCATCCTCTCGAACAACTCTTCGTTAGTTACATGCTCAGTCTATGGTATCCTTAGTATCCTTCTGTGAAACCACATTTCTGTTGCTTCAGGCCTCTCCTTTATCCTTGAAGAGAGCATCTTACATTCGCTGCCATACAGAACAGAAATCATATAGCAATTCAACACTCTCTTTTTTGTTTTCATGGAACTAACCTTTTCTTCACATCTACATTTTCATTTTGTTTTGTTTCTCCATTTCTTTCAGTACACTGGTTAGTTTTCGAAATGCGTCCTTGGATTTCAACATCGTATTTTCAACCTTCTGTCAGCACGTTTTTCGGGTATTTAAATTTCTTTTACTTGTTTTACGTTGCTTACATTTTGGAAGACATCTTTCAATTCCTATATGCCTCAATGTTTGTAATTGATTCATTTTGGTCCCATTTTGGGGCGCATCATAGTTTGATTCTTTTGCGGACAGAAAGGTCTCTTATACTTAGAATCGAAAAGAGATAATTGAAAATTCAGGGACACATAATGCATAATAAAAAATACTTCTTGAAAATATGACACTTATAGGATCTATTCTCAGGCAAGAAGGTCAAAAGAAAGTAGCCAGTAACTTACCAAATAAAACTTTCGAAAGGAATTGCCGAACAGAAAGGCGAGTGAAAGGAAACAGATAACCATTGTTAAAAGAGACAAACTATAGAAATAGGTAGAGTGTAACTACCGCCTCCGACACGAAACAGAAAAAAAAAACGAACAAAGTAAGATAAATACGTATCAATGTTCCAATTCTCTGACCTCGCTATTCGGTATTATTCTCTGTTGCTTAACTGCGACCATGCACGGGGTGGTCCTGTTTTCGCTTGTTTTCAAATGTCATTGAGTGTGTAGAACAAGTATTACTCTTGTTTTTCGGAATCGATTGCATTTGCGATTAATAGCTAGTTGCACATAGAATCGATCTTCTGATCAATATTTCGACTGTCAAACCGATGAGAAAATTGTTTTTTGATAAAGCGAGAAAGTTGGTTAACCAAAATTAATTCAATTTTGCTTTTGTGCGAAAAAAAAAAAATCGCCAGCAAAAACCAAACAAAAAAATTTCTAACAAAAAAATAAAAAAGATCAACCAACAGATAATTCAAATTTCAGACATTAGAGAAAATTATTTTACTTTTCGTTTTTTTGGACTTAAAGTTAAAAAAGAAAATGTCATGTTTATATATAAATAAAATAAAACAGTTGTAACATCCTCGTGATTATGACAGTTGCGTATTTCGTATCATAAATGGAAAAAAATCGTTAGAAAAAATACCGAACTGTTACGTAATATAGTTCCTCCTACATAGCAGGGATGCATAATTATTATACATATGAATGTTTTGAAGTAAAAGAAATGTTGTTCTATAGAATAATTCTGATAATACATTGGACTGGACATGTGAGCAATGATAAAGCCTTAGAAAAATGAAAATAAAGAGGATCCTTATACTAATGAAGGATAGAAATCCAACATGGAGTTTAAAGATTAAAATGAAGGTTAGTCCAGATCTATATACCCAATAAAAGAACCCGATACACACTCAAGAGAAAGATAAGATCTTGTACTATTATTTGGGGAAGTTACAGATCAATGAAGGACATAACATGTTTGTTTTTGGTGGGTGTAGTGATATAGGCCAAGGGTTTTCAAACTCTTTGACTGACGGACCCATTTATGTTTCAAATTTTAGTCTAGAGACCCACTATAAACGCTATTGAATTTTATACATAAATGTTTACTAAAAATAGCTTATAGTTTTGCATTAACGTAGTAAAAACTGGTTTTAAGCTTACTTTAAATAGATAAATTTACATTTTTATTTGATAAAAAGTATTTATTAAATAAAAATAAATATCCAGACATTGAAAATTTATACTTTGAATTTCACGTGATGAGTTAATCCACGGACCCCCATATCCAATCCTTGTGTATCCCCTGTTGTCTGCGGACCACAGTTTGAAACCCCCTGATATAGGCAAAATGGATTTCTATGTCAAGAACCGACAACTGAAATTCCTAGGAAAGAGGGCTAGGGAAATCAGATACCCACATGACAGACTGAAAGCATGAGTGATAGGGAAATAGAGTGCATAACCTATAAAGTAATCTGAATAAATGTATGGTGCCAGGGTTAGACAGAGACATACCAAAAACAAAATTTTATTAAGAGCTACAAAAGGCAGGAGAACCATGATTGTCAACATTCTGAATGCATACCGTACATAAAAAAAGAATAACATCAGCAAACAGAACCTGTTTCCGTTTGTATATCTCTGCTGACAAAGAATTTTCCGATGTGCGTTTTACGGGTACACACAAAAATGTATATTTCACCAGATTTATTTAACCTATACAGAGAAACAATACTAAAATAATTAGAAGTCCTGCAAGTGGTTATTGTGAGTGAAAGAACCTAAAAACGAAAATTTAATTGAGGAAAAAGAACAATAAGAAAACAGGATAAAAAAAAGACAGGCATTAAAGATTAGCATGAAATGTATGCTTTTCGTACGCCGACAGGAAAGCAAAAGCCCGATGAAAATCTAATAAGAATAAAGTACGAGAGAAGAAACTACTAACATAGAACTTCCGTTTATATCTAGCAGTTTCAGCATTACAAACGTAGATGAAATCTAGATCCGAGTCTAGTTCTACGCTTAAATGTATAACATGAATTTATAAAAGAGAAAACCTCATCAGAAAAAAAATAATTAAATTATTGATAGAAAAGACCCAGAGAAGTTACTCTACAGTGATGAGAAAAAGATTGAAACCGAGACGCTATGCCTGCATTGATAACACTGAAGACACATTTTGGATTTTTTAAAATCTGTACAGATACGTTGTAGCGCAGAACTCAGATTACTTCCTGTTAATCCCAATTACTGTGACAACGGACTGCTCCTACTTAAAAATATGAAAGTACTACATTAGAATATGATTGGTTAAGTATTTTATTTACTAAACATATTCCATTCTATTTCTGAGTATTTAATAAACCATTTAATCGTTGTTTCCTCCACCTAGTTTCCTTTTCCTTCCATACTCTGACTACAGCCTTTCCAACACTCGGCTATTTTGAACAAAGACAATATTGCAACAATACATAGCAAAACTCAATACCATATCTGACAATGATATTGAAGAAACTGATAAATGAGTCAAATTATTTTAACAACAACATCTCATCTTAGTAATTCAAACAGAAAAACCGGAATGACGAGCAGACAAATGATTATTAAAACAATAAAAATGAGGAGATTGGTACAAATCAATAAATTTATAAAAGGAGACACTCAAAGCAAGGAAGAATTGAATGTTATAAATAAGTAGGGACATTGGATGTGACGGATAGAGAAAATGAAAGCAGTATAAACCCATGAATCAAATTCCAATGTTTGTAACATCTGATAAAAATACTATCTGACCACCATATTTCAAAAGGAGAAAAAGGATAAATGTTATACAAACTGACTGAATAAATATTATCAGGTTGTGCAGAAAATATACACCAACTCTGTGAAGAGAATCAGATTGGCATTGTAAGAAAAAAGTTAGATTAGAGGTTGTGCAATTCTCGACGAATGGCACTGATATAAGAACGAAAACGACATAGAACCCTAAATCAAATAAAGGGCTCCATTTAACATTTTGGGAATGTTGTCAAATGCAAATAACAATATAGAAAAGTCAGAGGAACAAAAATATTGTCAAAAGTAAATGAGAAAATTGGTTTAAGTGAATCTATGTACAGTATTGACAACATTTGATCTCCAGAAGTTCAAACAAAAAGAAGACTTATGCCGAGTAGGCAAAAGATGTTAAAAACAATAAGAATGAGGAAACTAGTACAAATCAGTCAATTTATAAAGAGAGATAAGCAAAGTAAAGAATTGAACATTATAAATTAGGAGATACACTGAACGTAATAGGTAGAGAAAATTAAGAGTATATATGAATGATTCAATTAAAACAGTGTATAACGTTTTTTGAATGTCAGAAGATAGTTGAATGAAAATGCATAAAATAAGAAAACAGAGCTGATTAAGGATTTCATTACATCAATTTTAAAACTTTTTTTTTGATCAAACAATTATGCCAAATATACAATATGATCTGTAATGAGTCAGATTGTTATCTGATAAGATTACAAGAGCAACTAAGAGAAAGATACATAAATTGACATGAGAGGACATTTAACAGTTTTTTTGAATATTGCCAAATGCAAGTAACGATGTATGAAGGTCAGATGAGAGAATGTGTTTAAATTAATCTATGTACAGGGTTCGACAGAAATAAGTGACACACAATGTAATCTCTCATTAATTTAAAATTTTATGTTTGTACAGTCCGATATAAATAGACACAATTTTTCATACATACTGTTTTATTCTCTTCTCATTTAAGCCAAATTAAATTTAGCTGAAACAAGTGTATGTGGTTGTAGGTTTTTTTTCTGCCAAGTATAAGATGTAATTCCTCTAATGAAAGCTTTAGGCACAACTGAGGTGACACGATATGACAATAGACCGATTTGCAATGAAAGGCTAATTCGAAACTCTATGCTATTAGTTTGCGAGATTAGTTTTTAAGTTCACGAAGTATCAAGAATATAGGCGTAGAAATTGCGTAACGTGTTCAAATTCGAGGCTAGTTAGTAAAAGTGGAACCTTAGTATTTACAGTACTTATATTCGTTTTGATATTTCTTGTTAACACTACGTCTCGCCCGTTGTACCTTTCAATCTTCCTCAGGTGTATAGCGATATGGGTAACCTACCTGGAATTCTGAACTGAACGGAACTGCTTATTTAATTTACGAGGGGTTCTCGTTCCACGGCTCAACGCCATTTAGGGATATATAATGGTTTCAGTATTTGTCTATACAAGCAGTATAGCCCGGCGTTGCTTGGGTGTAATGAAAGCTTTAAAACTAATCAATGGTTCTGGAGCTCAGATTAAAGAATATTTGTGTGAAGTTTGGTGAGAATCGGATAAAAGTTGTGGATTTGTATAAAGGACATACAGACAGATAGACAGACACACACACACACACACACACATCTTGCCTTATATATATATATATATATATATATATATAATCGATTTTCTGCACTATTGTAAGAACTGCAACCTTGAAACTTCTGAATATCGTTTCTTATGTCTTTGTCTATGAGTGTATCAAATTTGATTAAAATCGAACCACTCCTTCCCTAACCCGATCTTTTCGATTATCGATTTTCGATATTTATCGTGGGTACCTCGACACAAAACCTAGCTAAGAACACTCGCAGACGCTTATAGTAAAACTGTGTAAATTTTCAAGAAAATCGGTTCATCCGTTTCGGAGTCTATAGGTAACGGGTTCACACACACAAAGTTCCATTTATAAATAAGATTAGATTTAGATTTGTTAGATGAGGTATTGTGATTATTTACATCAATGTACATTGTTTAGACTACTGTGCTGCTCTTTATTACAATATTCACGTCGTTTCAGCAGTTGTACAATCCAACCTCCTTCTGGTGATTGGCATTTGAACTAAACTCCTTATAGTATTTACATTATTCGGACTATTGTTCTCATCTTTGTGCCATTTGTACGACGTTTCGGCCTTTGTACACTTCAACCTTCTTCAGGTGATAGGAATTACGAACCGAACACCTTTATTACAATTACTGTATTTATCCTTGCTTAGAGCCTCTTCTGGTCGTACCTAAAATTCAGTGTTCTTATTCTTGAGGATATAGACTTTGGTTAGTTCCTGTGACTTTAGCCAAAGAGTTGTGAGTTCAATACCAGGCTACAGCAGTGGTGAACAAGTAATTTACAGGGTTAGGAGATAACTCATGGCTACGAGAAGAGACTCTACACAAGTAATGGAGATGATATACTCCAGTGATTTTAATAAAGGGTTCGGTTCAAAATTGCTAGCACCTGAAGAAGGCCGGAGCGTAAAACAGCCAAAATGTCGTACAAATGGCAACAAAGATGAGGATAATAGTCCCAATAATGTAAATACTGTAAATACTACTTCATCTCAGAAGTATAGACAAATACTAAACTCTTTATTTCAATCACTGGATTTAAATGTTCTCGTCTTATGAGTCATGACATCACCGTGTCTTAATTATCTCCATTTAACTCTAATTTGTTGTTCACCACTGCTATAACCATGTATTGAACTTACAACTCTTTAGGTTGGGTCACTGGATCTAACTAACACTTTTATCAACAGGGCCATAAATCCTCAAGACCAGTGACTAAGAAGGTCAGAGCGTACAACGGCCGAAACGTCGTGAATATGGCAAGAAAGATGAAGACAAAAGTACGACCAATGTAAATAATAATGGTTTCAGTTTTTCATGTGGATTACCTAGATCAATATACACCTGAAGAATGTCGGAGAGCACAAATGCCAAAATGCTGTGATAAAAAATAACAAAGATGAGGACAACAGTTCAAATATAATTGTGTAAATAATGATCACTCCTCAATTCAGAAAGAAATACAAAACAACTTCTCTTTTTTTTTTAACAGCCATTTCAATTTATTTCACTCGCATTGAGTGGCTGGATATCTTTTCATAAAATAGAAACAACAAAAATAGCCCTTGTTAAAAATGATCTTTTAAAACTTTTCTTTATGAAAAGGACGGACATTACTTGAAAATCATTCATAAAACAAAATAAATAAAATAAAAATAATAAATGAAAAAATTATTACATTTATGATAATGAATATTTAACATCATAAAGATCTGTTTTTTAAATAATTAAGACGGCTTGACCGAATTTAACGACTTCTATGAAATTAGAAGTCTCTTAACAACGCCTCGTTTTATAGTTTTTAATGATTCAAATTGATTAGGAAAAATAACGTTAAATAGAGCAGAACGCCGGAAATTTAATTTTATTCAAACGAGTTATTTTTTGTAAGGTGGGAAGAAAAGATCTGAAAGTCTATGGGTTTTGAGATAAATCTCAATTCTTTGTCTTTGCTACTCCCAAGCACTAAAGCCGAATTCATTTTCTTCGATAAATCACTGATAATAGTAGCCCCCGCATGCGTTTTCATCTTTTTTTTTTTTTTTTTTTTTTTTTGATATTTACACGTCGATGTTTTAAAACTAGTTGAAAACACGTCTCAGGTAGGGTTGATTAGCTAATTCATGTCGAATGTCTGAAAAGATACTTTGGCCTCTAAAAGTAATAAGAAACTTTAGCTACTTATTTATTGACTTTAGAAAAATTTGATTATACATTATGAAGTAGCATTACAGAAAATAGACATACAATTAAGACACAGAAAATTTTCGTTGGAAACAAAAATGAGAATGGTAAAATGCTACTTAATATCAAACCGTCGATATGGAAGTGAATTTGAGATAACAACCTTACTAATGTAAAGGAGACTTAAGAAAACAAACATGAGATTCTAGAAGAATGTTGGGAACACCATGAAAGTTTTAAAGAAAATGAAAACAAAAATGTCTTTTACATAAGTTTAGAAAGATTATCTACCCTTAAAGCAAGAACATATTTTCGCAGGTAAGTATATATTTTTACATAATAATTAATCAGTAAAACAATTCTTACTAATCAAATAATATGTGGGTACCAGATGAGGTGAATTCATACCTTTCTCAAGAAGGTTATATTTCTGCGTGTATACTATATTAATAGTATACAATAGCCGAAGTTGGCTTTCGTAAATTATATTGTTGCACAATTCGCCGATGTTCAAGTACTGTTATGAGCACATATTTCAAATACTGTTTTACAAGGTAAGCAAGCCCGCAAGAATGTGGATGATAAATCTATCTTCTTATCGCTTCAACTAATGTTGGTGTCATTCAATGACACCTTGTTCATTGTTTTATTCGTCTAATTCATATTACAGCAAAAACAAAGAAAAGAAATATTTTCGTTGATCTAATACACTTTACAAGATAAAATGGATGAAAGAAGAAAAGATCAGAGAAAGTAAAAAAATCACCAGAGAGACGGTGAGATAGGGTATTTGCGCGTAAGTCTATATAACGAACTCAACTGGAATTAAAACTCTGCTTTCCGATTAATAACAAGGCATTTCTTGTTCATGCAAGCTTACGGAACCTGTTATCCCGAAGCAGTCAACCATCTAGTTACTGATAAGCTCGACGTTGTTTAACTTCGGTGATTATACTGGAACAGATTTCAGTGTAATGTGGCTCAGAACATTAAAAAGAAACAGGTGATAAGAAAGCGGTCTTACACAAATTAACACTCATTAAGCATATTAAATTGGAGATGCAGAGTGGGAAACAGTGCAAAAATAGATAATGAGCGCGTTTAAATGTAGGACAGAACCAGAACAGTTAGCTTCATTAAAGGGACACACATTGCTTTGTGCTGCAGAGAAAAAGATACTATAGAGAACCTTTATCGGTCACGTCACATTAAAGAAGATCTTGAGAAAACTCATCACAGTCATTAATTCTTAGCTGACATTTAAGTGCCTCGGGTGGTTTCTGAAAAGAATTCAAGTACCTAGATTTCTAAGCAATCTACATGATTTTATTGGATTCTTACTACAGCCATAAACACTGGTATAACACCAAACTATGTTTTTGTAAAGGCTTACAATAAACGTCTTGGAGAGGTCAAAATTTATGGCTCCCTAGTGGCTACTGTTGGCATTACAAATGTAGACATAGAAGTATTTTTGAAGTTTTGAATTTCCTGTCACCTTAAAAAATTATACTAAAATATTATTGAAAAAAAACATAAAATAAAAACAAACCCACAATATATATATATATATATATATATATACATACATACATACAACTTTTGCTACTTACAATGATATATGCAGTATAAGTTTTATTCTACGCAGCTGAAAAAAGGTTAAACATTCAGTTTATCTAACTTGACGAACCGGAAGTAACTGTAGGATTAAACAATCTTGTTACACAATGAAATTTTGTAATACCCAGTAGGTGGAAATGCATTCTTTTATCTGCTGAGTTTCTTCAAGTCATAGGCGATCATGGCCTTCCCCCATCTCATGGCCTTCCCCCATCTCCCTATTCCTTATAGCTTTTAGCAACCTTTTCTGTTACCCCTCCAAAACCTTGCTCCGCCTTCCATCTGCTCAAGCCCATGACGTATTCTACGCGTTGCTTTCCTCTGTCTCTTCCCTTCTATCTGACCTGTGAGTATCAGATTCCCCAAAGCTTCCTTCGTCATTACATGTTCCAGAAACTCCAGCTGTCTTTTCCTGGTGTTAAGTATCAGTTCTATTTTAGTTTTCGTCTTCTTTAAAATCTGATTGTTACTCACATATTCACTCTCTTGTACAGAAATACAGGATACCATGCATTAGCAGCAGTACAAAAGGAAAGGAAAATAATAGTATGTCTGTGTTTTTTTTAAGATTTTCAAATGCTGTATCCAGCAGTAAGAAGCTCTATGGACAAGATCTGAGTAGTTTACTCTCAAGGAGAACCTTTCATTACAGTGAGCCATTTGTCATATATATATATATATAAAGTATCTCCTGAAAACACAATCAAAAATGTAACCACACTAATAATCTCTACTACGATATATATATATATATATATATATATATATATATATATAGGGGAATATATTGACTGTACAAAGCTTGAATAAAGCTACTGCCTTCTGTTTGCAACTTTGTGCTGAACATTCTGGCAAATGTTTCGAATATCTACGATGATATTTTTTTTAATCATTTTACCCCAAGCAAGGCAGTACTGTCACTGGTGCGCAGGGGGTTTCATAAGATGAGAGTGAAAGGTTACATAGGAGAGCAAAGAGAAACCGGTAACAGAGGGTGACAGAAAATGGGTAAGACAAAGATAGGATGACTGGTGTAAATACAGTTGCGTGAGAGTAGAGTGAAGAAACCGAAAACAAGATACAGGGGATGTGGGGAAAATGATAAGAGAATGATGGGGGTCAAAAGAATATGAGATAGCAATTGATGTAGCATTTAAAATCTTTGAGATTGTAGTTATCAGGGAAGCAAGTATACAGAAGTGGCCCGACACAGTGACCCAGCCTTCCTAGCAGTAGATTTAGCTATTGATCCAAAGTCGTCGTTCCACTTGAGGTTGGCTGGGAGGGTGAGGCCAAGAAGGCACAGTGTATCGCTTTCGGAGAGACTAGCTCGATCCATGCTAATAGGGGCCATGAGGGTCGACGGATAGCAGCTTCGTTTAGGAAGCATTAAAGTCTACGAGCTATTTCTTATCGAGTCCAACACAAAGTAGAGGTTCTTCTCAAGATTAGCAGCGGGGTTATCTTTGTTTGCCATGGCAGATTTCTTACTGAAGCATGAGTAAATAAAGGTGTTGTCAACGTAAATGCCCACTTGGGATTGATCACATCAAGGAGATTGTTGATGAAAACTGGAAGAGCGTCAGAACTAGGATAGCACCCTGTCATACACATACCTTCGCGTGATAGAATCTGAAGGCATGACCGTTCAAGACAACCTTCATTATGCGAAATCAAGCAAGCGTCTTTTGATACGAAAACCCTGTAGCTAGTGAAAAAAGGCCAGTGTGCCAGACCCTATCAAAATCTTTGGAGATATCCAGGGCAACAGCTCGAGCTTTGCTGTTCTTGTCGAGAGTTTGGTATACATATTTGGTGATGGTACTTAGTATATCAAGAGTAAACCTGTCAAAGCGGAAGTGATACTGTCTGTTGGAGAATAATTCATGAACGATGAGATTTTCAACTATTTCAGCATTGATAATAGCTTCGAAAACTTTGCCGAAAATCGGTAGGAGGCTGATAGGGCAATAATTAGAGGGGTTAGTGTTCTCCTGAGTTCTTAAATACAGGTTCCATGCAAAAGAAGTTCCAGCAGGTTGGAAAATAGGAAATATAGAGGCAGTAATTATAGAGTGTAAAGTGGACAAAGGAGAGTTCAAAGACATATTTCTTCAAGACAGTGTCCGTGATTCCGTCATCTCTACTAGCCTTATGGGGGCCAAGCTTTGAAATTATATTAGAGACCAGAGAGGGGGTTATGTAAACATCTCTCAGTTGAGCATCAGGTCTAGATGTTAAGTCGACTGCGGATATTCCATTACGAATCAAATGTGTAGTTGGAGGAGAATCTGCGAACAAAGCACTCGGCCTTATACGTGGTGGCTGCGAGGACCTCAAATTTTTTTACTGAAGGAGAGATGGAGCCTTTGCTGCTGTTCAGCACACATTTGAAAAGCCGCATGTAGTTTTGGAGTCGAACTTGCAGGCTGCTATACGCTGCTTTATCCACTCAGTTAAGGGTCATTTAAGATAATCTTACACTCATTGCGAGCATTGGCAACTAGCTGCCTATTGTAGTCAGACGTGTGGCCCCAATATATCCCGAAATAGTGAATCCTATTACCAATGGTGGCCTAGCAGCCAGAAGAAAATAAGAGGAACGGATGAAGTTTAAGACGAAACTCCCATGCCGGGATGAAAGTATCAATGACAGTGTCCTCAACGGGGAGGATATGTACTTTTTCACAATGAACGTCACATAGAAAATTGCGGACCGAATCCCAGACTGCTCTTTGGTAGCAGAAAGAAATTCTGTTAGTAGGAGGTTCCTGGAGGTAGTGGGAATGGGAAGAGATATTAATGAAATCTACAGCATGATCGGAGTTTGCCAGAGGGCAGACCTGCCAGTTTGTGCATGAAAAAAAAGATGGATAAATTTCTATTTATTACTAGTCATCTTGTATATCCCCCAATAAAAAAAATAATCTTTTCATCAAATGAAACAAGGCGGTTTCAATGCCATTAAATAAATTTTAAGTTTTACATTACAACTTTAGCAAAAGAAAGCTATTAAAAATCATGTCATTATCAAAACAAAATATGCTCTCGATTTCAAATTACATACGAATCTCATGAATTTTCACTTTTCCATAAAACGATGCTACAGAAAAAAGATACAATTTTTCCCTATATTATAATAGGTTGTGTTTAACTTTTATTTTTTATTAGGATTTGATTTATTAGTTATATTATTTACAGCAGTATTATAACAATGTCATAAGGGAAAAACCGCTAGTTCGTGAATTTGATGGGAGTAATTCTGAGTTTAATCCCTGGCCTAGACAGTAGAAACAAGACTACCAATAACAGAGTACTGATAAAAGTAATGAACAAGATGATATATTTCAAGTAAAAGACACCGGAAAAAACATACCAATGGTAATAAAAACACTTTGAAGCTTACCCAAATCGATAGTTATTCGAAGAAGGACGGAGTGCTCATCGGCCACATAGGTTGAGATAATAACAACAAAGTTCATTACATCAGTCTGACTCTTACTTTCTGTCATTCTGATTAATGGCAAAAGAAGATTTAATTAAGTGGGGATAGGAGGTGTGTTTCTTTTTCACCTCACTCTGACGATCTTTTTTCTTTCCTTCATTTTATCATGTAAAATTTGTTCGATCAACGAAAATATTTCTTTTCTTTGTTTTTGCAATATCATTTACGAAAACCAACTTCGGCTTCTAACATTAAAAGTATATAGGCAGAAATAAGAGCTTCTTTTTGTTAAATTTACTTCTACTGAAAACATTCCGCCATCACAGTAGCCTGTTTTAATACATAAGATAAACGAGCCAAAATGAACAATAACAATCTTGAATCAGTAATTTATCGTTCAATCCCTGGGCTAGGCAGTGGGTATTTGGACAAGAAAAATGAGCGAAAATAACTGAGCAATACAAAAATAAGACTTGTTAAAAATTCCCCTAGGCATGGAGAGTAGAATAAAAACATAGATTAAATAAAAAGTTCAATTCCTAATTCTCTGTATGTAGGCAACAATGAACAAAAATTATAACAAAAACAAAAATGAGGATAATTGTCAGGAATGGAAATACTGTAAAAGCCTATGAAATTGTAGTAACAAATGTATGTAGCTGGTGAAAAATTGCAACAAATAGAATTTAAACCCTCCAACTTAATTGCCACCAGAGAAAATATTTGTTTTTTCTTTGTTAAACTCATTGAGATTTCTATATCTTTGAACTTTGTATATACGGACCAATTGAAGAGTCCTATGTGAGCAACTAAGTAATTTAATTCCTACTTCCTCAGCGTAACTTTTTTCGTTTAAAACTGTGTGAACGCTTTCGATGTCTTGTTTTTCCTTAGGCATTTTACAACAATGTGAATATTGTAAAATCTATTGTTATACAGTTCAGAGATTACATGTTCACGCTTTCAATATCTATTTTAGTTTTTAGCAAAAATCAAGAAAAGCAAACAAGTCTTGGAACAATTAAAACGAGTACTTACTCTCCCGTCCGTTTTTCCCTCTTTTCGACAACCTGTACCACGTGACGTTTGGATGCGGTACTCCTGTGACATTGCAGACGAGAAGAACTGTCTCGCCTTCACGTAACTCCATATTATCGCTTGACAAGTGGTCAATGATTTTCGAAGGAACTGAAAGACAAAAATTAAGAACAATTAATAGTGCAACATTTGAACGAACAGTGAAAAAAGTAGGATAAATAAATGATTTATTTAACGGCATAATTGCACGGCTATTTTCTAGTCACGCTTTATTTGAGTGAATATTCAAGAAAAGAATGAATATTTAAGCCTGAAATGTATAAAGGAATCAATAAATTACAAACAATTAGAAATTAATTACATTAACTGTAGCAGAAATATGACTTTGTATAAAAATTAAACTAACAATATATGTAATCTATAATGCAAGAAATTAGAACAGCATGATGAAAGTTTTATAACAGTGATGCTAAACCTGAAGAATTTTGCATGCATTAAATTCAACAATTATCATTATTATCACAAGTTAAGATTGCCATCAAAGATGACGGCAAAATATTTGATAGGATTATATATATATAGTTCAGCATCTCACAGCCCACAGGCTCCTCTCGGACAAACAGTATGGCTTCCGCATCACCAGGTCTACTGCTGATATGCCAACGAACATCACCGAGTATATATACCAGGCTCTCGACAAGAATGGTGAAGCCCGAACCGTTGCCTTGGATATCTCTAAAGCGTTCGACAGAGTCTGGCATGCTGGCCTGGACTTTTGTTGGATCTAATCCAGTCATTCTCTCTAACCGCACATTGAAGGTGGTATTAAACGGACATGCCTCCCAGAACTACCCTACAAACGCGGGTGTCCCTGAAGGCTCTATCGTACGCTCTTTCTGATCTACATCAATGATTATCCCGATGCCATAACATCCCAAGTAGGCATGTACGCCGATGACACCACAGTTTACTCTCGCCTCGATCAAAAATCTGGTGTGGGCGACAAGGCAAACCTCGCTGCCGAGCTTGAAAAGCATCTCCGATCCGTGGTGGATTGGGGTAAGAAATGGCTCATAAATTTCAATTCTTCCTAAACGGAGCTGCTATCAATTAACCACCATAGACAACCGCACCTACCTCCCATTAGCATGGAACAGGCTTGCCTCCCAGAGAGTAAAACACTACGCCTGCTTGGTCTGACACTCTCAGCAGACCTCAAGTGGAATGACTACATCGAACCCATTGCTAAATCCGCTGCTATAAAGGTCGCTTCTCTGTGCAGGGCCTGGAAGTTCTTTCCGTCTGAATCTATTCTGCACATATATAAACCTACCATCCGCCCGTTATTGCATACTGCTGCAACATCTTGTCGGGTTCCCCTGCTATTCTCCTCGGGGTTCTTGACAAAATACAACGGAGAATCTGTAATGTGATCGATACCGACTTGGCTGACCGGCTGTAGTCACTCTCACCAGCTTTAAGTGGCTTCCCTGTGCTTCTTTTATAAATACTTTCACGGCTTCTTCTCCAATGAACTTAGATCACTGGTGCTCCCCATGTATGAATTTGCACGAGATACTATATTAGCAACTAGGTCCCACACTTTTATAGTGAAACAGATAAAATGTAACCGAAACTTCTACTCCAACAGCTTCTTTTCTCGCACTTTCCGCTCGTGGAATTCCTTTCCACATACTTGCTTCCCCGACTACAACCTCCAGGAGTTTAAATGTAAGGTCAGTAGACACCTCCTAACTAACCTGTACCCATTCTCTCAAACACTCTTCCTATGTACCTCCTTACTCGTCTATCACCCTACTTCTGACATTTCCTATATCCAGTCTCTCTCTCTCAGCAACTTCCCCTATGTAACCCCCTGCGCTATAGTAGCAGTGGAATGCCTTGCTTGGGGTGCAATGATTAAAAAAAATGACATTCATGTTAACACGGTTGCTAAATTAGGGCAAACGTGAGTAGCTGAATTTAGGAGACGAAGAAAGTATCTTGAATATACCGTAAGATCAGGACCGTCTACATTTGGCAGCACCTAGAAAAACATTGATTGTATTCACCACATGGTGTTGGATGACTAGCAATTGACTATAAATTATATAGCCAATGCGATTAACATATCTCATAAGACATTTCATATTATTCTTCAGAATGAACTTGACATAACAAAGGTATCTGTTCGGTCTGTGCCACATCTTATGACACATAATCGAAGGTGCACCAGGTTTGTTCCATCACGGGTAAGTCTGACGTTTTTTGAGAGAAATCCAGCTGTCTTCCTAACTCAGAATGAGTATTGTGTTAATAACTTTCGGCTAGAGACAAATAGACAATTTTTGCTATAAAAATATACCTCTTACACTACTTAAAATAATACCAAGGTCGCTTGATCTGCAGGGAAGATTATTGCCTCAGATATTGTCATTGTCATAATTTATTATCTTCAGGAAGGACACGCCATCAATAGAGAGCACTATTCCAATTTTTGGAGTTATTTTCTGAAGATAATCAAAACCAAACGCCGAGGAAACTAATGAAAGCACTTCTGTTTGAATAGGAAACTGCTCCAGCACACACATCATTGGTTTCAATGGCTGTAGAGCGTGACAATGAGTTTGGTTGATTCTCTTCCCTATTTTCCTAATTTGGTCTCAGCTGACTATCATCTCTTCTTTAACATGAAAAACCTCTCGGCTAAGAAGATCGCATTAATGATACCGTCATGTCTACAGTTGATGACTTTTATTTCGTCAATAAGATCCAAGCACTGCAATACGATGGAATAAGTGTGGAAATCGCAGGAGAGACTCTGTTGATAAATAACCCTTATTTGATCACATTTAAGGAAGGTATATTGGCCAGTTTCTGATTTTTTTCAGCCGAGGCTCTTATAATTGCCAATCCTTTCAACAATCATTCTTCGCCGGCCGCATGCTATGACTTTCAACTTTCTCTAAGGCCTTAATGTTATGTTTTTCAGGTTAGTGTTTTACTAATACCGGTGTTTCGTTTAAGTTTTATCTCTTTTTTCTGGATTTTGTAGATGGTAAACGTATTATTGATCAGTTAGCAACGTAGAACATCGCCTCTTTTTTCATGATAATTTCCGTACGAGTACTAATAATAGTTACAGGACCAGGAAGTATACAAGAGAATTCAAACGAAATGATAATATTTTCGTCTGAGTGAATAATATTATTATAGAATCTGTCTACGTAGATTTGACGGCTCGAGCCAAAATTATAGCTAATGAGAATTAGAAATGAAATTACCCGACGCGAGGCGGCAGTTAAATATATGAAACCCAGTATTATTTTCTAAAGGTATTTCTGTTAAAAAATTGAGTTCATAAATGTTCATTTGTGTCATGCCTATTCAGCACGTTAGCGATCATAGCTCTCCACAATATTATGATTTTTGTAGGGCTTATTAATTTTTTCTTTTACCGATTCTCTTGAACACTTTTCTGTCATCTGTTTGCTTGTAAGCTAAGTCGTGGATTGCTTTCATATTCCTGTTATCTTCTATCTGTCCTACGAGTGTCAACTGTTTGGGGTATGACGATGAACTACATGCGACAGCAAAACCTCAAACTTGGGAGATTTTGAGGAAATTGAATCGCATGTTAATTGCTGTTGATCCCAGATTCACTCTTACTCGAGGTGGTAGCATCTGTTAGGGTCACAGATATGGGCAAAAAGTTAACCTCTAAACTAGAGTAAAACAATGAAAGTATAAAAATAAACATTTATAGTAAAATTCTTGCAATACTTTTTAGAGAAGCAAAACATTATTACTATCAATACATTATTGAAGGAGAAATTAAACCAGCAATATATATATATATATATATATTACTATCGAAAAAACCTTTACAAAATATGACAATGAAACCTAATTTGAAAACTGATTACTTACAAATAAAACATTCTATTTATAAAAATCTTCCGTAACAACCAAACAAAGAATGTCAAATTTCCCATACATTCTTTCTTCATTATGCATTCTAAAATATTAAATAACTGATTTTATTCTAACTATAAATGTCTTTTCGCATTATTTACACTGTTCGGACCGTTGTCCCTGTATTTATTGCCATGTTTACGACGTTTTGGCCGTTGTACACCATGGCCTTATTAAGATACAAGAAATTTTGAACCGAAATGTTTATTTCCATCACTGGAGTATATCATTCTACATGTGCGATGCCAATTCCGATTGCTATGTAGTTATCTTTCTTTAACTCAACACTCTAAATTATTTGTCAACCAATTATTGAAATCTTAACTCTTTGTAATTTTCTCTAGCACTCAATATTACCGGTTCCCATGTTGTATTCATTTATATGATTGACCAGCTTAGATTTTGTGGCCAAATCGTCGAAAATATGGCAATAAAAATGAAGTCCGAACAGTGTAAATAATGTAAATATTACCACAACTCAGAAGTATAGACAGTAGTGTCTTTTTATTTACATTTTGTTTAAATCTTTGTTATTGCTCACATGTTCAGTCTAAAGTATTAATATTATTTTTTCTGCGTATTTATTTTTGCCACAAGTCTTTTTCTTTTTCCATCTGTGAGGAATTTGTCCAACATTCTCTACTATATAGGGGAATCAATATTATGTAACAGTTAAGTAATCTTTTTCTAACCAATTTGTCGTTTTTCTTAATACGTTAAATAGATTCTGGAAGACATCTTTCCATAATCTTGGAATTATTTCGAACTTTTGTTCTCATCTTGGTTAATATAGGTGTTATAATAGACACAACGTTTCGACCAATTACCGCTGGTCATTATAACACCTATATCAACTAAGATGAGAACAAAAGTTCGAAATAGATTATTGAAAATTACTCATCTCAGAAATAAATACAAAAAAGACATCTGTCTATATATAAATGCTCCTTCAGATTTCAGCGTCTCACATATCCTATCTAATTTCAGGAAGAGTGATGAGTTTATAATTTATTTTTTTCCTTTATTTTGTTATACCTCTGTAGTAGAGATATACCACTGATTCATTATGTAATATAAAGAAACGGAAATTTCATGTAGAATTAACACGTAGCAATTCTGGTTAGAATTCCAAACTCACCATAATTTCACAATATAACTGTTTTCATTCTATAAACATTTCTCTACATATATATTTATTACAGACTCTTTTTTCAATGCATTTTACCTGTAGATGTATGATCAAACACAAAGAGGCTGATGTTTTATCTATGTCTTTACACGTCAGTTCTATATAGAGCTTTGACATCTAGGTACAACAAGGTTTTTAAGAATACTAAAATAAGAAAATGTATGCAGAAATGATGAGGATATGATTTGTAAAAATTATTTCAACCAGATCAGTGTTGACCTTCTTCAATTCTTTACTATGTGACAGCAGGGTGACTAAGTATTGGGTAATGATTAGCGAGCTGGTCTGTTTGACCAATTCCACTTTAGTGCGTTTGATGAGCACTCAGTTCCATCATACATGTGATCTGATGTCAATTTAAGATCATCAAACAAAAATTGTGATAGACGTACATAGTTTTCAGGACATAGCTGAGCAGTACATACGCTAATTTTATATCTCGTGTGTAAGGCGACCCCCTTACAATTAGCTTTAACATGAGGTCTTCAAAAATCACATGATAGGCAAGTATATACGGCAGCCTATTTGCGGTTTAAATCAGCTTCATTGGACTTCAAAAAGTCTTGTCAGTGTCAAATTTATCTTAATGACGTGTTCCTAATTAGACCTTTCTCAGTAAAAAAGAGAGAAAACCAGACAGTTTGATAGATGAAAAATTAACAATAAGAAAAAAAACGCAAATGGTAAAAGAAAACGACAGAAAGTATGGAAAGGAAATCAAAAAACCGACCAGAAATTAACAAAGAAAGTGAGAAACATACAAAGATAAAAATAAGAAAGAAGAATGAAAAAGAAACAGAAACAAAAGAAAAACAGAAAAAAAGGGAAAATGATCTCAGAAAAGTAAGAAAAAAAGAAAAAATCTTATGAAGAAAACAAACGCTAAAAATAAGGAAGAAAAATTGATAAAAAGAGAAAGAGAGAAATAAAAAAATGAAGGACACGATAAATAAACGAAAATCAGAAAAAAAGAAAAAATTAAAGATAATATAAAGCTTAGGAATTTTATAAATGAATAAAAAAACGGGGAAACCAAAGTGAAATGAAGAAAAATTACGATGTGAAAGTTGATAATAAAGAATGAAAAAAGAAAGAAAGCAACTAGATGAAGAGAAAACAAATGAAGAATCATGCGAAAATAAGAGATTCCAGTGAAGAGTTAAAGAGAGAAATAAAAAGTATGCCAAAAGACAAAATTGGAAGGACGTAGAGAAAAAAAAGCAAGCATGAAAAGAGTAAAAGAAAGATAGAATTGTTTAATGAGTAAGAACAAAAAACAAGGAGGAAGAAATAAAAATTACAATAGAGAAAAAGAATCAGGGAGAAAACAGAAATATTTCTTTTCCGCTCAAAGAAAGAAGCCTAAATGAAGAACCAGTGAATAAATGAGACCAAGAAGTAAATTCAGAAAAAAGAATAGGTTAGAAGGCCAAAGAAAGCGCGAAAGGAAATGAAACAACGCAAGTAATGTCAAAAGAAGGGAATAAAAATAATAGTAAAAACACAACAGGAAATGACAAAAAAAATTGGGAAAGCGAATTTTGAATACGTAAAAAACAGAATACAAAAGTGGTGACAGAAGTCATCATATCGGAAGTAATGCAACACAGAATTAAAAAAAAAATACGAAAAAAGTAAATGCATTCCTGTCACTACATTATTTATATTTATGTATGTATAATATGTGTAAATTGATACAGTGGTGTAGCTTTGTGTATTGCGGTGCTCAGCGACCCGCTTAAATCTCAGGCAAAAATTAAATCAGCTGGCAACTAGGTCATTCTTGTCTTGGGTCGATACTTCAGTTTCCCTCTTCTATACTGGATCGTTTTTTCGTCGTTTCTTTTTCATACTGCGACTTAATACTCCATATTCATACCGCTTTGCCTTCTGGTATATGGGAGTGTATCACCAAGGCTGTTCAATGAAATTTCCATTTTCAAAAACAAGTTTTTACCGAACATAGTCTTATAATCAGTATACTTTTGGAGAGTTTGATCTCAGAACGAAACAAATTAGAAAAAAGCTATGTTGGAGTATATATAATAATGTTCCAGAAAATAGCTTAAACGTCCAGGGCACACATTATTTATTTGTCAAGTTTTTCAGATGATGGGTCATCATGGCTCTTTCAACTTTACAACCTTCATTGATCTTTTAGCCATTACAACTTTCAAGACACTTCTGTCAAGTTGGTTTAGTTGATGGGTGACCATGGCTCTTAGGACTTCATGCCCTTCATTGATCTTTAACCATTATTGTCCTCTTGCTTCGTTTCTGACATCCTTTCACACAAACTTTTTAAGTATATCACTTTGTTTCTTCCAACATGTTCACAATACGCCCTCTGTGTATCAAATTGAATCCCAATAGTTCAAGTTAACACTTTCTGTAAATATTAACATCCTTTTTCTAATTTTCTATCCACGATATCCTGACTATTCGTCACTATAACCACTTTTCTATTGTATCAACTGTGAAGATATTGTCATATCTTTATTCCCATGTGGTAGATTGGATATTCAATATGAGTTCAGCAATCGTAGCTTTTTTATTCTAATTATATTTCCAAAATTGCAATGCCTTGCCTAGCTTCTGAATAACATCTAGATTCTCAACCTTTCTTACTACACTACCTATACAATTAAATACACTTGCTAAAAAAAGCAACACGTAGCTCTCACTGTGAACTGTCTCTCGATGACAAACGTATACTAAAATTATGAAGCAACCCATAATTTTGAACACTATAATACTAGATTATGTCGCTTATAAATCGCATTGTTTGACGATTTCTTTAACGAGTCTAACACTAAGGTTATGTCCTTAGCTTCTGTTCTTAATGTTATGGATATTTTCTTTTTGTCAAATCAATTTGTTTCATCGCTATTCACTTTTGAATTTTTATGCAATCATTTTGTAGCATTTTTAATTACATCTTTGTGTGGTGACCTCTCTGGAACCATTTTGTAATTTCAAACGATGTGTTTCTATTGCTCAAGACCTTGCTTGTCTTTTGAAGTTACATTGTTGCAGACGTGCTTGTTGTGTTTATGTAGAAAACTGGTTTCCTGATATTTTTCCGTAATGCCAATTTGCCTGATATTTGGTAAGTAATATCTCATGAAGTTGTTTTAATTGTATGGGGGAAGGAAAATTAAAAACTCATGGTTGGATCCATCTTTTCATCAATAAAATTTCAAAATTACCCTATGCAAAAGTATTGGATACATGACACCTTTATTCAAATTTCCAATTGAAACTTTGCGTTTTAAAAGACTTTAAATATTCAAATTTTTGATAGTATTTGAATGTTATCTCTGACCACTCAGATAAGCACAGAGTTACTTACAAAATAGTGCTACTAATCATTGGACTGTTTGATGTGCATTCTGCCATTCAAGGAGTAAAAATTGCAAAAACTAAAGAACATCCAGAGATATGCGAGATAGAATCATTGAACGTCACAAAAGAGGACAAGGTTACCGAAAAATTAGCAAATAAATGAAGTACAGTAGAAAATATAATCAGAAAGTATAAGAAGTATATGAAATGGAAGACCGAGAAAAATAAATGAAAGGACTTCAAGGTGGATCAGCAAAAATGTGCAAAAATCCCCTTCATTAATCGTTCTGAAATTAAAACTGATCTTGAGGGTGCTGGAATTAATGTAAGTAAGGATACCATTGGCGGAGCCCTACATTCAAGATCACCAAGAAAAGTGTCTTTACTGAAAAACAAACATGTCAAAGACCGAGTAAAGTTTGTCGAAACTTATGAAAAGAAAGGTATGCAGTTTTGGGAAAAGGTAATCTGGTCGAATGAAAGAAAAGTTGAACTATTTGGAAGAAACACAGCGACAAGTGTTTGGCGAAAAAAAATGGCACTGCCTTCGACATGGAATTTCGTGCTTCAACACGACAATGATCCCAAACATACTGCAAAACCTATAAAGGAATGGTTTGAAAATAATGGTATTAGTACTTTCAATTGGTCAAGTCAGTCTCTTGACTTGAATCCAATTGAGAATTTGTGGAATACTTTGAAGATTAAAGTTAATAAGCGGAATCCACAAAATATCAAGCAATTACAGGAATTATGCAAGGAAGAATGGGGTAAATTAAGGGTGGATGACTATGGAATACTTGTGGAAAACTATAGAAAGCGACAGGAAGCAGTGAAAAAAACAGAAGCTGTGCAACAAAATATTAAATTGATGTATCCAATACTTTTGCATAGCGTAATTTTGAACTTTGATAAAACCATGGATTTAACCATGAGATATTAATTTTCCTTGCACATGCAAGTAAAACAACTTCACGAGATATTATTTACCAAATATTGGTGAACATAAACTAGAGTTATAACAGAATATATAATGTATCCAATACTTATGCGTGTCACTGTATATTGTATTACTCATTTGTTACTTGGACTACAATGCATTAACAAAAGTATTACAATTACGATAAACGAAGAATATATTTAACGATTAGTTTCCTGAAACATAAATTAGAGAATGTGTGATTATATCTGTAAAGTGTGCGTAGGCCAACGTGATAATCTTGTGTGAAAGAGTACGAAAAGTCACGAGAGAAAAGTAAGACTTTGAATATAAACATGCGCCAGTGGGGGACACGTTTTTTTACCCACGCGCGAATACACCTGAAAACCAGACTTGTTCAAGAGGAAAGAGAATGAGTGAGAAAATCATTGCCTATGTATTAGCTTACAGCGCGACCTCTAGCGACGGTTTTTTTTAAAATTTAAGTGGGATAACCCACAATATCTTCTTCTAGCTCCTGGCAGTTTGTATACACCTAACAGCATAACATTTGGAGATGACAAGGTGTTGATGGCAGAGATCGAAAGAAAACTGTACAAATACCGACACGAGTTAATAAAGTAAACAGGGAAGGAGGGGGGGGAAACCATCGAGAAAAAGAGAGAGACCGATCTACGAAATGACGATGGCGAAATAAAGTTAGTGAAAAATTTTAACTGTATTAGAAGTGTTATTACAAATTATGGGAAATGTGACTTGCGCTTTGAAAGAGCAAAATATACCTTCTTCCTGCTTAAGAATTGTCTCAGATCATTAGTAAATATATATGCAGAAGACTCCATGCTTTATAAATAAAACTATGTAAATTGAGATGACTAGTGCAGAATAATGGGTTTCTACTGTATCTTGTTAGTGTAGGTTGTGGTGCTGTGGATATCGGCACGGAACGTTAAATTGGACAGCCAAGTTTACATTCCAGCTATGGGTTAAATAACATATTGGGTTTTATATACTTGGTTTTTAACCAGCCTACCGCAGAAAATAAAAGCAACCTACTGCGCGCGGAAAATCTTCTGCCTAGTCAGTCATGTCTTTTTAAAGGCATGATCACCCGAGGGTGTATCCCGTATGATACTTAACTGGCAGATTACGTTTAAACACGAACATCTTAATATGAAAAATAGCCTTTAATATTCAATTCTTAAAAAATAAAATAAAGCTAGTGACCTTTCATCGTCATCATCATCACGTAGACTCTTCACTATTGAAGTCATTAATGGACAACAGTGTAAAAAAGGGAACTAATTTAACGAAGTGGTTCGTTAGATTCTTTATAATGAGTGCCGCACATGATAATCTTCTTCTTCATGTGCCATGTCCCTTCAGGACGTAAGCTATAATGAATTTCTCCATGTCCCTATTCTTTGTCCTTCTTAGTAACTTTCCACTTGGTATCTAGCCCTAACCAACTCCATCATTCATTTGCTCAAACCTATCAAATATGTCACGCGTTACCTTCTCCTGTCTCTTTTCTTCTATCCGTCCTATGAATATTAGATTCTCTAAGCCTTCTTTCTTTATTACGTGTCGCAGGAAACTCAGCTGTCTCTTCTAGATGTTAAATACGAGTTTTCTTCTAGTTTGCAACCTTTCCAACACCTTTACCTTGTTGAAAAATGGCACCGTTCTGCACGGCATTGCAATAACATTTTTCAATTGTCAGATGATAATTGAAAACCTACCATGGCACAATTTATTATACAATGAGCAATATTTTAGCATCAACACTCGATGCGTGATAGATATATAGTATTTACATTATTCGGACTATTGTCCTCATCTTTGTTGCCATTTGTACGACGTTTCGGTCGTTGTACGCTCCAGCATTCTTCAGATGCTTGGAATTAAGGTAAGGCTACAAGAACATCGCAAGGCCGTAACACGTGTTGAGATAGAAAAATCAGGCGCAGTTGACAAAATAAGAAAGGGAGAACGGGCCACCTATGGGATGAAGTTGAAATAATAAAAGAGAACGCTACTGGAAACTACGTAAACTTAAGGAATCAGCACATATGATAGGCTTCAAAAATCTGCTAAGCCGACGGAGCATAGAAATGAACACAGTATTGTTCAGTAAGAGTCCCAGTGAAAACCATTAGTGTCATAAATTGCATTTTGTAAAAAGATACTTGAGAAAACCATTAACTAAAAAAATTTGCAATATGAACTCTGGTAAAAAAAACAAAGGGTTACTGAACATTATGTCCCCAAAATTCAGTCCTTAAGAACACATGGCCCAGAGGATATAGATGTTGGTTAGTTCCTGACTTGACTCTTAGATTTATGATTTCAGTACCAGGCAGGTATTGCAGGTTTAGAGGGAGATAACTAATGACTTCCAATCAAAGCTTTACGCAAGGAATGAGGATGATATACCCCAGTGATTGTAATAAATGGTTCTCTTTGAAATTCCTACCAACTAAAAAAGGCCGGAACGTGGTACAAATGGCAACAAAGATGAGGACAATAGTCCGAATAATGTAAGTACTACCTCATTATAGAATTACAAACAAATATATATATAAATCCAAATGAATCAAAAAGGAAGAAAATATTTGCAACGTGTGAAACATTAATTTAAATCAGTGCTCAATATAAAAATAAAGCAATAAATATTTTTACAAATTATACTTTAGAATATATCCAAACTACAATCTACTATAAAAGTGTATATCTTGTTTCGACATTGAAAGATTTTTTGCACAACAAAATGCCAATACATACTTAAGGAGGAGGGCCATGGTAGATAATGACAAAGTATAAAAATAAATAAATAAAAATAAAAAAAGGAGACGAATGGATGAAAGTCTTTCCTCGGGTTTTTATTCTTTTTTTTAAGTGGATCGTTTATATTTTAAAAATATTTATTTCTGTTTTCTTTTTTTATATCTTTAAACTATTTGTTTTTATATTTTGTCATTTCCCACCGTGGTCGTTCTATGGTGTCTAACTGTACTGATGAGCTGTGATACGGTGAAACAGATCTGTCTGCGGATGATATATATATAATCTCCCCAAGTGAATAAGGAACGCAGAAAATATTAGCGAAAAAATAGCGTTTACTACCTAATGAGATATTGTCCTTTCAATGTCAAAACAAAATGTACATTTGCAGTACATTTTAATTTGTACATGTTCTGAACGATATAATTTGTACTGATGCCTTTTTTATTCGAAGCAACAGTGTGTGTTTTTGCATGTGGTACGTGTGATCGGCTTGACGAGTTTTATTTTCTGTTATTTGATTTAATTTCAGTAAAATAAATATAAAGATGTCTGGATAATTCTTCTTTCCTATGAGCTATATATTGAATTGTCGAAAAGATTAGACTTTTAAACTTGATAGTTTAAACCGGACAATATCATCAAAGATGAAAGAAAAGACTTAGCGCAACTGAAATGTGATTATACAGAAATATGCTAATGATACAATGGAGAAAACACGTGAGCAACGACAATATGTAATGAGGAAGAATGGCTTGGAGAACCTGTTGCTCAAGGAACGCATCGAGGGGAAGGTAGACAAAGGAAAACAAAGCTTGACAAACATAATGGATTTGAGCCGATGGTTGGTGGTGTGAGGATTGAGTGGAATAACAGGAGACGGTGTATTAAGAGCGACAAGTTATAGGGAGATGTGGTAAGCCACGATCGCTTATTCCTGAAAGGGACTCGGCACAGAGAAGAAAGGCAATCAATATAAGGTTAGTCATTCGTTCTGCTTTTACGACTTTACTATACGTATATGATGCTCTTTTAAATGGGTTATGCAGCTCTAGAATCTGAATGTTTGGAAAATATCAATATTCGAGCTACAACTACTAACTACTAGTTCGATGGAGTCGGTAATCTTGACTCAGTTTTCTAAAGTTTAAAGCAATATAAAAATATGGATCATTTAAACAACTAAATTATTCTGATGTTAAAAGACAAAAATAAAAAAGTAAATCTTTCAGATTTAAGCCTATTTATTTAAAAAAAGTGGGTAAATGGATTTTATACGGAATGAAAATAAAAATAAAATCTGATAGAAGTAGATATAATATAAAAATAACTTTGAAATGTTAAATAATTTAAAAAATATCGAAAATGTAAATTATGCAGACAGATATGAAAATGAGGCATTGATGTATGAAACCGGAGCAGCCAGATATGAAAATCAGGTTGAACGTCAATTATAAGAATTTTAGCATTACCTTGACATACAGATTGATTTTTCCTATTCTAGTGCAAGCTAATATTTAATATGAACTTTCTAATCTTCTTAAAAAAGACATTGATAAACTCAAGTAAGTCAACGTTATATATAGATTAATGGGAGACATGAATGAAAAACGTGATGTTTGAGATTTATATTAATGGCGGTCAAACTGAATGATCCTGATATTAAAATAAATTATTGCTTCAATTTATTTCTTATTTTGGTAAAAATACATGCAACTACCTGGAGCTGAAACATTATAGGCAATGAGCTCTTCATGTATTATTAATATCTGAATTAAGGTATGAAAAATAAGTGTTTAAATAATCTTGCTAGTCTAACTTCGTAGCCCCCCACCGTACCACAAACATGCGCAAGCTTACACCGGTTTCCAAGATCACCGAAGTTAAGCAAAGTCTAGCCTGGTCAGTACTTAAAAAGGTGTTTGCTTGAGGATATCAGCTGTTATAACCTTGGATGTGCGAGTGGCGTAGTAAGTAATTTTTCGGAATTGTTAATTGGAGAACCGACTTCTAGTTCTAGTTGGATTTGTTACATTCACTTACGCTGCAAATACTATCCCCTTAAAAATTCTGAATCTGCCTCTATTCTACTCTACTATTATTTAGACTTTTGTCAATAAATCATATATATATATATATATATATATTAGAACATGTACACATTTTTATCCACTACAAATTGTACATTTTGTTTCAACATTGAAATAACAATGTTATTCCACTCCTCAGCTGGTGTGGAAAGGAATGGAAAGTCTTTCCATTCCTTTTCACATCACCTGAGGAGGCTTTGTCATTTCAATGTCGAAACAAAATGTACAATTTGTAGGGGATAAAAATTTGTACATCTTCTAAATTGTAATTTAAAATAATTATTCACAGCTCTATATTATACTACCAGTATAGCCCGGCGTTGCTCGGGTGTAATGAAAACTTTAAAACTAATCCATGGTTCTGGAGCTCAGACTCTTTGGATGTTGGCAAGAAAGACTAAAAACCAATAGTTGTTTCCCGTTAAAGCGAAACCGTAAACTGAAATAAAAATGTTTGGATGTAAGTCAAATTTTGATTTCCTGGTATCGATATCAAAGAAGTGTTTTTCGTCGTAAACTGAATTTTGAAGGCTAAATAAGTCCTCTGAGTAAATGGCATCATAGCTGAGACTAAGAACTACAATTATACCTACTTAGTCAAACCCGAAGAAAAAAATAAAATAAAACGGCTGAAAGAAAATACAGACGTACAGGCAGATAGACAGACACATACACAAACTTCTTGTCTTTAATATATATATATTATCGATGTCCTGCACTATTGTAATAACTGCAACCTTGAAACTTCCGAATATCGTTTCTTATGTCTTTGTCTATGAGTGTATCAAATTTGATTAAAATCAAACCACTCCTTCAATAACCCGATTTTTTCGATTATGGATTTTCGATATTTATCGGAGCACCTCAACACAAAACATAGTTCTGAACACTCGCAGACGCTTATACTACAATTGTGTAAATTTTCAAGAAAATCGGTTCAGCCGTTTCGGAGCCTATAGGTAACGGACACACACACACACACACACACACACAAAATTCCATTTATAAATAAGTTTAGATATAAAGCACTATTTTAAATACGTTTTGAACGTTGTAAATTTTTCGTCGTTATTTATTCACTCGGATATATATATATATATATATATATATGACAGACTGTTTTTATTTACATGAAGATTTCCAAGCAACAACAAACTCGTGCATACGAATTTTAATATGCTGTTTTAGTCATACATATGTTAAAGCATGAAAAATTTATTTATGAAAACATTGTAGAACATTGCTACAGTGTTCATAGCTGATTCTCTTAACTGACGGCTTCAGTTATTTTAACGAATGTTGCCTCTAAGATCTGTAGTTTGCTTTTGTAATTTTCTTGGAGTTGCGTTATCGATCATTATTTTTTTATATTGTGAATGTACACAGTACTGTTGTTGTAGATGTCTAGAAATAGACGAATGATCAGACATGTGGAATATAAGACGTCTCGTTAATGTAGTTGTTCTAAATCGAGCATATATATTTGTTTTTTTCTCGGAGATACATTCTCCGAAGGTACATTTGAATCGATATATAATGTTGGTTTTAAGGAATTCATCAGTTGGCGGGAAGGAGTTATTATTCAATTAGCACTATTGTATATTTTATAATATTTTATTCATTTTAAATTTTATTCGGATCAACGAGAGGTGTATTATCACGAATAAGATGTTCTTATGATTTTTCATCCTGATTGTAGCTATCTTGCATTTGGTTGAAATAAAAGCTGAAAGTCTAATATTCTGTTTGATGTGTGTTGGTGTTTTTGAAATGTCGTTTAATTTGTTCATCAAATGTAGTTTGGGAAGTCATTATTAACAAGAGTCTGTTCGGAGTAAAATACATTTTTGTGGAAGTGTTGATTTGTGCTCGTTTAACTGAGTTGTGTATAAGTGCTATTTTGTCGTAGTTAGGGCATTCACTCTTATAGTTGAGAGTATAAGGTTTATGCTGGTTGTTTTTTTTTTTACATGGGGTTTTAGTAAATGTTTTACTGTTTGTGTATATTAAAATGTCAAGGAAAGAGATTTTGCTGTCTTTCTTAAGTTCGTATGTGGACTTGTGAAAAGAGGTTTTGAGAAGTTTTTTTAGAGTTCTATTTTTCTTTGTTTTTAACTAATAAAAGAATACAGCTATGTATCGTACGTAGATAGAGGGTTTTTATTGATACTAAATATATTATTTTTTACGTTGGCCATGTAAAAGCTACCGAAGTTTAGACACAAATCTGAACCCAATAAAACACCGGTAATTACTTGGTTCAGATTAAATGTAGTTTTTTTAAAATATTTTAGGTTTAATTTTCAATGGTGGGAGAGAATTATATATATATATATATATATATATATATATATCTTTTATAACAATGACAATAGTTTCTTTAACAGTATAGTCTTTGAACAGATTTTCAACATGAAGTGATGTCGTGGTTTCGTTATTAGGTTTTTCCGTTTTTAATATTTGTATAAGCTCAAGAGATGATTTACTGCTGTATTTGTTAGGTATGTATGGTGTAATTAATTGGTTAAGTGTTTTAGTTAGTATATAGGAGTGGGGATTCGTGATATAATAGGGCGGATTGAAAAGTTAGGCTTGTGTTTTTTGATAGAACCATATATTTTTCCTGGCTTAAGTCTCCGATTATTTTGGTAAGTTTAAATTGTCTTACCTTTCCACTTCGTCTTATTATATCACATATATATTCTTTGTTAAATAGATGTCGCAAATCAGACCATCTTGAACGGACCCTTCACTACAATCTGATATAATGCCTTACGGGACAACGCCTGGACGTCAGAGAAGCTATTCGTTGCCCGTAAGACTATCTTGAGAACTAATCCATATTCACGATAAAAGAATTCGCCATTCCCATACGCTTGCGAACACATTCGATCTAGGAACGCGATGCGGAGCGTGTACTGACGAATCACAACGAGAGGCATATTCAGACCGCCATCGGCATTGTGGAGGCAACAAATCTCCTCACATAACTTGTAAGCCTTACCTCTCCACTAGAAGGAGAACAAGGCCCTAACTAATTACTTATGGCATACGGGAGTGGAAGCACAAAAAGATGGTACGAAACCCATACTTCCGCCTTAACCTTCAAGGAAAGATTCCTCCAGGACAACAGACGAATTGTGCCCTCAAACATTTTCCGCACTTCTGACCAATTCATTTCCACATCGGAACCTAACAGGACGCGGAGCACCTTAACCGGAACATTCATCCAGAGGAAAGATCTCAGAAGTGGAACTCCATTCCACGCACCCTATCTAAAGCCCACAGACCTATGAGATCTTCGCCCCTGTCAACGTTTTGTACACTTTGATTTTTTGCCGACTAGGTCAATACCATCCCTGCTTGACACAACACCACCGAAACGTCATCAGTTTAGGAGGAGTAATTGACCGAGGTGGTAGCACCAGGTACGAAGATTTCATGTAGGATTGGATTAGCCATTAACTTACGAAGGATTGTCTCCAACGCAATAATGTAAACGAAAGGCGAAAGATGACAACCTTGACGATAAGAGCTTTAATAAAGAAATGCTCCGATCGTACGCAATTCATTTCGACCAGCGCATCGTGGGATGTGTACAAAAGTAAGTGAATCCGAGTGAATAAAGATCGAGGAAAAATTTACAACGTCCAAAATTTTAATTTAAAACAGTGCTCGATATATAATATAGAGCTGTGAATATTTATTATAAATTATATTTTAGAACATGTACAATTCTTTTTTATAGATATCCACAACAAATTGTACATTTTGTTTCGACATTGGACTTACAATGTCTCATCAGATGGTGCGGAAAGGAATGGAAGGTCGCTTTTCTTATATTTAGCAAGTTGTGTGTGGGATGTTGGTAGAGGTTAGCGATAAGGGAGTATGTCTTGTAAATTGTCCGTTAGAATTTTGAAGAAAGTGGGGTGGGGTGGGTAGGGGATATAGTTGATTGATGAAAGTCTCGGGAATTTTGTAAACAGATTTGACATTCGAATATAGTTATGTTTTTATGGTCACCTGTCAAGTCTTTATTCTTTGGGTTTATTAGATGGCGAGGATAAGGCGGTGTAAATGGTGGGAAGAGATGGGATTTAAACTATCCTTAATGTTTATTTGTACAACTATATAATATATTTTTGTATTTAAGTACAATTATTATAATTAATCTAATATTGTATATTTAACCTTAATTTTGAATTTAGGAAATCGCGTTTTTCTATAAAACTTTAAATAAGATAATAGTGGTGTGTAATAGGTAAAATCTGATGTAACAGTGTTGTTAGTACTATAAAGGTTTATCGTCTCTAGAAGATCCTAGTTTTGGCTTTGGCAGTATTTTTTAGCATGATTGTATGGTAAGTTCTTTAATGTGTTTGCAGTTTATTGTGGTTTCATGCCTCTGGTTTAAAAGTTATTAATATATTTCATGAATTCAATTTTTTCTTGAAGGCAAAGTAGCATGGTTTCTTTATTGATTTAGTTGTTCTTGCTTGTTTAAGGATTCTCCATTTAACTTTAGGCGTTTTATTTTTGTTTTTTAACTTCCAAAAGTGTTGGGAAAGAAACATCATGTTTTGTTTTTCTTTGTTATTGAAGGGTGAGAGGTGATTGTAAAAGCGCCTTTTAAATACGTTCATGGTGCTTCCAATGTATATTTTTTCCATCTTTGGGGTTCTCCATGGATGAAATCGAACACATATATATGAGGGATTTCGTTAAACATTTATTAGGAATGGGGCATTGGTTTGGGTTTCTATAGTTACAAAGCTTGCTATTATGGGGCAGACTGGTATTAGTGTTGGAGTTATTTTTTTATGTGTGCTTTCAATATTTTACTGTTATGTACTTTAATTATTTTTTCTAGATTGTTGGAGCAGCTATAGCTTAGTTTTATTGTATTCCTACTGACTACTTTGCTTAGGGGGATACTTTTGGGAAAATGCTTATCTATTAGTTTAAGAAATTTATGTCCCAGTTTAAAGTTAACTGATTAAAAGGAGGGTTATATTATCTAATATTCCTGTTTTTCTTTTTTAGGCCTTGAATTTTCCACAAAGTTAATATTGAATGATTGATATCCACTGTCTAAGAATTGTATCGTAAATTATATTGTGTTTGCCAAAACTTTCTTTATTTGAGGAGTGTGTGTTAATGCAGCGTTCCACTGATGATTAGATATGCATGATAATGGATGGTGGGTGATGAGAATTGGTGATATATATATATGGGTGATTAGAATTGGGGCTTTATCTCTCTCTCTCTCTCTATATATATATATATATATATGTGGGTGATTAAAATTGGGTTCTATATATGGGTGATTAAAATTGGGTTCTATATATGGGTGATTAAAAGTGGGTTCTATATATGGGTGATTAAAAGTGGGGTTCATATATATATATATATATGGGTGATTAGAATTGGGTTATATATATATATATTCTTTTATGCCAATTTGCCCACATACACACACACATATATATATATATATTTTCATGTATGAAAAACAAAAAAAATATAAATAAAAATCAAAACAGAAACAATAGAGAAAATCATAGTACCATACCAGTTTCTGTATAGCCTATTTCGATGATGATTTTAATCCATCTATCTGATTAATGTGCCGAAGTTGGTTCCTGAGCGGAACAGTTATTTCAGTCACGCCGACTTCGAAGATTCGTGAAGTTTTGTGATGTCTTCACTCTTCAGGGATTTTGTTTCACTGCTATAATGAGCACGTTATGACAAAAAAGCTGCTTGCCAAAACTGCCTTTCTACCAGTAAATTACTGAAATAAGACCCAGTAATTTTGGAACTAACCATCATAACAGTTATATATATATATATATATATAAGAACGGAACACACATCGCTTACTTTCAGCCTGGAATTCGATCACGCTTGTCTCTTCAGACAAGGAAGTAAGTGGTGTATACACAATTCTTTGACGTATTGTTACCTCTGCTTATTCAGTTCACTAGTTTTGATTGTGCATTGAGTACTTTTTTGATCTACTATCTGCTGGTCAAAACAGCAACTATTTTACTAGGATATATGGCAGCCAATGAATGTCTGTTACGTTTAATCATGACCCGTTCTAAACGTCGTATTTTGACCGTAGCTCCAGGTGAAAATGAAGTTACAAATTCTTCAAAATTTGGATATTGTTTTATTATGCTGGTTCTAAATTTTCGGCTTCCATGAGCCATCTTCAGTGAGCTCACATGAGCTTAGAACCAGCATAATAAAAATAACAAAACGTTTCAGTTTTTGTCGTTATTTTTACCTGAAATTAAAGCCAAAATACGGTGTTAAGAACGGCTAATAATTAAACATAATAGACATCATTGTCTGTTATATTTAACAGTATATGTTTAGAAAATTATCTGCTGCCTTGATACGAAATATAAGATAATAATTAAATAGATTAAAAATACATATATTAACAAATAATAATTAACTAATAAACTCTGAAAAAACTTATAACCACAAAACAAGTAAATCTACGAATTATCATCAAAAGCGAATAATTAATGAATACCGAATAACATAAGTAATTAAAAATAAATGATTTAAACGTTAACAATCAAACCTCTTCAATAGCTATACCGCAAAAGTCTTCTGGCCGATAATTATTTCTCCTTAACAGTCTTTCAATCAAATGCCATTCGTGATATACGCTTTGGGCGATCATGTCTCGAAAGAGACATGACTGACTGGGCAGAAGATTATCCCGCAGTAGGTTGCCATTGCTTTCTGTGGTAGACTGGTTGACAACCAAGGCCATAGAACCAAATATGTTCTATTATTTAACACATAACTGAAGGGAAAAGACGGATTAATACCTTTCCAAGGGTTAACTGGAATTCGAACACGGCTCTTTAGAATACTTTAAATATAACCGCCTCGCTTATCCAACAGCAGTTAGGATAACAAAATAAAACAAAAATATATGACTTCGTTGACCAAATGTCATTGAATAGCACATATAATTAAGTTAAGCTACCAGCCAATATCCATACAGCCAGTACTCAATTGCGACCTCAATATCGACCTTATATTGATATTTACACACGGTCTATCCTTGATATTGACCACTTTTAGCAATAAATATACCATAACTTAAAACTATATATATGTGTGCGTGTGTATGCAATGGATTAGTGCTAAAAAGTACTCTAAACCAAATGTTTTTCATTTCCACATGGTTTGTTAAATAGCAATTTTGAAATATTAAACCTAATATGACACACACGTAAGTGATTGTGTGTGTGAATATTGAGAAGTTGTTTACCATTCAAGCTAATTACTATGTTTACATTTACCTATTTTTGAATATCTACCCATCTGAATATATTTAAACAACTTAATAATTTAATATATAAATATAAACGTACGTAAATATTATTGTTTGAAATATGTGTTTATCCGACAGTTGAAATACCATAAGGCACTTTCTTTTTTAATTCAATCAACGTTTCTCGTTTCAAAACCAGATTTTCATTTACGGACTTTTCGTATTCTCTCAGCGTACTATACAGATACTTACGGGTATCGAGTACTTTGCTTTACTTCTGGGCAATGACCCTGTGATTTTACTGTCCTAATGCCTGTAATAGTCATTAAATAATAGATCTTCTCACTAGCGTTATTTATTTTCTAGCCAGGCTAGTTGAACTACCGACCCTTTCAACTAACATTGATCTTTCTCAGCGCACAGACTGGCAGTCCGGTCTCGGCTGTCGTAAATTTGATACTCTAGCGAGTAGATAGTCGAACGAAGCGTAGCATATGGTCATTAATGTATATCAGAGTGGATCAAATTATAACAATATGTTCTCGGATCAGATTTAATTCTCTCGAGAGCTTATTATGTGCATATTGCGTCGAACATTTGGAACGAGCGTCAAGACAAATGAAAGAGAAAAGGCGAGAAAACGATAGAACGCAAAGACGCACATATGGGAGAGAACATAATCTTTGCTAACAAATGATCATATTTCTTTAGTTTTTGTTTTTCATTCTTTTTCGCTTCGTTTATAAATGGGTTTGCTGAGAGCAATGGGGGTGCAGGTTAAAAGAAACAAAGGTTGAGAGAGAAAGAAAGAAAGACATATCCAAGGAAAGAATGTTACATAAAAAAGAAAGAAAAATCAAAGAAGCAGCGAGTAATGGTTTGAATAATTTGCTTTATTTTATCTTTGTCTTTCTTTATAAGCTTTTTCTAATTTCTCGTTGAATTATTTTTTCTAAATTTTTATACTTTTTCTTTTCGCTAATACTTAGTCATTTTTTTTTCATCTAAGTTCTTCTCAATCTCTCTTCTAATTTCGTTTTTCTTTTATTATTTCTTATTGTTTCTCCATGTTTCTATTTTCCTTTACACAGGTTAATTCTTTTCTTCGGCTTTCACTGTCATATTTGATTACTTTTTCTTCCTTCTTTTTACTGTATTTCATGTTTCTTCTCCATTTCATATTTTCATTGACATCATTAAATATTGTTTATTTTTTTCAATTTCTTTTTCTTCTTGACCGCAATTAAACTTCTCTTTTAATCATTTAATAGATATTTAAAAATACATTGTGTACCATTCAACAAATTCGTTAAATGTTTATCAACATAAAATAGTAATTATGTTGGCTTTTCCAGTCTTTTTCGTGTTCATATTTCGAGAGATTTTTAAAATCAAATTCTTTTCTAACTGGAGAAAGGTTATCTGGATGTAAGACATTCGGAATTTTATCATTTTTCTCTTTACCCAACGTCCCCAGATTCGCATGTTTTTTTTCTACTTATCGTTTGAAGATATTAAAGAAATTGTAGTGAGAGAGAAACTGTAAGTGGAAATTAAATATATTAAGTGAGAACAAGCCAACGTGAATACAAAAGAAAATCGGGCGAGCAAAAAATAAAGATGAACGCCACAGATGTTGATAATGTTGGAGAAAGAAAGAAATTAAGGTTTTTTTCCATCGCTGTATTTTGGATTTGAAATTCAACGGAGGAAATTAAATTTTCTCCTGACAAGATTCGTGCACTTAAAATTTAAAGTCTACAATAGCCGCGAACAACGATAATCAATTAACTCTAACGTTATATTTCTTCCTCAATTAAAAGTAGAAAAAATTGATAACTAGATATGCTTGTGCCGGATTTGAAGGTTAAATAACGAACATAATTCCCAAAAAATGGTCTAGCTTCATATCTCCACTAACTCAAAAATGATATTATTTACTGATATTGCTATTTCTTTTCATCTCCATCGTCACTCCCTCATTGTCAGCCTATGAACATTTCAGCTCATCTGTGTACTGTATTTCTTTCTTTTTATTGCCGTACATGATACACGTTTGGGCAATCATGTCTTGAAAAAAGTCATGACTGACTAGACAAAAGATTTTCCCACGGTAGATTGCCATTACCTTTTCCGGTAGACTAGTTGCCAACCAAAGCTCTAGAACCCAATATGTCTTGTTATTTAATCCATAGCTATAGAGTACAGACAGATTAATACCTTTTCGCAAAAAATCTTTAAAGAGGTATGAAGTACATAAAAACGATTTTTAAGAGAACTTAATGATATTTAATGATCAATGTAAATCTACTTCCTTTTCAAAATGCTAACGTCATCATAATTAACCAAGTCGATTTTGATGACAATGGAAGGAACGTAGAATGTTTTTGCAGTTATTAGTAGGCAATAAAACTATTGGACTCTTCAAGATTTCTAATGGTTTCGAAATAAATGGACATTACTTGTACAAATTGATTACAAAACAAAGCTTTAAGCAAGATTGTATATTCAGACAAGACAATGTGTCTTCTAAACCTGCAAATCTTAATACTGCACGCATTTGACGACAATGTTCCAAAGATACAACATCAATAACATTTTTCTTTTTAATCATATCACCCCAAGCAAGGCGGTAACGCCACTGATGCGCAGGGGGCTACGTAAGGGTAAAAAGAATGGAAAAGAGACAGCCGGAAACCACATCCTAAACAGGAAACAAGGGATGAGCCTCTTCACCTGTTCAATACATGTGGGTGGAGTGTGAACCGGGCGATAGTTTAGTCTATCTACTCCAATTGAAAAAAAAATAATAAAGGAAAAGAGTGAAAAGATTGGAAAAGAGAAAACCGGAAACCGCATCCTAAACAGGAAACAAGGGATGAGCCTCTTCACCTGTTCAATAGATGTGGGTGGAGTGTGAACCGGGCAATAGTTCAGTCTATCTACTCCAATTGAAAAAAAAATAATAAAGGAAAAGAGTGAAAAGATTGGAAAAGAGAAAACCGGAAACCGCATCCTAAACAGGAAACAAGGGATGAGCCTCTTCACCTGTTCAACAGATGTGGGTGGAATGTGAACCGGGCGATAGTTTAGTCTGTTTCCAGATATTCGTCCAATAAATGCCCTGTAGTCGCTAATTAAAAGAGATATATATCAGAATAGAAAGCAGTATTTAAACAAAGATATGCGAAAACTAACAACAACCGCTCTAAGAAATTTTTAAGTTTGAAATTATCATCCACATGAATAGATGTACGTTTTACTTCACAAGTTGTATTGTTCATATAAATACTCATATACTACATAATTATATACGAATATTGAAGAATAAACTGAAGATTTTCACTTAGTTTGTTTAGTTAAATTGCGTATTATATTTGTTCCTTCAGCATTGTAGACACTACTGAGGAGTGCAAGTGGCAGCAATATGAGTTTTTGTTTATATAGAAAGGCTGTTTAAAAGGCTAAAAAGGTACACACCATAAAACATCACTCAATATGTCCCGGGTCTGACATATACATGGCGCCACTAATATAAAAATTCATATCATTTTTATGAAGTACTAACCTTCAAATAATACCTGAAAATATTTCGGCCTAATTGAATTACGATATTACAAATTACAGTAATTTAATTGAAGCTACTATTGCAAATTTTCAAAACTGAATTTCGTGTGTTAATTAATCATTGCTTTCTGATTGGAAATAAAATGTTCAAGCAAAGCAATGGCTTGATAACTGTTATTTTGATTCTGCCTCGTCGGAAACAATGGTTAAGAGGTTGCATGCTGACTTTAACGCAGTTGTACAGAGACAAATGCTGCTGAACGCTCAAGTCGCCCCAAATCGGCAGTTGTTCGGGAAAACACAAACACATACACAAAAAAATAACAACCTTTTGAGCCGATCGTAAAATCGGCTGTTGTTCAGAAGAACACCAATAAAAATCGACAAACTCGTTTTGACCGATAGTAAATTGGAGTTGCGTTAACTAGCAGAAGTGAAGATATCAGGAAGCATATTATTCATCATTTTGCACAAATATTTATTAATGAGAAAGTGGTTTTCAAAGTGGATGCCGCGTTTGCTCACAGTCGATCAAAAACAATAACGCGTCAAAGATTCAGAGCGTTGTTTGCAACTGTTTTAACGCAACAAAGAGTTTTTGCGTAAATATGGGACAATGCATGAATCCATTTTACTTTGGAGTCAAATCGGCAGTCAACTGAGTGGACAGCGGCAAGCGAAAGCCGGCCAGAGCAACAAAAGACGCAAACATCAGCAGTCAAGGTTTTGGTCTCCGTATTTTGCTGATCGATTACCTTAAGAAAAGAAGAAACATCAATAGCGACTATTATATAGCATTACTCATGCGTTTGCAAGAAGAAATCACCAAAAAATGGCAACAAATGAAGAAGAAAAGTGAGCTTTCACCAAGACATTGCACCGTGTTACAAGTCTATCGCAACGATGGCAAAGCTACTTGAAATGCAATTCGAATTGTTTCCGCATCCACCCTATTCTCTAGATCTGGCCTTCATCGACAACTGGCCGTTTGCAGACCTCATAACAATGCTCTATGGAATGAGATTTGGCTCCAGCGAAGAACTGATATCACAAATTGAGGCTTAAAACAAATTGTTATACAAAAATGGCATCGAATTGTTAGAGAAACACTGGACTCAGTGTATCAACCTAGGAGACTCTGTTAATGAATAAAGTCGAATTTTACCTAAAAGTTGTTATTTTAATAGTTATGTTTGTGATTTATTCAGTGATGTAACCGGTTTTGTAAACTGTTTTTCTTTACAGTACTCATTGTACGCAAGCGGTCTTCTATCTAAGTAGGTACGACACTGATTAACTTTGGGGATCAACCACCTGTTTTCTGAGCGATGTTTACCGTGTGTATGTCTCTCTCTCTCTCTCTCACACACACACACACACACACATATATATATTATAAATATGTAATCAATTCACCTCAAGAAAAACCATAATGCAACTGAGATTCAATTATTGAAAAGAAAATTATAAGATTAGAAGGCATCGGAAACCTAATTCCAAAAGGGAAAAAGAATAAACCCGTATTCCTGTTCATAAACCGGAGAGAAGTGTGAACAGGGCGATAGAATTTATGTGCTCCAATAAACACACACGCACACATATATATATACATAAATACACACACTGCACATCATGATATTACCACACAAGACATAGTGTTATATAGAGATGATAGTCTTATGTTAGTATAAAATTCTACACATCTTAAAACAGAGAAAATAAGAAAACTTATCTACAGTGAATTCAAAAGTTTAAATATAAATGTAATAGTCAACATTAATTTAAAAGTAGTAAACTTCCTCGATGTAACACTTGACTTACTAAATAATAATTACCAAACATATATAAAACCCAAAGAATATCCATTATACATCCACCCAAAGTCAAATCACCCCCAAGAATAATCAAACATATACCCTCCTCCATAGAATATAGAATTAGTAAAACCTCTTCCAGTGAAGAAATATTGAACAAACATAAGTCTTCACAATAAGTCTCTAAAAATAGTGGCTACAAAAACCAAGACATCATGTATATAACAAATTATAACCATAATAGGAAAAATAGAAATAGAAAAATCATTTGGTATACACCTCCTTTCAACTAAATGGTAAACACCAAGTTAGGCTAAAAGTTCCTCAATTTAATTAAAAAACACTTCTCCACTAACAACCCTTTAAGTAAAATTGTTAACAAAAATACACTTAAACTAAGTTATAGTTGCACAAATAACCTTGAAAAATCATTACAAATCATAATAAATATATCTTAAATCAGCACTTTGATCAAAATAAAAATAGCTACCAAAATAATAAAGAGAACAACACAAACCTATGCAATTGTAGAAACCCCAATAATTGCACACTACAAAATAGGTGTAAAATAAATTCAATTGTTCAATGCAATATCACATCAATTGAAAACATAACTGTAAATAAAGCCTGCTTCAGATCTACAAAGAACGTCTTTCAGCAACGCTGGTATATGCACTTAACTTCATTTAAAAACAGCATGTATCAAAACCAAATATCACAAAAAAGAAACCTAAAGTAAAATGGAAAATCCAGGAAAAGACTAGAACCTGTAACTCGCTGAAGGACATATGTCTTTTATGCCGGAGTAAAAAGCTGCACATTCTAAGGTACCCCAACGATGGCGAACTATTGAACTGTAAGGATGAATTAGCAGTGTTATGTAAACATCGAAAATATTTTTCGTTAAAATTTAATTAGCCAAAAGGGATTTGTTAAATCTCGTGCTCTAATATAAAAATCAACTTACAGTTAAAATTATTTACCTATTTGAAGTATTATGTGGCCCCACCTCATTCAGATAAAATAATCCATGCTTAATCCACAAAATACAAAAAACGAATATTATATTAATAAAATAAAATAAACCCATACAACACTAAAAAGTCACTCTATTTCATCCACTCATAGATAGTAGTAAAATAAAAAGTGTCTACCCTATTTTAAAACACCCAACATCCAAATATAAGAATTACTTAGACAAAACTAAAACGAGACTTGTCCAAAACTAAACTACCCCGCCCACCTCTCCTAATCAAAAGCTATATGTATATGATTAAAAATTGCCGACGGACCGGCTTAGACATACTACATTCCCATCCCACACATCACTTACATTCCCACCATTTCTTTTCATTTCCACTAATCACCAGAAGAAGGGCGGTTGTGTTCTGAAATATAATTTTTGTGTAGTGATACGATGCTTTTATAAACCATTGTAACAACTATTACAATATTAACCTCTAGTTTCTATCGAGCACTGTTTATAAAAGTAAATGCTTGAATCGTGGATTTAAAAAGCTACGTGTTCTATCACTTTCTTACAATACTATATATATATATATAAAAATGGTCGATTATTCGTTGTTTGAGCGCTCTCGTCTGCTATGGTGGCCTATCCAGTATCTTTTGCAGACCTTCTCAAGCACGTTTGTGCTTGTTTAACATTTACAAATTAAAATTGTCCTTTATTCTGCAACTGGTCTTCGTGTGTGTTTATTACTATTTCGGAGAGTGACAGCATAATCTTTTGTTATATCTAGTTTGAACAAAGAAAATACGTTCAAACACTTGATTATAATGAGCTGTGACTTTATGCTTTACCAGTCTTCGACGAATTCTGTATAGTTCCGTTTATCCAATTTTACTCAGATGTCTTGTCTCAACACGCGATTATTAATTTTTTTTAACAGTGCCACATTCTGGGATCGCAACTATAAACCTATAATATCAAAAAAACACCTTCCTGCCAAATGGAGCGAATCCCATGGTGAGAAAACAAACGTCCTCACCACGCAGCCACGCGCATCTATGTATAATTATACACCTGTCTAAGATTCATTCTCGCTATTACTTTAAAAATATGAAGATAAATAAAAATCCGTCGTATCAACCTCCACTAAATCACCCATATATAGATATAAATATAAACATTCGAGTCAGAACTTTAATTGTTGTTTCTAATGGATGAAAAATCTGTCTCTATTGTTAATGGCGTCAACCGTTCAGATAGTCTCTATATCTAACTCAAAAAAAGTGTAACAAAATTTGGTTTGAAATCGTTTGAGATGAGAAAACAAGAGTAACAAACCAATTGTGATTTTGTATATGCACCCAGTCTACAACTACCTACCTATAGATGTATTCTTATAGATGTTTGCGAAAAGGTGGATGCAATTACATTATCTATATTCTTCATATAGATATAATATCTTCATATTATAGTTTATAAATAAATAGTGAGGAATGGTATTACACGTGCATAACCATATATGTAGTCTGTAGATTAGTTAAAGCATGAAACATACTGTCGCCGTTCGGTAATGACCTCAGAGCCCACATTTATATTTTTGTATCTACATGCTCAGTATATCTAATATTGAGCACTTATATCTATAGATACAGCATATCTTAAACTATATATATTATATATATATATATATATATATATATATATATAATGGCGATTTCGGTCACTTATTAGAGTCGCAAGAGTATCACATATGCTCAAGTGACAGCAGATGTCGTATGTCTTGGGCAAGTTAGACTGATGTATTCCAGCCCTCTCCAATCCAGTTTGAATTCAGAGTTTTCCCTTCTTCTCAACCAGTTGACACTCAACGCTATGGAACCCAGTCTGTGCTGCAAGTAATCCATAGCACGGGGCAGAACAGAGGATTTAATAACTTTTCCAAGGGTATTAGCACTTAAGTGAAGCTAATGAACTCTACTGAGATTTGAACGCGGCCCACCCATTTTTCGATCCAACTCACAATTCGCATATATATATATATATATATATATAAGTTCTCTAATCTGTCCTCTACATGTATATATGTGTACTTATCCAAACTACTAACCAATCTATGGCTAAACAGACCAATACCCTTCACGGATCACCGTGTCTGTCAGTGTTAGAATGCAATGAGCAGATACGATAATTTGGAATATTCTCTTTTGAGGTGGTAAATATACCATTTACGAAACGAAGAATTTTGACGTTACATTGCCAAACACTAGCTGTCAGGCCCAGAGACTAGGTCAGAGCATTTCTGAAATGGTTTAGGCTTGGAGATTTCTCATATTGTATCAGGGTGTATATCTAACAGCAGTTGTCCAAAGAGGAAAAAACGACATTTGCTCACAAAATACTAATGGTAAATGATACGTCAGTACCAAATGTAAACGGAAGCTTCCCCCTTCAACAACAAAGGATGAAGGTAAGAATGCCAACAACCAACTCATATCCGTAACTGATAAATACATGAAAACCCTATGCTAGTCATAATACATACACTAAACAATGTTCCTAGCCGAAATCGCTTTTATGTGGATAGAAGAATGTTGGAAGTAGATATTGTATCAATGAAAGAATATCAACTGTGACAGTTTGATTGTCTCTTAAACAAGTTGAACCGCAAGCTCTTACAGTTCTATATTCTGATAAAAATGGGTAACCAGCAAGTTTGAAGAAAATAGAAGGCAAATGTTTTGGGACAAAAAAAAAAAACAACAACAACAACAACAACAAAAAAGAACAAAAGATGAATACCTTTTGTAGTAACAATGTCTAAAAGCGTAAAAGGATTTTAAAAACGGAGTTAGGATTTATTGCACATAAAAATACAATTTTGGCACGAGGCCAAAAATGGACGGTGAAAGGTCAAGGCTGTTTAGCACTTATTGGCTTATAACTAACTAATCAGATTCACAATCTAGCATATCGTTAAAATGTTCGCAGTCACCACAAGAACCCATCCATCATCTATCATTCTACCAAATACCACAGTATGACATATTCTCAGAGATCTTAAAAGAATACACCCATAACATAAAAAAAATATTTTTCAAAAACAATATCGGCAATCTGAAAAAATAAAAATAAAATTTAATTTGATTAAACTCAAACTGATAACCCTTTTGTGTCTAAATAACAGCATCCGGAAAAAATCCTAGGTGCACTTTACCTGGACTTAGTGTTTCACTCGTTTGATTCGTATAAGGCGTGAGGAAATAATTATCATGTGAAAACTTTGAGATGGTTTATCTAACGTTCTAGTACAAATCACCGGATTCTATCAGTTATGCAGAGCATATTTTTCTCGTACCATCTTGCTCAAAAAAACAGTCTAATATGATACCGGTGGCATCTACTAGTAGAGCAATGCTTTCTAACTCTGTACACATGTTGCACAGGAATTTGTTTGAAGAAGAAAAAAAAACTTCAGCCTATTGCGCTAACTAGTAAATTCTCATATCTGAAGCCCATTGAGAATTTATGAGATATGCGCAATCGATAACTTCTCTGAAGAATAATTACCGTGTAAAGAACAAAAGTTAAAAAAAAAAACTTCATTTTAAAAATTTATCACGAGATCTGAGAGGAAAATCTTTGTTTTTCTAGAGTTCCAAAATCGTAATTAAAAAATTAAATAAAACAATATTTATTTAAAAAGAATTTTTTTAAAATTCTTATTAATAAAATATAATTTATTAACAAGTTTAACAAATAAAAATATTTGCTTTGAAATACCATTTTTATTTTAAATAAATAAACGGTAAATTACGTTCATCCATCTGTGGATCTGAAACCTCTATAATTCAGACCAAACATGCTCTACATAGATATATTACTTCGTTTTTTAATCATGATGATCATATAATGGAAGATATACCATTCATGTAGGACTTGATACTTCAGCTTTGGTATTTATCTTCAGATGAAAAAAATTAATTTAAAAGTTTTGATTTTAAAGTAACACAAAATTTTGTGAATTTAAAAGAATTAGTTTTAAATTCAGCTTAAAATATCTCTAAAGTTTTGTGAATTGAGAAAATCAATTTTATTTAATCAAAATGCCACCGAACCATTTTATGGTGAGATTCCGCAACGTTTATGCTTTGAGGAGCTGAACTCAGTTGAATGTGATTTGAAGAACTCAATTTTAAGCTTGAATTAGAATTTTTGCCTAAATCGGTCTTTTAGCCGAAATTCGACTTATCGCTCGAATCAGAGTTAAAATGATGTTTTGAAGTTTCATGGAGTAAATTGACAGAGTTAGTTATTTCTTAAGAATTACCATTGCTATTTTCTAAGTCGGACCAGAGGTCATTTGAATCTGAACCAGAGGACCAATTAACCATACACAGTCTTTTTCTTCTTTTATGTGCCATGTCCTTTTGAGGACGGAGGTGATTATGGATTTCCACGTCTCGCTATTCCTGGTGGCTTTTAGCACACTTTCTCCTGTTACTCCACGCAACCCTCCTTCCGCCATACACCTTATCAGGTCATTCAAATGTGTTATTTGCTGCTTTCTCGTGTCTCTTTTTTCCTCAATCTGGCCTGTTAGTATCAGGTTCACCAAGCTCTCCTTTCTCATTGCATGTCCCAAGAACTTTGGCTATCTCATCATTTTCCTTGTCATTTCCATCCATTTCAAAACATCATCATTGCTCACCTGCTCAATCCATGATATTCGTAGCATCCTTCTGTAGAACTACATTTCAGTTGCTTCAAGTTTTTCTTTCATCTTCGATGATATTGTCCTGCATTCATTGCTGTATTGAAAACTGACATCACATAGCAATCTAGTACTCTCTTCTTTGATTCTAGCGAGATTGTCTTGTTTCTTAATACTTTACTAAACTTCTGGAATGCTTCCTTTTCCATGCCAATTCGCCTCCGATCTCTGTGTCACACTTTCCGTCTTCTGTTAGAACGCTTTCCAGGTATTTAAATTTTTGTACCTGCTTGATTTTAGTATCCCCCACCAGTATTTGGCATATTGGGTTGCTCTTTTTACTTTTGACCATGCATTCTATTTTCTTGCAGGTTATTTGTAGTTCATTTTTATCACTCTTCAGCTACCTTCTGTAGGAGGTATAGTAGTTTCCTTTCCGTGTTTGCTATCGGCACTGTATCATCTGAGTACCTTATGTTGTTTAAATTGTAGCCTATGATGACGAATTCTGGCATAACTTCTAGGGCACTCGGAATAGTCTCGCTGTTCAAGTTGAACAGATCCGGTGAAAAGAGACATATTTTTCTTAAGCCACTTTTTATCCTTGTATATCTGCTAAATTCTCTACCTGTCCGAATGCAGGCGGTTTGCTGTCAGTAAAGATTCTTGATTACTCTAAAGTCTTTCCCAAATATGTCGAGACTGCTGAGCATCTCCAATTCTTTGTGACATATCCGCAGTAGCTAGCTTAAAGATCGTCTTTTAAGCTAGTTTTTAATAAATTATTTAAGACATCTAATGTTATATGTTAATTGATCTCAACAAGTTACAAAAATTGAGATGCCAAATATTTGCATCATGACGACAACCGTTTTTTTCCACAATTCCATTATTGTCAAAATATATGAAGAAGTGGGACAAAAAAATAAACCGAAAATAGATAATCTTAAAAAAAAGAATGAACTCAAACTTGATTGTAAAACCTACTTTCTAAAACTTCATAGGTTGATAAACTCTTCACATACCTAAAATATAACTTCCGGGTAAAAATATAAATGAGCGCAACTTATGGAGCCAGTCATATAAATTTCGACTGCTGAAGCCTTTGAATAGTTTGAATTTTTCACCCAAGTCGTATGCCTGTGGAGCGAAAATTCAACCATCTTTGTGAACAGTTATATTACACAACAGTTATTCAACACTACGGTTGATGGTTATATCTCAAGTGTGTCTATTCGTTACAAGCCATAAAAACGACCACAATCTCCCACCTGCTTATCGCCACTCTTCAACACTGAACAATAACTGCTTCAGATACAATCAAGATAAAACTAACAACATCTTTCTACTATTTACCAGTAAATATGTCAAGAAATGAAATAGACGAACGGTACAACAAGTCCTGGTTGCTGACCAACACATAGTAAAAAGGTGTGCCACATGTATACATAATTTACAAAAATAGTCACCAGCCATTTAATCTTCCTTTACGTTCTGGTATTTCTTTTTTGATACTTAAATTTTATGAACTTCTAATAGATTTTTCAACTTTCATTTGTTATTTATTTTCTATTGCTTTGAAAAACCGTTCATGTTTTACAATTTTTGCAGATATCTTCAAAATAGGTTCGTAATTAATTCGCTATAGATCGTCTATGAACTAATTATGTAGTTACATAGATAACCAACATATTAATAGAAAGTTATCATTAAGACTTGGTTCATCAATATATAAAATATACACATGCCATATGTCTCTCATGGTTTAATAGAAGGAAGGTCATATTTCTGAGTATATATTTTTATACATATATGCAATTTTTACACAAATACTGTACGTACATAAAATCCATTTCTGACAATATATATTTATGTAAAAGTTTTCAATTCGATTGTAAAATGTAACAAAATGTAGCTAATAAGAACTTCACAGTTCACTGTAGAAAGAATGTTAATGTATATTGATCTATAATTTTTAACGTGAAAATTTCGATTTATGTGAGTAACATTCATCAGTTAATTTGCTTTTAATCATTTTACCGGATGCAAATTGATAAAAAGATGCAAGATGTTGCTGAGAGCGAAAGAAACAATAAGGACAATTGTTACGCCTAGCGAATGCTGGTTCCAGTTATATCGACGAACAGACAAACACCATGTATATATATATATATATATATATATAAATATAAGTTATATTTTTATTAATGACGATGAACCGTGTAGCCTAGGGAACAGAGAGTGAGAGAGCGCGCTTCTAATGCGTTGACGGGAGTGTCTCTCTTCACCGGCCGATCTCTCTCGCTCCTCTACTACTACTCTGGTCTGTCTGTCTGGTGAATCCGTGCGCCGAGGTCTTTTTATAATCTCCAGTACCGGAACTTTTTCTTCCGGTTTTTTTTGCCTCGCCCACGCACGCCACGTAATTCTCAGAGACACCTGTTCTGTTTGCCTCTGTAGCCATTTCCGCTACTGCCGGAAATAAGGTCAAACAAACATCCGTTCCTTTCAACGACCGGAAACACCCCCGCTTGCATCAGCCTTTCTCGGGTGGGGCCAGATTGTTATATTACACAATAAAATAAAAATATTTAAAGAAACGGGAGATGACGATAGACATTGACTTAACATTTTCGAAGATTATTTCTGACGAAGAAATTTCTCCAAGTGCGGAAGTGCGATGCATGAAACTGCTAACAGGAAACACCCGCTTACAACCATTAATGTGAACAGTGAAACTGAGAAACCTAGTTACCAATATTGTAGTAATAACGACTAACAATAAAAAAAGCTATAATAAATAAGTAAACTTAACAAAAAATACTATAAATAGCCAAAATGTGCATTCGGAACAACAATTATTCCACTCAGTAACCATTAGAATAACTCGAAATACAACCGTTACTGCCCACCAAAATAACCGTTAGAATAATACAATGACAACCCACAATGCATCAATGACCTGTATATATAACTAATCGAGAAAAACCAACAAACATTGCCTGATAATTGCGTTTAGCATGAAACAAACTTTTGTCTCTGAGTATTGACTTCAAAATTCACTTTTACATTTACATGCGTTCTATGCTGATTTTGAGTAATTTAACACATAAAAATCAGTCAATTAAGTGCAATATGTGACACACATTTGGGCGATCCTGTCTCGAAGGAGACATGACTGACTGGGCTAAAGATTATCCCACAGCAGGTTACTATTACTTTCTGCCGTAGACTGGTTGCCAGCCAATGGCATAACACCCAATCTGTTATTTAACCCATAACTGGAGGGTAGAGAAGGATTAATACCCAAGAGTATTTGTGCATAAGTGAATGTAAGGAATTCAATTGAAATTCGAACTCGGCTCCCGGAATTCTCGTTCCGAGTCGATAACCACTTCACCACAGCGCACATCCAATAAATATAGCTTACTTAAAAACGTATGTATGTATGTATGTATGTATGTATGTATGTATGTATGTATGTATGTATGTATGTATGTATGCGCACTGCATAGTGACTGTTAATTTCACTTCATGCCAGTTTACACCATAAAACTCAGTTCTCATGTTGTTATCAGCAGGCATACTTTATTGAGGTCAGCAGACACTCTATCCCTGACAATGAGCATTCAGTCCTCATCAAAATGTAACATCTTTAAAAAATATATTTATATACACAGATAATAAAATATATATCTTTAAATGATTTAACTTACGAATTAAAATTTCGTAAATACAACGTCCCGCTCGTTAAGTCCATTTAAATCTACTTAATCTATTGATACATCTCTTCAGCGTAAAGGATTGCCTTAAACAGCAAACAGACCATAGCCATTCGATGATGACATCAGTCATTACTTATATATACACGCGCGTGCGCCCACACACAATCCTGGATTCTGAGCACTTTTACCCATGAATATAACATAGTTTAAAACTATTATGTATATTTATGTAAGGTTGTTTTTAAATAAGAAAGGTTCTAGATCCTTTCATACAAACGCAGGCGTCCCTCAATACTATCTTAGTAATTCGGCTTTTTCTAATCTTCATCTCTATGCAGTTGACACCGCCATTTACGGCCTGTTTGTAAGGAATCTAGCAAGGAAGAAAAGTTAAACCTGATTGCTGCATTTCAAGAGGATTTCAATCTGTGATTGAATAGGGTGAAAAATTGCTAATAATACGAATGCCTTTAAAAGTAAGCTGTTCTCTTTTAACCACCATAAAGATACATTCCTGTTTACCATCACAATGGATGACGCTAGACCACAAGGGAGCAACGCACTGCGCCTCCTTGGTAACACTGTCACGAAAGATTTCAAATGGAATGACGACATTGAATCCCTAGTTATATCTACTGCTAGAAAAGTTGGCTCACTGTGTCAGTCCAGGAAGTTTTTCTCGTCATAATCTATTTTGCACATTTAGAAATTTACCATTAGTTCCTGCCTTAAATACTGTTCGTATATTTGGTTGGGTGCTTCTACTGTTTCTCTTCAGATTCTCGACAGAATCCAAAAGGAGGGACTTATTACTTACACGCCCAACTGAGTTTGAATTTATAGTTGTTTTTTCTTAGACAGTTTGCTAACCATGTTTGGAGAACATCTTCAGTCCTGCTATTAATTAATACTTAGAGGTGGAGAAATGAAGGATTCATACTTTCCAATTTGTATTTATGTGAACGCAAACAAAACGGCCTTGATACAACTCACATGTCACTGTTTTACGAACACAACAATTATGTCAAGTACAGTCTAGTCAAAATTCAGGAAACTAGCCCACTTACTCGTCCCAGTAACGGTGGTGTTCAAGACTAGATACCTGGCTACAGCCAGTGAATTTTTTCACAGCATGGCAACAGACAAACAGATAGGAAAATTCATTAAAACCCAACCTCGAGACAGCAGTAACTATTTACATGTGTTTATTGCAAAACCGCAGCCCTAAGAAGAAGCTCCAGTTCTGTCGAGGTTCATATTTCTTTATCTTCTGTCTGTTCGTCTACTTATTACAGCTAAGAATTTTTACCTACCTTTTATCTACTTTAAGTTCGTACTCTCTTTTCGTGTTCTTATCTTCTTTCTCCCCTAATCGACCAAATTTCCCTTCCTCATACCGAAGTATTTCTAATGTTCGCACAAGTCCTTATCTGCCTCATCACGCTGAGGGAAGCGGCCATTATAAAATTCCTCGCGATAATCTTATTTGGCTTGCTTTCCTCGATTTGGCTGATTATCAAGCACCTGACCATGGAAGTTCCCAACGTTTGTTATTTATGGAACTCAATTGGACACGAGTGGAAGTTTCCTGGTATTCTGCAGGTGCGATCACGTAAACAAGAAAGTGTCAGAGTCGATTAGGAGACAACACAGTGTAATTTAATTTCGGGACCCAGGGGCTTAAATGTGGATGCGCGATCTAATCTACGCTATTTAGTGGAAACAATACTAGTGACGAAGATTTTATCGCATTTGCACACATAAAAATACAGAAACATTAAGAGAACATTGTCAGATATTCAAACATAACAGCAGAAGCAAGTGTACGGATTTGTTTAGAAATAAAACACAAAAAAAGGAAAAAAAATCAATTTAACACTAATAAAAAAAAAAACGCATAATCTTTTTTTTTTTTTCATTATTATGAAAATGAGAAAATCTACAGACAACTGCATATACCTCCTGACAGGATGCCTAACGATAACACAAATGTACAACTACATACTGAATATATTATCGATCAGCAAAAAGAGACAAATTTATATATATGTATTAATCCGATATATTACAACATCAAAACAAAAGTTCAATAAAAAGTATCAAATGTTCTGTAGCCGTAACAGCAGTTTCATGTTTAGGATAGAATGAACCGATCCCACTTCAAGCTGCTTTGAAATACAGTTTTTCCCCTCAAGTCCGGATTCATCACTGCGTTTAATAGACTGTTAGTGGAGTGAGTTGCATACTTATATGTTTAAAACTATTCTTTGGCTTCAATTTAAACTCGACGACGCGTACATATCTCTCTTTCTATCTATTTGAATGTCGAATATATATATATATATATATATATATATATATATATATATATATATATAGTCATCTACGTACAGGCCTGTTTCACTGTATCACAGCCCATCAGTGTGGATAGACATTCACTTCACTCTGGGCGAAACTCGACCGATTTTTTGTCAGTCGGAGTCGCTAACCTGTAAGTCTTAGTCACATGGAATGAGAGAAGGGAGATATTACCGTGTTATATATAAGCGCGGTATACCCACGCCAGTCACTAAAAGTACTCAGTTAATGCTGAAAAGTAATACATAAATTGCGTAAGTGGTAACTGATTTTCTTTCAAATTTTCCTCTCTAGATTACTCAATCGTAATGAGAGCATATAATATATATATATATATATATATATATATATATATATAGTGTCATTTTTTTAAAATTCTTTATCCTAAATTTTTTTATTCATGATGTTATCTTTTAAAAATGTATATTGCTGTGCTTTTTGTAATCTGAAGCTTTGTACTATATATATATATATATATATACACACACACACACACACACACACAAGGACTCATTTTACTTTATAATCACGGACATTAATCTGTACAAATATGTAAAAATAGACATTTACTCTGACAGTAATATTTTTAGGTCACACAAATGCTTATATTTAGGATATACACAAATCTATAGACATAGGTAACAGCATATAATCATATATATCTTCATACCACCGCAAATATATGTCTGAGAGAGAAAGGGATAAACAAAAACAAAACGTGTTACACCTTTTATCGAACATTGCTTGATGTTTCCTGATCTTTATATGCCATATATGTTTTTTGTAAAAAAGGGACGCAACAATATTGATGTCTGACACTACAATAATTCAAAGTTCGAAAAATTCATTTAATAAATTAAATCGAACTCGGCTCCCCGAATTCTCGTTCCGAGTCGATAACCACTTCACCACATCGCACATCCAATAAATATAGCTTACCTTAAAAACTTATGTATGTATGTAATTGGAATGATGAAGAAGAATGAAAAATTGACATTCCTATAAAGAAATATGTAGCAAGAAAAAATCGAAGTCTAGCAGGAATAAGAAAATAGAAAACAGACGAAGAAGAACAACAATGAATGAAAGAAAGAAATTTATACTAGAAATGTAAAAAAATATATATGTAAAAAAAAACAGTTGTTGAAATTTAAAACAAATGTCTATGTTAAAGTCATTTTCTAGAAGTATAACAAATATTGTGAGCATATCTCTCTGTTGTTGTTACCTTTCTAAGTAGGTTGATTTTTCGATGCTATTTCAAGCCAGGGGATTGATATTAGAGATTAGGACAATAATCCGGTTGTATATAGCGAAAATAATTATGTTGATGGCCACATCACTGAAGTTAATTAACGTCGAAACTGGTTAGTACCTTGATGGCTGATCGTTTCAGAATATATGTGCGGTTTGTGTAATGGAAAATAGCACGCAAGAGCCGAATTACATATCCTGTTGTGTTCGTGATAAAGTATTAGTGAACAAACTTAGTAAAAAGGGAGATAAAAAAGACATTCGGAAGTCGCATGATTCATGGAAGGAAAGTCATCTTCCCAATGATTAAAATAAATATCAAAATTTCAATCATCCGAAGAACCGCTGATACTTTGGGAATATGGCAATAAATATGAAGAAAACAGTCTAAACAATATAAACAATGTAAATAATTACAATATATTCATCTCAAAATATAGACAAATATCTGGGGGTGTTTTAACAAAGAACTGAAAGTGTTACACTGAAGTCCAATTCTGAATTAGGATAGGGGTTGTGAAATATGACTTTTAAAGCTAATCAAAGAAACAAAAAATGTTAAAATCAAAGAATGCGTACCGAACTATTATGTCATATGAGTCTTCCTATAGGCAGCGAAAACTAGAAAGTCTAATAGATGAAGAAGTGATTTGAACAAAGTGAAAGGTGGTTCTGTAGAAGGATACTGTGAATAACATTATCTGAACATGCGAAAAGACAGTTAAAAAATTATAGGGCAGATAATGTGGAAAGAGAACTTTGAAAATTTGTTACTCACAAGACATACTGAATGCAAGTATCAGAAAAGCAACACGTAATTTACTGAGCGGGTTTGAGTAAATGGATGGCGAACAGTGGTGCAGTTGATATCGGCTCGGAACAAAAAATCGAAGGGCCGAGTTTAAATATTAGTTGAACTCGTTGCATTCAAATACGCACAAGTACGAATCCGTCGCTTCTCTCTCCAGCTATTAAATAGCAGGACAGGTTGGATTCTATTGCCAATCAATATACCGCAGAAAGTAATGGCAACCTGCTTCGGAAAAATGTTCTGCCGAGTTAGTAATGTTGCTTTCAAGGCATCATCACCCAAGCGTGTATCATCTCTGGCACTTAGTAGAAAAACAACATAAAAGAATTAAATGTTATTCTAAAAACTCGGAAGTTTCAGTAAACCCAACAGCAAGTCTAAAAACTTAGCGAGAGTCCGTAAGTGCAGGTTGTGTGAGGAAATTGGCCATGTTGTAATTCAAAAACATTGGCCAGAATTTTTTGATGTACCCACTAATCAAGTGGACAGATGACCCTCACATTCGTCCAACTTGAATTCTTCATAACGTATATATCACTCGATTTTGTGTTCACGTGTCAAATCCACTTCAGAACTTTAACTGATTTTTTGCTTAATCTTTTAGTTCAATTATATATATATATATATATATATATATATATATATATATTAGGTGCGTGGAAAGCATTATGTTTTCAGCTTTTAGTCTGTCTGATTTATATATATAGATATAGATATGTATTAGGAGGTGTGCGTGTTTTCCGATGTGCTGGACATTTAAAGAAGATTGAAAAAGGAGCGTGAGAAATGAAAAAGACAAACAAAAGAACAATTATAGGGGGAAATATTTAGAGAAAAATTCAGATATAAAATTATATCCTCATGTTAGACTCATCTTGTAGCAGACTGTATTAGCTGCATGGAAGGAGTTGCAACAAGCAACCCAATCTCTCGGTTCTGTACTTCGCTCATATTGATGCTTGTCCAATCTCTGATAAGATGTGCAATTGATTTAAAGTATAGCTACTCGGAATGAGAAATCAGAGAACCGAGTTAATTTACGCTCAAATAATGTTTTGAAAGGCAGGGATCCCTCTCCACCCTAGTTGTGAATTAAATAAGAGGATTTTATCTGGGGAAACCATTGTGATTCCTAAAAAAGATTAATGAAAGATTCACTATGAAAATAAAATAAAATAGTTGTTTTTATAAAGCAATGTGTTTAGCTTCAAATAACACACAATAGGTTGATAAGCCATTATTTATAAGTCAAACAAACTTCTCTCTCTTCTATATATATTGTAAATTATAGTTTAGAATATGTAAAAAATATAATCTACTATAAAGTGTACATCTGGTTTTGAAATTAATAAGTCAATGTCTCATCAGATTGTGTAAAGCCCTTCACACTACCTGATGGGACATTGTCCTTTCAATGTTCAAACAAAATGTACACTTTGTAATAGATTATAATTTGTACATTTCTTAAACAATAACCTACAATAAATATTCATAGTTCTAGTTGTATATTGAACACTGTTTTAAATTAATATTTTGAACGTTGATAATATTTTCTTCGTTCCTTATTCACTTGGATATATATATATATATATATATATATATATATGTGTGTGAGTGTGTGTGTGTTTGTTTCTAATGACATCGTTTAATTAGGAATCGTTTATGATCAAATATAGCGAAAAAAGGTTTCGATGAAAGTGCACGTTTCTTTTAAAACTGAAGTGAACCTTGATTTACTGTTAGGTCTCTCATGGCTGATCGAAGTTCTTCTAATGTAAATGTGAGATCTCAGGTTAAAAGAATTCAGGTAAGATCCTGGTCGGTAATCACATTTTCCAGAATTATATTTTGATTATATGTAAATAAGATCTCTCTCATATATATATATATATATATATATAGTTATCCACAGACAGATCTGGTACGCTGTATCACATCTCATCAGTACGGTTCGACATCCGATTCCTTCTGGCCAGGATTGAAACACGACAAAATTGTCATCAGACGGCGATTCTCCCTCTGAAGTATGGGCGCTCGGTAGCAGAAGGCGGACGTCAGCGTGTTATATACAATGTAAACACACGCCATTAGCCAAGAGTGTTCAAATTCATTACAGAATGAATGATATATTTTTTTTTCTTGATTATATATAACAACCGATATATGCATGTATTCCCTTTTCATTAACTAAATGCTGGATGGAGTTTACAGCCTTTATTCTTTCTGAACCTGAGGTAGTTTACAACTAGAAGCTTATATTGAAACCAGTATTTTTTTTAATCATTTCACCCCGAGCAAGGCAGAAATGCCACTGATGAGTGGGGTGCTACATAACTGTAAAAAAATTAATTAGAAAAGAGTGAGGAGTACAAACTAGTTAGAAAGGAGCAATAGAAAGCTGAGAATGTAGGTGCAATGACAGATACATAGGTGGAGATAAAGGGAAGGATATACGGGGGTGGGGAGTATTGACATTGCATTTAAATTTCTGGAGGTTGTAGCCGTCAGGAAAGCAAGAATTTGGGAGCGAGTTCTACAGGTGGGAAGTGCGAGAGAAACTGCAGGAGTAGAATTGTTGTCTGCATTTGGCTAACCTGACTGTGAATGGGTGGGACCCAGTTGCCATCTGGTTGCACGAGTAAACACCTGTTGATGAGGCACCAGTGACTTAAGTTCGTCCGAGCAGAAGCCATGAAAGTATTTATAGAACAGACAAAGGGAGGCCACATTTCGACGCTGGGGAAGTGGCTGCAGTCGAGCCGCCAGATCAGTACCTATCACATTACAGACTTTCCTTTGGAGCCTGTCGAGAACACTGAGGAGAACGGTAGGGGCGCCTGACCATAAATGGCAGCAGTACTCCATGCACGGACGGATGGTTGTCTGTAATGGATGACAGACAACAGCTTGGTCTTAGGCGTATTGAAGTTGACAAGCCACTTCTTGCCCCAGTTCACCACAGAGTGTAGATCACGTTCAAGGTCAGCAGCTAGATTATGTTTGTCCGCCACGACAGGTTTCTTACTGGTGCGGGAGTATATTGTAGTATCATCTGCGTAGATGCCTACTTGGGACTTGATCTCATCTGGGAGGTCGTTGATGAAAATAAGGAAGAGCGTCGGGCCCAGGATAGAGCCCTGTGGGACACCAGCATTCGTGCTTTAGGATGAAGAGGCACGTCCATTCAAAACGACCTTCATTTTGCGGTTATTTTAAAAAGATTGGATTAGGTCAAGCAGGCGACCGGTAATACCATAACCGCGTAGTTTGCATAGGAGGCCAGAGTGCCAAACCCTGTCGAAAGCCTTGGAGATGTCCAGAGCAACCGCACGAGCCTCGTCAGACTCATCAAGGGCCTGGAGCATGTACTCCGTTACTGTTGTTAACAAGTCGTCCGTGGACCTGGCAAAGCGGAAGCCATATTACCTGTCAGAGAAGAGTTTGTGGGCAGTGAGATGATGAACTATTTCAGCATTGATTATGGCCTCGAATACTTTCCCGAATATCGATAGAAGACTGATAGGGCGATAGTTGGATGGGTCCAAGTGTTCACCACAATTCTTAAATACAGGAACGACTGAAGAGAACTTCCAGCATGCAGGAAGGAGAAAGGCAGTAGTTAAGCAGTTTAGAGAGGACAGGTGATAATTTTTCTAACGTATAAACGACTTGTGAGAAACAGTTCAAAATATTTAAAATAACAGGACTAAAAAAGGAAATGTTGTTTTAATAAGATCTTCAGATGTTATCTATCGAAGATGTTTTAGAATTACTTCATGCTTTAACTGGAATAGACATAAAATCTGTTTAGCGACTACTGTTCCTGAAAATGTCAACAGTTTTAAGAATTTATTACACAAGAAACTGTCTTTAGTATAATATTAAACAGTAATTATTTGTAATGCTTTCAAGATATAATTATATTTATATGAAATATTTACAATAGGTAATTTGCTAGTGGCACACTTTATGAAACTCTTATATCGTAATTATAAATCTACGCATATGATATTAAAGTTATTGATACCTAAATTTAATTTTATTCAGTATATAAAAGTTTTCATACTCCATAATATCAAGAGATGAAACATGAAATTATAGTTATTGCATAAGTAGAAAATATATCTGGAAATTTCCAAAAAGAGAACTTATAGATTAATTTAAAAAAATAAGGAAATCTTTGTCCAGATAAGTAAATTGATTTCAGAAATTTACAAATGTAAGTTTTGACAAGAGAAGATACGAAAAAAAATTATTACGTATGTATCAAGAAAGGGTTCAGAATCGCAGTTTTACACAGCCAAACATGCCCAAGTGCCAACTGCAGAAGCAACGGAATGAAATCTAATGGAGCAGGGAGCAACGCCAAAACTCTAAAAGGACAAACCTCGAATGATCCCAGCTGCAAAGTAGGATATAAGTTAAAACTAATATAAACTATATTAAATATAAACTTGATCGAGACTACAAAGAGGAACACACCGTGACATGCAAATGAGTCAATATGAAGGAAAATGTTCCATAAAATTTTTGACTTGGTGAAAAAAAGGCACCAAAAAACTTTAACGAATAGAGAGGTATACAGAACACAAAATGCAGAACGTAGAAATAAGTAGAGGTAAATAAAGAAACGGCCCCAAAAAAGTTTATTGGAAATCAAAAGGGCGAACAGTATAAGGAATGCACACTTATGTTAAAAATATTTTTATAAGCTCGGCGTTTTCTTTTTTCTGTAGTGTAATAGAGAGAGAGAGAGAGAGAGAGAAAGATTCTCAGCTCATAAGCACGGTTAGACATCTGATTGCTTTTACCCAGGATTAAAAGCCGACCGAATTGGAGTCAGTCGGCGATACCACCTTTGAGCTATGGGCTCTCGGTAGAAGGAGGCAGACTTTTAGCGTGTGATATACTATGTATACATAAGCCAGTAGTTAGAAAGTTTTAATTACTTACTGAATGAACGATGCGTAGATGCTATATATATATATATATACAAAACACTAAAATTTCTCTTCTCTGATTCCATACGCCTATGTCTTACTGGTTGGCGACTCCGACTGACACCAAATAGGTCAAGATTCGATACCGCTCAGAAGCACGTGAATGTCTAGCCAAACTGATGAACAGCGAAACATACTTCTACGTGGATGACGAATATATATATATAGATTAATCGGCATCAAAACTAACCAGGCAGTAAAGCCATTAAAGCGCAATGGTGTGAAAGTGGATACCTTAATAAATCTAATGGTCAAACAAATGAATTTATAAACCATCGACTTACTTTTCATTATAATATGCTGTTAACTTCTAATATTGAGTTTGCATCGGATTATAATCCCGTGTGAAATTTATCTTACAAAGTCGCAAGGATACTACTTTACTAATATATATATATATATATATATATATATATATATATATAAGAAAAGAAAATTAGTGTGGGGGGGGTCTTTGTGAATTTCATTCGTGTAAAATCTTGTGTAGAATAACGACGGAAGCTGATGATGGTTCGCCTGAAATAGGCCCACACTTCCGGTTTACCAATGAAATAACGTGTCTGCTTAAATTTGATTTATATTTGCTCTATATGTATTTATATACATATATATTTAGAGCTCTGTTAGAGAGTTATCCTACCACTGTATGTACAGGATACTCCTTTGGATTCTTCTATATCTACACTGCATGCCTATATATATATTTTTGTTTTTTTTCTTTTCTGCGGATACTTGACAGTTTGTTCTTGTTCCGCTGGTTTCTTTTTGTTTCTCCCCCATTATCCGACGACATATTACGTCGGATTTTAACGGATTTAGGTTCTGTTTGTTAACATTTTTTTCGAAGCTTTTACTGAGTCTAGTTTTTTATTATTATTATTATTATTATTATTATTATTATTATTATTATTATTATATATATATATATATATATATATATACACACCTGTAAATTCAGATAAAACCTAGGGGGAAAATAGCCATTTTCAAAATGTCATTTAAAGACATGTATTCTCAACCCCATATAAAGAAAGGATGGGGAAAATTCTAAGCACAGAGGTTTGCTCTAGAAAAGGAAGGATTTGGGAGATATTGCTTTTTATAGGGTTAAGCTAGCGGAATTTTGGTAGTAATTTCTTCTTTGGTAGTGGGAGATATGTGGCTTGGCCCTTGAGTTAGTAGTGGTAGTTAGTGGCGAAATACCTGCTTGGCCAAATTTCTGGTCTATATAGTGTAAAAGAAAATTTTGGACAATTCTTATTTTGGTATGTTTTGAGGATCAACGGCGACGTCATGAAAATGCATATTGTTTCTAATAAGTAGGCGTGACAAAATTCCATTAGTGTCATTCATATGAATTTATATATATATACACTAAATGGAAGAGCAAGTACTCTATAGTAATGAGCTGGAGATGATAAAGACAGACAGAAAGAAAGAAAAGAAAGTGATGTGCTAAAAACAAAGTATTTTGATCGAATTCCCTCGTTCCAAGACTCAAGTTTGCTTCGTTATTTCCCTTTATTCCTGATGGAAACATTCCAAATCTACTCGTAAGTGTCTATCTTCATTTTAGGTTTTTGTTTCTTTTCCTTCAGACATTATTGGGCTTGTGTCTTTTTAACTGTTATCTTTCGCACGGGAAAAGCTATTACAACCGGACCGGAAGTAATAACGTCATTTCCGGTTAGGTTCACATTCAACGTATATAGTCTGAACAATACAAAATGGACATTTTGGACTTTATTTCTCACCGGTTGTTTTTTTTTCTTTCTTTTTTATGCATGCATTTTTCTTTCCATTTTAGATACTGGGAGGTAGTTGAAGACGGTAGGGATTTTTCGCCTAAGAAGTTTCTGCACGACATTCTTTGAACGAAGCGATTCGACAGCCAATTGGTCAGATTAAAACGATCCCGGAACTACACTAGCCAGGTAAAAGCATTCTACGTGAAGCGATTAGACCATTCTCAAGGGAAACTTGTTTCTAGTTGGGTAGAATTAGCTGAAAACTTTGTGTTCGTCGTTATTCTCTGATAGAAAAGCAAGTTTCTTTAAAAAGGGATTGCTTCTAATAAACTATCTTTTTCATTTAAAACAAGTGGTTCATTTTATTGTCGCTTCATATTATTGTTTCATATGAGTCTGACAGATTTATATTGTAAAATATATATTTGAAATAAATCCAGTATTAAAAATATATGTATTCAGTTTCTTTTATGATATATACGATCTTTCAAACATTTCAATTATTCATTTTCTGAGAAAAATAATTTCTCTAAACCATTTATTTAAAACCTGAAAATGAAAACTACAGTAAGTCACTCTGTTTAGTTTCTCTGGTCAAAAACATTACAGAACTATGTTGGTAGTATGATAGCAGGAAGTGAACCTTAGTATTCATCTCTTGTCCCATGAATATCTTACCGAGGGTATCTGACATAAAAAGTGAGTACGGTGAAACGGAATATAAATAAACTAGCAGAATAGCTCGGCATTGCTCGGGTGTAATGAAAGCTTTAGAACTAATCCATGGTCCTGGCGCTCAGACTCTTTGGACGTTGGCACGAAACGCTAAAAAGCAATAGTTGTTTCCAGTCAAAGCGAAACCGTAAACTGAAAGAAAAATAAATGGTTGTAAATCAAATTTTGATTTCCTGGTATCGATATCAAATTCCCTGCACTATTGTAAGAACTGCAACCTTGAAACTTTTGAATATTGTTTCTTATGTAATTGTCTACGAGTGTATAAAATTTGATTAATATCGGACCACTCCTTCTATAACCCGATTGATTCGATTATCGATATTTATCGGGGCTATCTCGTCACAAAACCTAGCTAAGAACACTCGCAGACGCTTATAGTACAACTGTGTAAATTTTCAAGAAAATTGGTTCAACCGGTTCGGAGTAACAGATACACACACACACACACACACACACACACACACACACACACACACACTTTATAAATAAGTTTAGATTCGTTAATGCAGAACAAAGGTTAGGTCCTATTTTCATTCATCGACACTTGTTGAACGTTCAAAGAACCAAAGAAGTTACTGTGACTTTAGTTGTGGAGTGGGTAAGACGTTTCACCAGTATCGATGATGATATGTGTGGCAATTAGCTTTACGAAAAGCATTGCATTTAATTTTCATTTTGGCGAATCGCCATAAGCAGAAGTATTGTCGATGTGGACAGAAGTTTTTTTGCAGCTAAAATCTTGCTTAACCCCGTGCTGCTTTTCAGGTTTTATGGCTGAAAGAAGTTACAGCAGATGATTGCTTCCATACAATTTTTAGTAAATATGCATAAAAATGACAATTATTTCTTGAAAGAACGGGAGTGTAGGGAAGAAATTGAGAATTTTATATTCTAATTTTCTTTGGTTGCCTGACCGAAGATGGTAACTGACCAAAGAGAATTTATAAACTAACTTTACTAAAGTTTGATATGTTTTTAATATAAAACGAGCTGTATAGCCCGGCGTTGCTCGGCCTGTTTTTAGTGGTTATGTTGAAATGGTAAGTTCAAATGCTTATTCAAAAAGCTTCAGTATGAGATCGTCATAACGTGAAAATTGCAAAAAATGCAAAATAAGTTTTAGTTTTTGTTGCATTTGTATAACGGTATTCATGCTTGTCAATTTTGTCAATAAACGGAATGATAGTTGTACAATTATAAAAAACGAGGGAGAGCGTTACGATGACGTTTGTGAAGCAGAAGAAGTGGACGCATTGTCCCTGCAACATTGGAGGGGTTGGCACCTTGTAGGAAAGGTGAAATTTTTATGGCATATGAGGTTGAAGTTACCAAGAAGACCCGATTTTCTTGGAATACAACTAAGCATTTCAGGGAAATACAGGATCGCAAAAAAGCAACATTTTTCATTAATTTTGCCGCGTCCATAGTGTCAATTGAATTTTATTTCGCATATCAAGGCATCAAATTTTGATCTACCAGTGACTCGATTTTGATTGAGTTTGAGTGAAGAGTCTTAAAGAAATGCCTAAATGTGCGCAAAAGACCATCAACCTACACTGATTCGAAAATTTGTGTACATCAAAAGTTCGGAAACTTGATCTACAAGTTACCCAATTCCGATTAAATTCGCATAAGGCGAGGAGAAGATTTCGTAAATTCTAAGAGTTTCAGTCGTATCATGTAAATTGATTCGAAAAATCAATTTTCATATATATATATATAGATAATTACGAAAGGAACGTGAAATTTAAGTGAGATATATTTCGCTAAAACTAGATAATGTTAATTTTTATAGTCTGTTAGTTTGGAAAGAAATTATTTTTCTTTATGTACCGTATCCCCTAAGGATGTAGGCGATCAAGACTTCCCACATCTTCCACAGGGAGCTCTTAAAAATGTTGTCAGTTATTTCTTCCAAACCCTGTTTCGCATCCTTTTACCTTTATGTGTTGTTTTCTCTGTCTCTCTTCTCCTTAGTCTGTTCTCCAAGTCTCAGAGTTTTCTCATTTAATGTCCTGGAACATTCAAGTATCTCTCCCTGATATCCTCAACATCCTTCTGTAGAAACAAATTTGTTTTTCAAGTTCATTCTTCAGCATTGAAATTGTCATTATTTGATATGATTACCTTCAGTGTACTGTTTCAATAACTTCGGTGAAATCAAGATATTTACGTTCAAATTTCTTTACGTTTTATCACTCATTATACTGCTTAATGTCAAGTTTCATAAAACTTCAATCGGTTTTACCCGTAGAAAATAAGGTCAAACCCATATCAGATTGGTAGCCTGTATGAACACGAAAAACAAATTATTCACTATTCGAAGCTGCACAAACTAGTCCGTCTGTCTAAAGAAATAATGGTTTAAGTGACCCGACCTCGTAATGATTTTTTTAGCCCGTTTCAATGTGGAATATTTTTGTCGCAATGATCTGAACAACCAAGTTCTTCCGATTGAAGCTTCCGTAATAGAAGAAATCTCAAACAAACAGACCTAGAATCATCAAAACAGTTCAATATATTTCACACTTGAATCTTAAGACACTTTCATTAGCACGGAAAATAATTTGATCAGTGTGTCCTTCATTATCTGACTAATTCTAGGCTTAATTAAACAGTTGCCGTCTGCTCATCATTGAACAGTTAAACATAATGATGTGTCGAAATGAGATGGTAATGTGTGACCACATATTAGACGAGTCACTCAAGAAAATATTAAATTAAAGTTTGACTCATCCTCCTTATTCTTCTGACGTTACTTCTTTTATCATTTCTTATTGCAATATATTTCATAGGGAAATACTTCTTCAGAGATATTGAGTGGATCTGTACGCTCAAACAATAAAATATTTGGCAAATAGATGGGATTATTTTATTGTTGAAGGGGAGGAACTATCAAATTGATAAAGTATAACGATTAAGACCAAATAGGCATTTGTTTGTTTCTGATCTTCAAGTACAATAGGATTTTACTTTTAAATTTATTTTTTGCTCTTTATTCTTAATAAGGGTCATTAAAAAAATGCATCACTTGGATTTTTCAAAAGTTTATAAATTTTTATCAGCTGTTCTTATTGTTTGTCAAATGTGAATTTTATTGTGCGATTAAAAGAACGATTTGTAGCTGGAATTTGATTATCGAAGAAAAGACTGCGGTGTGTGCAAAATAATGGCGACGTTGTTCATGGAAGCTATGGCAGCTATTAAAAACTCGTATGGCAAAAAAGAAAATTCTCAAACAACAAATATGTCAAAAGTTGAATCATCCTTTTACAAAATAGTATAATTCAGTACAGAAATAGGTGTGAGTTGTGGTTCAGTGGCTATCGTCTCGGAACGTGTAATCGGAGAACCGAGTTCGAATTCAAGTTGAATTCGTTCCATTTACTTACGCGCATATACCTTTTGAGAAATTTATCAATCCATCACTTCTTCCCCAGTTATGGGTTAAATAGCATAACAGATTGGGTTCTATAGCCTTGGTTGGCAAAGTAGTCAACCGCACAATGTAATGATAACCTACTGCGGAAAAATCTTCTGCCAGTTATGTTTCTTTCGAGAAACAATCATCCAAACGTGTATAACGTATGGCACTTAATTGAAGAACAATGTAAGAGGAAGTAAATGTTAACTGATGAATAGAAGTCGAAAATTGATTTTGTTACTAAAAATTACTGTTTTTTGATGTGAGTTTGCACCTTATTTTGAAACTGGTAAATCATTTATTTATGACTGTTTAATTTTGATATTAGTAAATTTTCCATTTATAATGACTCGATCAATCCTTGATTTAGAAGTCAAAGACTCAGTAATTTATGATTTCTTTTTTATAATTATTTCAAGCAAAGCATTACTGTCACTGGTGCGCATAATTGTTTACATAAGAGGAAAGTGATAAGAGAGTGAAGAACAGGTCACAAGAGGTGTCGAAGAATGGTTAAGAGAAGATGGAAACACTGGTGCTAAGAGAGCTGCGTAAGAGTAGAGTCAAAAGCGAGAAGGACAAGATACAGAGGGTGTCGGGAAAAAGATTGAATTCCGAGACATAATAGATGGCAATTGACGTTGCATTTAAACTCGTATTAACTAGTATTTTGATAAACACTTGATCTGGCGGGGGCTGATATTAATTAATCATGGTCAATCGTGTGTCTAATCTGATCCTTTGATTAGGGATCATACATTTATGATCTTTTGTAGCTAGATCAACAGTGGATTAAAAGGCCAATGTTAATTATTTTATGAAACTGTTTGTTTCCAGATTGACATTTAATTTATCGCAAAATTTTACATTTATTATATCGTGTCTTTAAATCGAACATTGATTAAGGGTGGCACGGACACTTCATCTATGATCATCAAATCACGTCTTCCCTTCATCTTTGCGGGATCATCTACCATTTGCTGCTATAAAAAGAGGACAGATGTAATAGTCCAGTAATCTTTTATTTGTTTCTAACGAAATCTTACTGTCTCTCAATACTGTGGTTAACTTCTGAATTGCGTTCTTGGCTATGCCAAGGCGACATCGGTTCTCATTGTCGCGCAGTCCGTCCTCTATCAACACATAACCCAGGTGTTTAAGTTTTACATTAACTGTTTTATTATCCCCAAACTGTAGTTGGCATTTTGTCGTTCTCTTTTTGATAATAACCAAGCATTCAGTTTTATTAAAGTTTATGATTAGTGATTTTCTCTCGCTTTCACATGCTACCTTCTGAAGTTAGCCCTCTATTTTCTTATCTGTATCTGCTATCAGCTCTGTGTCATCTGAGTCTGATATATTGGTGAGACTGTGGACTTTTTGCGCTCCGCAGGACTATAACGTTGTACAGGGTGAATAGATCCAGTGAGAAGACACATCCTTGTCTTACACTATTTTTATTTTTGTATATCTGTGGAATTCATTTTTTCTTTTATGAAGGCTGTTTGCTGTCAGTATAGTTTTTTAATTATTCTAATGTCTTCGTCGAGGTTGTCGAACCTATCAGAATCTTTGTGGCGTACTTTGTCGAACGGTTTGCGTACATTATAAAACAGGTACACGTCCTTCTGCATTTGTATTTCTCTTTCTAATGACATTCTCAGCATAGTTATCGTGTTTGTTGTTTCGCTGTCTTTGAAGAATCCGCAATATTCTTGTATCTCAGGCCCGATTCTGCTACGCGATCCATTTATCTGAATCTAGATGATGAGTTTAGTTATCTGACTCCTTAAGTTGATTGTTCAGTAGAGTTCTCATTCGTTCGTGCTTGGCTTCTAAGGTAGTGTTATGAAAATCAATATGCCTAGGTCCTGTAGTATATCACCATAGTTGAAGTTTGTATTTATTATTTTTGCAATTCTGTCTACGCTAATATTATTTAAGGCTGTCAAGCATCTCTATTACAATACCCTCTGGTCCTACTGCTTTGTTTCTATTCAATTTGGTCATGCAGAATCCATTTTAGTTGTTGATATTTCTGTGCATTGCGAGTTGCTCTTTCTTGTTGTGGAAAAGATTACTGATATATTCATTCCATCGCTGGAGTATGTTTGTTTCGCTTTCATATTTTTATTCAGAAAGATCTCATTATTAAGAAGGTTATAGTTGATCTTTGTTTGTATTATGATACACACTAAGTTTAGTTTAAGCCTTGATCTTGAGAGAAGAAATACAAATTTTATTAATAGGATTTCCGTTGCTTTTTGACCAAGCATTATTGTTAAAATATAACTTTTTAAGTTGACGATTTTGTTTTAAGCAACATTCATGTTTGAATGATCCATTCAATTATAAAACACCTTAGCTATAAGATATTGACTGATACAGGAATATTTTCATTTTTTGATAAATCGTGAGGACTTTTCTTACTGAAAAAATAATCCACCCAATTATTTAAAATAAAGACGATGGAACTTACGCAAAACTTACATATGTAACTTATATATTCATGAAAGATTGTTTGAAGTCTATCGTATATTCATATCCGTTAGAGATTTAATTCAAAATATTTTAACCGTTATTTCATCTAAACAAAAAATATATTTAAAAGTGTATTCGAAAAAATTCCGAAAATAATGGCTTTTATTTTTGTGCATCTACGTTTGCTGATATGAAAATGATACACTTTCTTTTGAAAGAGACGAGCTTATATACCTTAAAAGCAAAAGATTTCCAAAATTAAATTTTCTTGTAATGACAACAGGTGTTCAAAGCTTTGAGGTGTGAAAAAAACAAAATGAAATGAAAAAAAAAACAATGAAATATATAAAATATTTACAGAAATTCACACATTTTATATATATATATATATATACTGCGCATATATATATATATATATATATATATATATATATATATGCGCAGTACGAAGGTGAGAAACTTGAGAACGGTAAGAAATGTTGAAAGGGGGAAGTGATTTAATTAGGTAAGTGCGATTGAAACAAAAGTGGTAAGTATAATGAAGAAGCAAGCGAGGTAGAGAGAGAAAGTGAGAGCAATAAAGAGAGGTATGTCACTGGGGTGCGTGAACGTTAATAAAACAAAGAGAAAAATGAATTTAAAAAGTGGTTTGCATAATTTAACTAGTGCGATAAAAGGACAACAGATTTTGTTTGTTTGTTTGGAGTTTTATGGCATATCAACCACTATGGGTCACTTAATGCCAAATCAAGCCTGCGCATAAATAATAAAAATTTGTATACACAATTTAGGTATAATGTCTTTGAGCCACGGCATGTTTATTCTTACTCCGGTAAATGATTTCAAATGTTTCTATCTAGCATGCATTAGTTATTTATATCAAGCAGTTTGATTTTTCTCTATAGTCAATTGATGCAGTTTTCCACTACTATTTTTTTTACAATGGGTAAAAAGCCAGTGTAGATTTATCTAACAGTGATTTGGTTGTTTAGTTTTTTATCGTATATAAACTTTGATCGTTTGATTATTCTGAGTTATGACGAGATATATTTTTGGATATAACCCTCTCTCAAGAAAGAGAGAATATCATCCATTTCCACCTCCTCAAACAAATTTCACATATTATCTGTTTTAAAATACCGCTCTCTGGTTCTAGCTAGTGCGCCACATTCCATTAGAATATTTTTGATTGTGTAAGGTGTTTGGCATGTCAAACACTGTGGTGGTTGTTCCTGCGTGAGTATAAAAGAATGAATGAGTTTTGAGTGGCCAATACGTAAGTGTGATATAATGACTTGTTCTTTCCATGATTTTCTGAAGCCCGACCTCCAATTTCCCAGTGTAGGCTTTATTTGGTAGAGTTTGTTGTTAGTGTTGCCATTTTGTCAAAAAGAATTTATATATTTGAGGTTTCAAGTCTGTATATGGAATACTGATATTGTCCGGGCTGAGCTCTAAGGCCAATTTTGCTGCCGAATCAGATCTTTCATTTCCATGCACTCCAACGTGGCTAGGTATGCAGTACATAATTATATCTTTGTGACTAGACATAGAGTCTAGTCTACCCTGCAATTTAACTATTGATGGGTTTTCTAGACGTTTGTTTTTCACTGATGTTAATACCGAGAGTGAATCAGAAAATATGATAAATTTGTTGTGTTTGTCATTGGAAATTATGTTGAGAGCAAATTATGTTGAGACTTCTGCTGTAAAAAAGGAACTTTCAATAGGAAGGACTTTTTGGTATACGATTTTATTAAGTACAGAAGCACATGCTGAACTATTGCCATCCTTGGGTCTATCCGTAAATATATATTGGTGATCCGGATGGTTTAAGAGTATAGTATTAAATGTTTTCAGAAAGGTATTGGGGGGTGTTTTTGCTTTTAGTAGTTTGTTTAATTGAAGGATTACTTGAGATTCTTTGATGGTCCAAGGTGGAACTTAAGTGAATGTACTTTTATGTATCCTTTTAATAGGAATATTCGATTCATGGAGAATTTGATTGAATTTTCTTTTTGTTGAAACTGTTGCTTACGTTTAGAATTGAAAATGCAGTTATAAGCTGGGTTGGTTGGACAGGATTTCAATTTTAAGTAATATTGGAGAGTCATCTTTATACATCTAAGTTGTACAGGAGCTTCATGGGTTTCAGTTTATAAACTTTCAGCCAGAGAAGTTCTGAATGCTCCTAGGACCTGTCTTAGTCCTTCATGGTGAATTGTGTCAAGCTTCTTAAGGTAAGATTTCCTGGCTGATCCGTAAATAAATATACCGTAATCTAATTGGGATCGGATTAGGGATCTATATAACTTGATGAGGGCTTGACGATCAGCTCCCCATTTTGTATGGGCAATTACTCGTAAGAGTTTTTGAGCACGAGCCGTTTTAGATTTTGAATGTCTTATATGAGGTATGAAAGATAATTTCCTGTCGAATATAACTCCCAAGTATTTATACTCATTAATAACTGGTATTTTCGTGTCTTCCAGCTTTATGACTGGGTCATTGTGCATTTTTCTCAGTGGACAAAAATGCACACATTTTGTTTTGCTTTTAGATATCATGTATCCATTTCTATGTACCCAATGTATTATTTTATTGATGCATTGTTGCAGTTGGCGTTCTGCAGTTCTCATATATTTTGATCTGGAAGTGATGCAGAAGTTGTCAACGTAAAGATAGTCATCAATTCCAGTAGTAAGGCACTTTGTTATACTGTTAATTTTTATATTGAAAAGTGTCACCGATAGGATACTCTCTTGTGGAACTCCCTCTTCTTGCTTGTGAAGGTTAGAAAGTGTGGATCAAATTCGAACTCGGAACTTCTTATTCGACAGAAAACTCTTAATAAAGTTTGGCAATCTACCCCCAGTCCAAGTTTATGGAGATCTTGCTATAAGATGTTGTTTTTGGATATTGGCCTCTCTTATGAGGGTTTCCAATTTAACCAAATGATCCATTGTTGATCTCTGTTTTCTAAAACCACATTGAGATTTGGTAATAAGTTTATTGGATTCAAGGTACCAAATCAGTCTTTTGTTAATCATGCGCTCCATTGTTTTACAAAGGCAACTCGTGAGATATATTGGACGGTAGTTGGATGGGTTTGTGTGGTCTTTTCCAGGTTTAGGTATAGGAATGACAATTGCGATTTTATATATTTCTGATACTGTCCCATGTGTCCAGATATCATTAAATATTTTGAGGAGGTAGGTCAGTGATTTGTTTGGTAGATGTTTTAGAAATTCATAATGAATTTTATCAGGGCCGACTGCTCTATTGTGTGATGCTTTGATTGCTTCTTTCAGTTCCGCTAATGTAAAAGGAAGATTATATTTTTCAAGATTATTTGTCTTAAAATTAAGTTTTTGTTTTTCACCGAGATTCTTATAAGTAATAAATTGTTGGTTAGAGATGTTAAGTGAGGAATTTTGTGAGGATGTCTTGGCTAGTATATCTGCTATGTCTTCCTTTGTAGTTGCTTCTGTCTGATCTTTTCTAAGATGTCCGAGAGTGATTGGTTGTGGTTTTCCAGATATCTTCCTTATTATCCTCCAAATATCGTTTGTTTTAGTGAAGGAGCCAATTTGATTGACATAGTTTTGCCAACTTTCCTCTCTTGCTTCTTTAATGATTTTTCGGGTTTTTGCCCTGAGCAGTTTGAAAGCGTTGAGCTTACTTGTGGTAGGTTGTTTATGAAATTTCCGTAAGGCAGCCTAACGAACTAGGATAGTTGTCTTGCATTCATCATTGAACCAGGGAGTTCTATGTTTGTCTGAGCTTGAGGTTTTTGCGATGGAGTCATTGGCAATGGAGATTAGCGTTTTACTAAAATATTTTGTGTGGCCTATAATTTAGAGTCTGGAAAAAGTTTTTATTCACAGAGGGTTTCAAAAACTTCCCAGTTAGCCTTGTTAAGTTTCCACTGAGGGAGGTTTTCATCTTTAAATGATTGTAGAGTTTCAATAAATATGGGGAAGTGGTCACTACCACATAAATCATGAACTTTCCACCCGTAATAGCTTATGAGATCGCATAGAGTGAGGTGAATTGCTGAGTAAGAACCTGTGAATGGGTTGAGGTGTGTTTTTTATTTATAGTTTAGTAGACAAAGGTTATTTGATTCAATGCTTTTTTTTTCTAGGTCTTTACCTTTTCTATTGGTTTTCTGGCACCCCCAGACAGTGCTGTTTAAGTCACTCAGCAATAAATAAGGTTTTGGTATTTTCTCAAGTAGTTTATTCATTTTAGAGTCACTGATGGGGTTATGTGGAGGGATGTAGATGGAGCAGATGTGTATTGGTTTATACAGAGTAGCTTGGATAACAATTGCTTGGAGGTCAGTATCTATCTGAATTTGACTTTGGGGTATATCTTTCCTAACTAGGATCGACACTCCTCCAGAGGCCCTGTTTCCATCTTTGTTAAAATAGTTATACATGTGGCATTGTGTAAATTTAATAAAGGTTGTTTCTTTTAAGAAGGTTTCTTGTAGGCAAACTATTTTGGGTTTATGGTTGGCCAGTAGTTAGTGAAGTTCCTCATAATTAGCCCGAATTCCTTTGCAATTCCACTGTAGGATTGTATTACTTTGTAATTTCATTGTTTGGTGTGAACTTTGTCTGAATTGGTGTTATTACTCTTTTTGGATTCGTTTTTAATACTTGGTTCATCGGTTTCCATCCTTTCCAGAAAAATACACCTGTTCCTGTGTCAATCTTCGAAGTTGATGCTTCTGTAGGTTGGCTTGTTAAGTTTGAGACCTTTGGACGTTCCCGTGAGGAAGATGGAGTATGATCTTTTTTGGATAGTGATAGGCGTTTTTCTTTGTTCTTGGTTGATTCAGGGTTTTGTGTTTTATTTTTCCCATTGTTATCACTTTTAGAAGTTGAAGAATAGATTGGAGATTGTTGCAAATTGTTTTTTGGTAGGAGTGGTCTGTGTCTGTGATGTTTTTTTTGCTATTTCTTTTTCATTATTTATTTTATCATGGGTTTTATTATTCTGAGCAAGGACTCCCAATTGAAATGTTTGTTGAATACTATTGGTGTATTCTTTTTTCTAGTTCTGCCTGGAATTTTGTCCACTCGCTTGAATCTAATTTTATGAGTTTTTCAATTATTGTTCTATATTTTTTATTTTCAGAGTCAGCTCTCTGTGTAACCGAAGCATAGCTAATCTCACCCATATAGCCCTCTACAATTTTCCTGGCCTCCAGGAAAGATACATTTTTCTTATGTTTTACTGCAATTATTTCTTTTTCTTTCCTGTAGACCTCACAAGATTTGCATATGCTTGATGATCCTGTTGACAATTTGGACATCTTGGTGATTTTAAACATTCCTCCTCTTTATGGTTTGGTTCTTTCTCTCCACATTTAGCACATGTCTGTCGTCCTCTTCAAGCGTCCCTGTGGTGTCAAAATTTCTAATATTTGAAGCGCCTCAGGGGAGCTGAAATATGCTGATCAACTTTCTCCAGATAGTATCCTGTTTTGACCGTTCTAGTGATTTCGGCCTGATTAATATATAGGTATTTGTATCAATTTCTTTTGTCACCCCTTCTTATATTTATTCTGTTTATATCTATCACTCTCTGTTTTCCCAGGGCCTTTCTTGTTTCTTCTTCTGAAGCTAAAGCCAACTTCTGGCTTCTGATTACATCTTTGCAAGTGTTTAGTTTCTCATGTTGATAGGCTTTGCATTTGGTCTCATGAAACTTTTTCATTTTTAGGAGATTTTCCGCTTGTCTCCTGTTATCCATTTCGACCAGAAAATTTCCATTTCTCAATTTTTTTACATTCTTTGGAGTTGCTCGTATAGAGAAAACTTTTTCGATCAAAAATGGCGAGAATTTAGACAGACAAACTTCTTCCAGGGATTCAATGGTAATGAATCTGGGGAAGTCCGCTGTTTCACCTTCAGAATCTGATTCCGATAAATTTCATTTGGATTTTTTATGTAAAAATGCCATGTTTTGATTTTTGTTTTCACTGGCTCTGTGCTCCACCACTCACCACGGAGTCCAACTTGAGAAAGGAATAAACCAAGAGGGAAACCCATTCGCCTTGGCTGAGACGGGGATACACGACCAGTATACTCATATTGAGACCGCGTCTTGAGCCCTTGCAAAATTTTGGTTGTATAACTCTTTAATTTAGCAGTGATGAAAGTGTCTTTTGCTTTCAACACGGTTGACCCTCAGCCCCCGCCTTCTAGCTCATGTAAGATAAAGGGATGTGATATGTTCCACTAATATATTTCAATAATACCTCTGAGATAGAAAGAGATATATATGAGCATATAGCATATCGGGACCAGCCGATTGATCGGATCGGGTCTCTCCGACCGCCCGTCTAGCCCAGGTAAGGGCCAATGTGGTGTGTTGAAGGAACATGACCTCTTTGCACCCGGGTCATGAAATTCTCAACCACCAGGATTCCGTCCCCAGGCATTACGGCTCGCCACCCACGGCCAACAGGTAGCCCCCTTGGGGGACTTACCCCCTGTAGAGGTGCAGTCGACATATTCTGAAGCCCCGCCAACAGGGCGAGACAACAACTTTAGTTAAGCAGCTACGCCATTTGTTTATGATGTTGGGAATGAAACTGCTATCTAACTGAAAATCACGAAAGAATTTTAAGTTGTGTTGCTGTTTAATAAAACATCGCATATTGTCATAGTTTAATGAGTGGAAGAGTTTTTTCAGCAATACAGACTTTCCTAACGAGTAGATCCCAAAAGATAGTTGTTAATGGTTAGTCCTCAGAGGTTCAAGCGCTCAACACTGATGTCCCCCAAAGGTCATATCTTGGTCCAACCCTCTTAATAATTCATAAAAATGATCTGCGTAAGAGTATACACCGATCATACGTGAATATCTATACTGATAATACAACTCCAAAATTGCATATGCCTAGAGCCTGGTACCTGGCCTCTCATTCTGACCTAGCTTTAAGAGATCGGAAGAAAGCAAGATGATCACATTAAATGCTTCGAAAACCAAAATCGTGCCATCCCATTATCAACGAACACAAACTCAATAGTCAACTACGAAGGCGTGTTCTCACAAAGAGACCTCCCAGAAGTGTTTATTGATAGACTATTTAGAAACTCGTGCTTATGATCCATTGCTAAGGATTTTTGAAAAATGTCATGTCCCCTATAACTTTCCAGTAAGTACATGTCTCCAGCTGCTATACTCTAGTATTAAAAAAGACAGACACAAAAAATAGTACTGCTATCATATATGGGCAGGAGCTACCAAGTTTTTATTTTCCAGTATTGATAGAGCTCAAAAGACGTCTCCGCAACCACATGGGCGATGAATTTATTTCCATCTACAAATCATTGAAAAACGTTGCAAGCATATATGATCAATTCAATAAAAAGTGTTCAGATGAGCTACATTCATAGTTGCATCAATTCTAACCTTTACCGCTAACAACCGCCATGCTACGTACATTTAGGCGAAATATTCTTGTTGCCTTAGTGTTCCATTGGCTAGGTAAAAGTTACTTTCCAGCCATCACTTTCCACAAAATAACGCTTTGCAAAACCGACTTCTAAGTGGATGGTTTCACGGTCACTACAATCTTAACCTGTCTCTGTTTAAACTTTACCTTCCATCCATATTCACCAAAACTGTACATCATAGACTATAATAATCTACCTCCAGTGACTCTAAGAACTTTTATATGGTGAAAATCATTGTAAAAAATCCTTACAGCTACGAAGCTAACAGCCATGTTTAATCTTTGTTTATTGTTAAATGTCCCCTAACAAGAAGCAATCTTGAATCCAAAACTGTTTACCAGTCATATTCAATTTTTCCTTGCGTAAAATCATGAAAAACATCGATTAACTCTCAAGGCAAATAACAATAAAATCACTTTACTCAAAACTCGTCTGCAGAAAATAGTATTGAATTTGGGGTATATATATATATATATATATATATATATATATATATATATATACACTAAGCTTATTAATGTCTATCATAACGTCTTAATAAATATCCAAATTATCACAGGGGTCTGCAGTCGGTGACTGATTCTGACCTTGTGCCAACCTAAGCTGAGTATGTTAAATGACAGTAACACGTGGTAAATGTGGAACAAAAACTCAATTATCTTACGTCTTGAGAGAAAACAAATTTAATTCCTTCCAAGAACTTACTAAGCAAAATTCAGAATTAAATCTGATTTTTCATCCAATCAAAAATCATTTCCTTCTTCGTCTGAGCAATTGAAATTTGCATATAAATCAGACGACACTATATACATTTACTTAGTGACGCTTGATTTAATGTCAAATCACCATGAAAGACCTGGTTCCCGCCAGATCACGGTAGATAAGCAGCAATGTGTCTAGTCTGTGAAGAGTAGCTATTGTAACCAACATAAGAATCTGTTTGATAAACTAAGCTATGATAAGCAAATAACCCTCGGATTGGTGGTGTGGGCATTTTTTTTTTGTTTCTTCATGCATAAAGGTGTAAGTTACGGCCATATCACATGTACTGTGGTTAAGCAACATTAAACCTGAGCAGAACCTAGATAAGTTACGGCTTGATAATACCAGGTGTTGTAAGCTTGGATTTGTGGATGGTGTAATGAATAAGAGCTCAGAATTGTTTATCGAGGAGCCGGGATAAATTCCACTTGGGTTCATTATATCTACTTACGCACAGCAGAAATATAATTCCACAGAAGGATGCTGAGAATATCATGAATGAAGGTAATCTAAAGGACAATGAAAACTAAAAAGACTTTAGCGTTTTGAATTAGAATGAGATAGTGGAAACTTTAGAGGCAAATAATTATGAACTAAGGTTTGGAAAATTTAACACTTACCTGAAATATTGAAAGAAAGAGGGACACATGGAGACATTGATTAATTTACCCAAGTGTAAATGGATAGTAGAATAAGTGGATAGTAAAGAGGCACACATTGCTCAGATCTAGCCATGATAATCTACTTGCGTTTTTTCAACCCAGCGGTATCATAATTGAGTATTTAAAACAAATCTAAATAACCGCAAAATGAAGATCATCTTGAATGGGCATGAATTTACATACTACGGTACAAACGCTGGTGTCCCTCATGGCTCTATCATAGGCCCGACGCTCTTATTTTCATAAATGACCTCACAGTCGAGATCAAGAGTCAAGTAGGCATCTACGCAGATGACACCAGAATTTATTCCCGCCCTCGTGGCGAACAAACATAATCTCGCTGGTAACTTTGAGAGGAATCAACATTCTGTGGTGAATTGGACTAAGAAGAGGCTTGTCAATTTCAATGCTTCTAAGACCAAGCAGTTGTCTGTCAATCATCACAGGCAACCTCTCCTGCCTTCCATAAGCATGGATCAAGCGAGTCTCCCTGAGAGCAACACAGTGCGCCTCCTCGGCCTTACTCTCTCTTCTGATCTCAAGAGGAACCACTACATTGAGTCAATAGCTAAATCCACTATTAAGAAGGTTGAGTCACTGTCGGGCCAGGATGTTTTTCCCGCCTGAATCCATCCTGCATATATACAAATCAACCGTTCGTCCGTGCATGGAATACTGCTGCCATATATGGCCAGGCGCCCCTGCTGTTCATCTCCATGTTCTTGACAGGCTCCAAACGAGAATCAGTAATGTGATAGGTACCAACTTGGCGGCTCGATTTTAGCCACTTTCCAACTGACGAGATGTGTCTTCTCTTTGTCTGTTCTATAAATACTTTTATGGCTTCTGCTTCAATTAACTTAAGTCATTGGTGCCTCTGCAACAGGTGTTTACTCGTGCAACCAGATTGGTGATTGGGTCTCACCCATTCACAGTTAGATCAACCAAATGCAGACGACAATTTTACTCCTGCATCTTCTTTTCTTGCACTTCCCGTCTGTGGAACTCGCTTCCATATTCTTGCTTTTCTGACGGCTACAACCTGCAGGAATTTAAATGCAATGTCAATACACATCTCTTAACCACTTGACTCTAGTTCTTTATTCACCACCCTGTATATCCTTTCATTTCTCTCCACCTTTGCAACTGTCATTACACCTGTATTCCAATCCTTCTCTAGCTCCTTTCTAACTGGTTAGTCTTCCTCTTCACTCTCTTCTACTTAATCTTTTTACTCTTATGTAGCTCCCCTACACATCAGTGCGTTACCGCCTTGCTCGGGGTGATACGATTAAAAAAATAATCACATACTACGTAATGTTCTGTTAATTTAATATGCTCATACATTTTCTGACAGGAAAAACTTTATCGCAGATCTCAGATGAAAAATAAATCCTGCGAAATGGAAGTGATATTAGGCTGGTGGTCACTGACTATCCTAAACCTAATTAATCAGATTTGTGGCACATTCATCATTACAATTTACTCACTCACCACAAGAACACATGCCCTTCTTCATCCAAATCTACTTTAACCAAAATACTTACAGTAGAACCTACTAAAATTCCATAATTTTACACTTGTTTTACATAAATATATAAAATGATGTATCATGAAATGGTTGGGTGATCTTAATATATATATATATATATATATATATATATATATATATATAAAATAATAACCAAATATTAAAATTAAACAAAAATATCTTATTAGGACCCGACCATCTTCGAAAAATAAAAGTGACCGTTGTATTCTGCCGATGAGCAAAATGAAAACCGTCAAGAACTAAAGGTGACGGAAGGAGAAAATTTTTGGAGTGTGAAAAATTAAAAGCTAACCCAGTCAAGATAATAAGAAAAGAAAAGCATCCTAGGGTGATTAGAAATTCTAGAAGGGCCATAATAAAAGAGAACGCAGGAAACTGGGCGGGAACAGCAATTACTCACAATAGCTCAGCGAATGAAACGAGTCGAGCATAACTTGGGGAATCGTCCACCAGGAAACCACCCCGTTGTGTCGAAAAAAGAATATCAGCTTTGGCGCCATTCACGTTAACCATGATTGCGAATTCCGCCCACTGTTGTTGAAAGCTGCCAAAAGCAAACGCTTTATTTAAATTCTGATCCTCATCCTGAGCTTATATCCAAAGAACCTGACGAGAATAATATTATTATAGTATCAGTCCATCCATCCATCTATACAAATCGCCTACACCACCATCATTGCCTCGGCTGGCAGTGTTAAAAAAAACACCCCTTTTAGTATAGAACACACACATACGAGATATCGATGGTCATAAAATGACTGATTGATACGTGCCGACATAATCCCAGAATTCTGCGCACATGGAAACACTGGTACTAGACTTACGCAGCCATTTTCTCGCGAATAGGTGTTTCTCAGATCCAGTAGCTGTTATTGCTATTTCCAGTACTAATAGAGTTTTATTCCTTAACCAATTATTTAAAGTAATGTACAATGTCAACATCTTGATTTATCATTAACATCTCTTCAAGTTACATGTGATATCCATGCTCGATACAAGATTCGATATTAACCAATAAACTTCCACTGGGACAGTTACCATTATTGGGTTGTAGGTAAAAAATATTTTATTAATAATTTATTTTTTTATAAATTAATGTAATCTAATATATATATATATATATATATATATATATATATATAAATTCATATTGACTTTTTATGAAGTTGTATTTAATATAACATTTATTTAATACATATTAATGTATAATTTTAATTTTATAGGAAATTCCGAAATTCCCATCAAGTTTCCTTCTTCTATATGCCGTGCACCTACAGGATGTTGGAGAAGATAGCTCTCCACAATTTCCTAACCTTTGTCGCTATTAATAATATGTGTTAGTTATATCCCAAAAACAATTTTCAGCTATCCAATTTCACAAGTTTGTTAGAAAGGTTATGCATTGCTTTCCTCTGTTACTCTTGTCTTTTGAGTATCAAATTTTCTAAGAACTCTTTCTTCATTATGTGATCTAAAATTTTAAACTGTCTTTGTCGGGTTTTAAGTATGAGTGTCTTTTAAAACATTGCTGTTATTCACACTTACTCTCCATGGTATTCTAAATATTCCTTTGTAGAACCACTTTTATGTTGCATTCAGTCTCTTCTCCATCTTTTCAGAAGATTGTATAGCATATACTGCTATATAGGAAGATTAATATTACAAAACAATTTCGTACTCTTTTCTTTGTTTCAAACAAAATATTTCTGTTTCTTAATACTTTGCTTAGGTTTTTGAAACATGTTTGCAGATGCAACTTCAAATTTCAGAGCCTACAATCAGTCTTCTATTAAAACATTTCCCAGATATTTAAAACTTTGAGCTTGTTTGATTTTAGTATCTCCAATTTCTAATCTGCATGTTGGGTTGTTTCTTTTACGAAAAATAATGGGTTTAAAGAGCCTCAAAGTTTTACAATAAAAATGCAAAATATACCACTCTGACAGTCCTGTCAAAGTTAAATTTGTTCGATTTATATCTGATATGTTGAAGGTTCTTTTGTGTATTACTTACAGATTCACATTTTCTTTGTTGCTGTTCAAAAACGAAATAAAAATAAATGATTGCTTCACATTTAAATAGTTTCTTTCTTCCTTCCATGATTAAATCTGTGCTACTGACTTTGGCTTAAAAATGCGTAATCTTCATTGGATCAGTTCAAACGGAAAGCACACAGTTACATCTATATTCAGAATAATACACGTATGGCTCCCGTTCGTGCCAGGTGATCGGCAGTTTAAAAAAGATGTCTGTTACTTGACAAGCACGTGAGAAGAGGGGTGTAAGATACAGAGGTTTTTATAGTACAATCTCATTGAGATTGGTTTATTATGTGTATTTATTTCTGTCGGTTTCAGTCAAAGATGCTAACCATTACGCAGACTCACATAAATACGTTTATATATATATATATATATATATATATATATATAAGTGAATAAGGGACAAAGAAAAGTATTAACGACGTTTAAAACATTAATTTAAAATAGTGCTGAATATAGAAATAGAATTATGAATATTTATTATAAATTATAGTTTAGAACATGTACAAATTACAATTTACTACACAGTGTACATTTTGTTTCGACATAGAAAGGACAATGTCGAAGCAAAATGTACACTTTGTAGTAGATTTTAATTTGTACATGTTCTAAACTATTATATATATATATTATAGAGAGAGAGATATTTCCCTAGCCTTCGTTCCTTCCCCCTCTCTCTCTCTATTTATTGTGAATGAATTACGTAATCGCTTACTCTTAAATTCAAATTCCCTTTCTTTAAATGCTGCCATACGATACAAGCGATTATTTCTACTGTTTCCTAAATTTCCGTTTCTCTGTCAAATTCTTCAGCTATTTTTTCTGTTTCTTTTGAACTTTGTAATATTTCCTTACCTTCAGAAATCATCTAAAGCTTAACGTTTCACTCATTATATGCACATTGTGTTAAAATATTGTTTTGGCTGTAAGTCGTAATGAATCGCCCGGATTATTTTATTCAGCAGCAGATATAATTGTTTTATGCCACGAAGACAACGACCAGAATTTCGAAACCTGCCGTTGATTGTATCGTTTAACAGACAACTTGTTGAATAAGGAGAGACTATACGAATGCATATATTTGTGCGAAAGTCGATATAACGAATTCGATCACAATTCTAACCCAGCTTGCCAATTTATTCAATAGAACCACATCTATAGTTTGAGTGATTCGATTTCTGTGACTCGTCGACTCTTTGCAGTTTATTTAAAGTCACAATTTTTTTTAAATTGTAAAATTTCTTTTTTCAGATAATAATAATTTTAGTGATAAATTTTAGGCAGGAAAATGGTGGAATAATACATCCAAGGGTATTTGCACGTAAGTGAATATAACAAACCCAACTGGAATTAGGACACGGCTCTCCGATTAACAGTCTCCAACATTATCCATTATGCCACCCATATATATATATATATATATATATATATATATATATATATACATACCCACACTTATCTCTATTTGGAGTTTCATGAAGGCAGTAGATGTTTTCGTAAGTGTAATTTATTTCTGTACACATCGCATTTTCATTTATCTTTAAGACCAAAAATGTTATTTTACAATAGCGTAGGATGTTTGAAATATCTCTGTTAATGCTGTATGTGAAATTAGTAAATGCCTGGAAATTAAAATACATCGGTGCATGGATCAGTTATAACAAGTTTAGTATAGAAAAAAATTGAACATATATTATGCTGAGCTCAAAGTAGCTTTGTCCAGCACTTTAAATTAATACAAAACATGAAAACTTTAATAATGTAATAAATAGCCTCGTCAGATGGTGACTTCCATCTAGATGTCATACAACGCATCAGACCCGTTCAGAAATATTTGAGCTGTCAAGTGTATACAATCGAACTCACCTATCAATGATTAAAAATGGTTTTGAGTAAGTGATCTTTACGAAGAAAACCATTCTTCGAAAAATATATACTGGTGCTACAAAACTCAGATAACATACATCACTTCATGTGAGGACTTTAAAGAGAAATCCTTGACTGAAATGAATAAATCATGTCACTCGAACATAAAGTAATTGCATTATCAAGGTTCTGACATTCTTCAAATAAACGGTTAGAAACGAAACCCGCATCAATTCTGGAAACAGCTACTGAACTTGAGAAATTTATTTTCCTAAAAAAATGTTGTAAATGAAATATTTTATAATTTTCAGTCGAGTGTAAGACTGGTTGCTCGGTTAATGAATGCAAAGTGTTTCTATATAAGGAAACATTGTTCAAATTATTAAAGTAAAATATAAAATGTTAATACGTCATTCAAGTATAACAAATTATTTATGCGCGTGTTTGTGTGTGTGTGTGTGTGTGCGTGCGTGCGTGCATACGCACCTGCAAACACGAGATATTGGATACAAGTATTTTCTTATATGTAAGTATATAGTCTTAATGCAGAGAGCTCAATTATTACATTTCATCTTTTCAGACTTAATAATCTTTAGATTGATTCAGACGCACATTTACACAATTCAAATTCCTGCATCACTTTCTGAATGTTGTTTATGTAACAAACAGCAACCGTAAATGTTTTCACTCCACAAATTATCCTAAGTTCACACGAATTGCACTGAAAAAAACATTTTCACAATTGAAGCACTTAGTATTTTAGTTGTTTTCTATTGTTTGTTTTTATTAAAAATGAATATTGCATATGACTGCAACAGAAATTGAACACTACTGCTTCCAGGGTAATGTCTAACAACGTCATATCTAATAACTTGTATTGTAATAAGGTATTTCAATAATTAGTTTAGTTATTACTCGAACTGCCAAAATATTATAAAACTCCAATGAAAAATGAAAAAGAGAGATGAAAGAAAACAATTAAAAGTGTTATATATATATATATATATATATATATATATATAAATGTAAACATACATCCAGATATCTATGTCTGTACTTTATTTTAAAAATATTTAACAAATTTATATATATATATATATATATATATATATAGTAACGTAAATTTAAAATATATGGGGAGGTTGTACAAATGTCTATATTATTATTATTCAGGTGTAAATAAAATAGTGCTCAATGTATGAACAAAGCTGTATGATATATATATATATATATATGGAATAACTCATGTTTCATGCGTTATACAATCATCAGGTGCATATTTCAAAATGACAGTTTAATAAATTTGAATTTGAGTTCACTCGGTGAGCATGGGAAATAACTTTTATAAAGTTAATGTTTTTTAATAAGATTAAAAATTCAGTTACATATAGATAAAAATTTTAAAATTAAATTTAAAATAAAATAAAAAATGATAATAAAATGCGGAGATAGGAAAAAGGAGTGTAAATCAGGAGTCTTAAATTTAAATATTCAAATACTATATGTAAGTAACAAATGTAGGTAAAATTAAATTTTTTCAATTTTAAATAAAAATAAGATAAAATAAAAAAATTAAGAAGTAAAAATTAGTATTAAGAATTAAAAATTTAAAGATGTGAGAATCACAAATAAAAGGGTTTTAATTATATATATATATATATTATACATAATATAGCGAGGGAAAGAAAGAAAGAAATAGGCAAACATATAGAGGAATCTATATCAATTTAAATATTTTCTATAACAGCATGTGGCCATCAAATCATTTCTTTTAGTAAGCAAATTAAGATTATTGATATGTTTTAAGGTGCTTAGTTTTTCTAAAACGCATAGATTACATTCATCTCCTTTTCCAATGAAATGTTTTGATTTAGCTAGGATAGTCCAGCTAATAGTCGGGTTCTTTTTGTTGTTCTTTAATTTCAAAAATTTGTATGGATAAATCCTTAGTTTTGCTGTATTTACTGTTGTTTAAAGACAGCATGTAGTTGTTAAATTTTATCTTCCAACTGTTAGAAATGCTTCCAAAGAAAAGAATTGACATCATTATCATCCAAATGAATTTGAGCTTTATAAACAATACTTTCAGATATACACTTGCCATTCAGTGTGCAATTTTGATTTTTTCGGCTGTTGCAATTATCTTTAGAAGTATCATTTTTGCTATTATTTAAGTGACGGTTGTTGTCTTTGTGGGCCAAATATATATTTGATTACATAGCATTATGTTGTGAAATATGTTTATCTACTTTTTTAACGCAACTATAACAGCTTGACATAATTTTTATTGAAGATTTTTTAATGAGGTTAATAGAAGAAATGCTTGTGAGATAATTTACCAATGTTACGACTGAAGTGTTGGTTTAACCAAATAACGTTACGTTTAGGTGATTTCTGCATCCTTTACACACACACACACACATATATATATATATATATTTAAACTTTAGATATTCTACGATTTCATGGGTAATACGTATTTGGCAGCAGGCAAAAAGCTGCTCGTCAGACCCAAAAGATATAACAGTTAAAATATTACTGTTAAATTAAATGAATAAATTTAACACTGAGTTCTTTTGAGTTCGTCTCTCTCGGAATTTACTTGACTTATATACCAAGTATTCTACGTTACATGATTATATAACGTATATATATATATATATGAAGTGATTGAAAAGTAACTCCTCTCTGTAAAATACATTTTTATTAACTACAATTTTTACAAGAAATGGATATGAAAAGAAAGGGTTCAGTATGATATCTAATTTAAAATTTGCTATGGGCACCAGGTTTTGCTACCAGCTTCTCGAGCTGATCAGAATTAGCATCCGCTGATTTGAACAGAAACTCCTGTTGTATGGAAGACATAACTTCTTAAATTAACCCTTGAAGTTTTTCCAAAATCTTAGTTGGATATAGTAGACTTGCTCGATTAACCAACCCCCCTTAAAAATAAAACGTGACAGGATGTCAAGTCAGTACTAATGGCTGGCCACTCACACATAAAAATAAGGAGGTTATTTTTCAATCACCATATATATAATGTATAGGATAAAAAAAAACTTTTTTAATCACTAATGTTTCACTTTTTAAAAATCTTCATTAGAGAATAACATGTGGAAAAATGTATATGTTGTTAAATTTTATTGTTTATTTTTAATTGGTTTAATACACTACACGTGCATCTGTATTGTCAAGCAGAGTTCGTCTGGATAATTTGTATTTTTAAGTTTGTGATAATTACTAGCTTGTCTATGCCGTAGTACTATTTAATTGAGTTCTCCTGAAGCCATGCTTTACTACATCTAAGGCACAAGGTGCTAGTGGAAGAGTTAGAAACAGGAACATTGTTAAGGAGCGAGAAGAGATGAAGAATAAACAGGAGCATAGCAGATAGCTGTTGAAATTGGATTTAATTATTTTCCTCATAAAGTTGACTGGAAAGCATGGAGCAGGAAAAGAGTTCTACAAGCGGGAAATACGCAAAAGAAACGGTTTGCATAGAACCTGCGGTTATATCTAGCCCGCACAAATGTAAATTGATGACCAATCTAGTCCTTAAATTCGAGAACTCTAGGCACCAGAATAATATTTATGTATGAATATTTGAATGAATTTTTTGACATCATTTCTTATTGCTATAAGGATTATATTATTACTGTATCCATTAAAAATAATGCGTATCATAATAATATATGGCATATGTGTAGAACTTTAACTTAGTTTATATCCAAATTTCTCCGCATTTGTTTGTAGATACAATTTTCTTATGTAAAAATCGTAGTTTTCATTTCTATTTTAAGAGGAAAAACGTTAACACGCATATGTGAGGAATATGCGTATCTAACTTAGTAAAGGCGTATACATATCAACACAATAAACAGATATTTTGAAATACACCTTAATCACCGGTAAGAATAGCCACGACCTAAGCGTCAACGTACTTTCTATTACTATCCTACAGTTTCCCAGCTTATAAAATATAAGAGGCAGACTGAGAAAAGAAAATGATCTGAAGAAGTCCTCAGAAATTGCGCAACGGAAAGAAATACAGCTACTCGGGTAATCATAAGCACAACAAACCTATAACCAAACTCGATCATAGAAAGGATAATGTTTAATTTTACACGCTATATATTTTATTATTGTTAGTCAAAAGTTAATTCAGCTGGATACTTCGATGTGGTATAACGGTTAGTATGCTTGTCTTGCTGGAAAAATTACGACTGAGTATTGAGTTGATACTCATACTTTCGGCCTTGTGCCACACCTAAGCTTAGAAAATAACCATGAGTAATTTTATATCATTCTAATTAGTAATGATACGTATCAGTTAAAATCTATTTAATCTACATAAAAATACCTTACTTTTTGCGTATCGATGAGAGATTCAGTGAGTTATTTGCTATACGGGATACACACGAGGGAAATCATGTCTCTTCCAAGTCATGAATGTCTAGGCAGAAGATTTTCCCGTAGTTGGTTGCCATTACTTTCTGCAGTAGACCGGTTGAAAACCCAATCTATCCTGTTATTTAATTCATAGCTGGAAGGAGATGAAATTCATATTTTCCCAAGGGTATTTGTGCGTAAATGAATAAAACGAATTCGACTGGAATTCGAACTCGTCTACTCCAACTTCCCATTCCGATCCCGATATTCATGACACCACAAGACACATTCAAAGTGTACAGGTAATTAAAGGATATTTTTTTTTAATTTTAAAGCAGAAATAAAGTGTGTTTACGCTACATAATGTTACGAAAGTTTAACTATATTGTTATCTAGGGAAGATATGTGGTGTTTATGGACTACAATTGACAAGTAAGATTAATTCTGGAGTAACACCAAACGTTACTTTCAATTTGATGATAATGTTCTAAATTCATTGCTGGAAAGCGATCTACGGTAAAGTATTCGATAATTAGAATACATGTTAAGCAACATTTACTCATAAGCCGACACCTAGTAAATATAAGGTAAATCATCCAAGATTCAGTATTTGAATTCCACAGGACTGGGTAATCGTAGCCGTTTACTTATAACAAAATATTCGGCATTCATTAAACAGTTCTTTCCTCAAGAGATGTGGTTTCTGATATTTGGTACAGTTTTTTTTTTGTGATTATGTAGCAACAGTGCTCAATGTTTCGAGAAGGATGATTATCACGAAGGTCAAAACGCTTCACTCGCTCAGAGCTGTTTTAGCAATTGATGTGAGAAAGCGGCTGTATATATCTGAGTTTAGATATTTCTGAATGTGCTCGACGCCATCTGCGGCATCCATATGAATACCTCCATTTAACTTGTCTATTTAAGAACATGCTTTGGTTTTTCATATTATATTTTGCATCAAAACTATCTTTAGCACGGTATATTCTATTTTCAATGTTTTTATCTTCTACACAAAATCTATAACCGATCCATACAGGTATTTGAAGCGTTTGGTAGTTAATAATTACCCAACCTGAATGTTTATGATGGATTCATAATCGTCGATATAATTGCTTTTATTTTAATTCCAGATCATGGTTTCTGTTTTGGAACGGTTTATTTTGAGCCCAGTTTTTTTTAGAATTCTTTCTAGAAAATGCTGACTTGTTTGTTCAAGGTAGGTATTGATAGTTAGGATAAAAATTAAACCGTTGGTATATTTTCCATCACCATCAGTACTTTAGCCTCGAGGGAGAAAACAGAATCACTGTTCTATTAGTGGATTCGTTTATGATACAATGCTTAAGCAGATTTCTTATCAAAGAGGTATGCAAAATTTTCGAAAGGCTATGATGACGAGAGACATGGTCGCGAACCCATAGTTTTATTCTCAGTACCCAGGTTTTAGACTTCAGTTCTAGGCTTTCATGAGTAAATATCTATTCTACATTAATTTTTCAATACCATGGTATGCTTAATACGTGTTTACTTCTGACCAGTAATTTAGCTGACGAGGTTGGATTGTATATGTATTTGCATAGATTTGAAAATTTCGAAATGGTGATGTCTTATGTTATTTTTCGAACGGTCTGTTTTTCTTGTAATATATACATGATTAGATAGATATAATATATCGTTTATTGTATATTCATTATGCCTAGCTTATGACAGTATTCATGGACAAAAATTGTGGAACTCTCATGTGGGAGCCATTATCTACGAGTCAACATTGTTTACTCTGCATACCCAGCAAAATTGTGTACATTGCTGTTATGTATCTAGATGACAAGTACTAACATAAACTTTTACACCCACGCACTTATAAAAGGGTATGTGCGTGTATATATATATATATATACATACACATACATACATATACATATATATATATGCAAAACTTCTGTATATGAATAATATCACATCAAAAAGAAGAAACAATTATATCTCTTTCTAGCAAATAAGTCCACGCCCAGAAAAATAGCTATCTTTTTCTTTTTTCCTCCTTTTTTTTTTTGGAGTGGGTTCTATTCGATTTTCTCAAAGCAATTTTCCAAATTCATAGTCCATGGCTGACCAGGCGTGTCCAGATGAATCTAACGCTTCACTTTAGTCCTTTTCACACACTGCTTTCAAACTGACACATATTTCCACCTCCATCAAACCCCATTTACGTTCTCTTCATCTCCACCTACATCCAATTTTTATCTAACAAATCAATGTTGGACGAATATCAAAATGATTCAGATGTGAGTATTATTGCCAGCTATGTTGAGTGCATTATCTCTCGACGATATCTCAGCAATTTTAGATAAAAACACGAAGAGAATATAGCTTACCTTTTATTTATAGCTTATATTTTCCATTTTATTTTTCTTTTAATATGTTTTTAATAAAATTTCGTTGTTACAATTTTTTTACTTTTTAATTGTAAAGTATTCATTTTTTATTTCCACTAATTTCCATTTTATTTTACTATTTTTATTTCTTCTAAGTTATTTTGTATGTTCGATATTTTTATTTTTTCAAAAATCTTTGAATATCAGAACCTTTTAGCTAACTTTTGGTGCAGTGCTTAAAGATCGAAGGTCTTTTTCTTTCTTCCAAGGAGGCATTCATTTTCTCTGCCTTCTGTGGCTTTACATCTTCAATACTAAAATACCAAAATTTAAAAAAAAGAAAAAGTTATGAGAATATATATAATTTGACGGCATTCTTTAAAAAGTGTTTGAATATACATAAGCACAAGCACATAAATTTATATGTATACTCATTTTCTTTTCTCACATTTCCAGTCTGTGCAACTACTTTGCTTTCCTGATAGCTACAATCGCCAACAATTTAAATGCAACATCAACTGCCATGTTCTATCGCACTAAATCCCATCCAACTCTTATCTTTTCTTCAGCATCCCTTGAGCCCTGTTTTATTTTTCTCTCAATGTACCCTCCCTGCGCACCAGTGGCAATGCCGCTTGGGATGAAATAATATATATATATATATATATATATATATATATATATATATATAAAACGCACAATAAGGTGCGGTGGGTAAAAAGTCGTCTGACTTTTATTCAGTTTTGCAAATGCGGACCTTGGCACAATTCAATCCGCTAGAGATTTTGTCAACATCATGCTGCACTACTTAGAATTTGCGACGGAAACTTCAATTAGAAAATTTCAAACATTTTCGGTGTCAATTGGAGGACTTTGCAGAGTTATATGTTATATCCAGTCAACACCACGGTGTTTTATCACGAGTGAAGGCGACATTATGCCTCCATATTCCCACAGATTATCAGACACAAAACGATTGCTTACATCAAGTGTCTTGATGTAGTGCTGCGCTTTGTCAAGAGGGTGGCAGATGGAACATAATTCTGCACCATGATATACATGCAAGAAAACCTAGTCATGGTTTTTCGACAATTTCTGATACTGCATCAAACATTATCTAGCAATGTATAAGAGTTTAGAAAATTCTGATGTCGACCAGGTTTGAAACTAATGGCGATTTTATTGAATATATTTACTCTCTATTATTTCAAAATATATATGTATTTAAAATTAATGATATTAACTTGTTTGTCATTTTCAATCACATCTGCATAAGAGAGAGAGTGTGGTCCAAATATACACAGATTATATATATATATATATATATATATATATATATATATATATATATATACACAAATTAATAAGGAACGAAGAAAATAATTGCAACGTTCAAAACATTAATTTAAAACATTGCTCAATATAAAAATGAGCTATGAATATTTATTAATCATTACTTTAGAATATGTACAAACTATTACAAAATTGTATATTTTGTTTTGACATCGACAGAACAAGGTCTCATCAGGTAGTTAATAATGATGGTAATACACACACACACACATATATATATATATATATACACACACACGTATGTGTGTGTATATATATCTATCGGTGTTATCGGTGAGGAATATATATATATATATATATATATATATATTAATGCAGGTTTCATTGAATAATATAGACAAGTTTTGTCTATTAATTTTGTGTAGGATCCGTTCATACCGTCTGATATACTTGATGGTGATGTCGTTGAAAGACAACAAAAAATCACAGTATTTGTAGAATTTTTTATCGGGTCTAAGCTTTCGGCTCACATAAGCCATTATCAAAGAGTAAATATTAACACACAGTAAACATAGAACATTTAAGCTATTAACAATAAAGAGAATTGAATTGAAAATATAAGTCCATCCCTACCGTGGCGGATGGCTGAAGACAGAGACAAAATAGTGGTGTTGTGGTCCCTGGTCTGATTACAGACATTTGAGTACGTTATTGGAAATATCGAAATTGATTGTATTCAAACCAGGTTTAAATTGTTTAATGTAGAGTGCTTCGAGGATTTTTAGTTTCTGCTTATTATTTTCTTGTTTGAGTATGTACGTGCTATCAACAAGCGTTTTTTCTCAGAAGTGTGCGTTGATAACCGTGTTGTTCTAAATGACGGAATATATTTGAATTTTTATTTAAGTGCAACGTCAGACGCCGTGAGAGCGAATTTGTGGTGTGGCCGATGTAGATATTATTGAGGTTGTTAGAGATACATTCTCTAAATGGACATATGAATTTATATACTACATTGGTTTTTTGCAAATCACTAACGGTGGGGGAAGAGTCGTTGCGGATAAATGAATTAGATGTAGTGGATTTTGTGTAATATATAATAAACTTAATTCTTTTGTTAGAGTCTGTCGGAGAAATATTAGTATTTATGAGTTTTTTTAGGATGTTTTCATCTAGTTGGTAGTTGGAGTGCATCTGGCTACGGTATAAGAGAGTGATATGTTTAGGATTGGTTGGATTAGTATCATGTGTTGTTTTTTCCATGCTTTTTAAGAAAATAACGTATTTGTTCATCAACTATGTAGTTGGGAAAATTATTATTGATGAGTGTCTGTTTTATGTTTTTTAGTTCACTGTGGACAATCTGATTTGTAGATGAAGTGACTTTTGCACGATATAATAGATTTTTAATAATGGCTATTTTGTAATAGTGGGGGCATTCACTAATATAATTGAGTGTGGAGGGATTTTTATTAATGGGTTTTTGATACGGTGAGATTGTAAATTTATTGTTGTCAGTGTTAATATATCAAGAAAAGGAATTTTGTTATCTTTGCTAAGTTCATAAGTAAATTTTAAAACTGAGTTATTTTGAAACTGTTTTTTAAGTTGTAAGATTTCATCAGTATTTTTAATTGATAGTAGGATATCATCAACATATCGTAGATATATTGATGGTTTTGTAAATTTTGCAAAGGTAGTATTTTCAAGGTTAGACATGTAGAAATTACTAAAATTCGGACCAAGCACTGAACCCATGGAGACTCCGTCACGTTGTGTATATATATATATATATATAGTGTTGTTTGGATCAACAAAAGGCACTTCAGTAGTACAAGCTAGTAGAATTTTTCTTAGGATGTTGGGATTAATTTTGAGTGGGGGTAATGAAGGATTACTGTAAACATTTCTTATAATTATATCAATAGGTTCACTGACGGGTACATTAGTAAAAAGGTTTTTCACATCAAGTGAAGCTATGATTTCATTATTAGGTTTTTCACTCTTGAGGATTTGGATTGCCTCTAGGGTTGACTTTATGCTGTATTTACTCGGAAGGTAGAGTGTGATAAGCTGGTTAATATGTTTAGTTAACTGGTATACAGGAGTAGGAATTTGGGATATGATAGGGCGGAGAGGATAGTTAGGTTTATGAGTTTTTATGGTTCCGTATATGTAACCAGGTTTATAGTCACCAATAATTTTAGGGAGTTTTAAGGAATTCTGATCAGCGTTGTTGGCACTAATGAATTTATTAAGTTTAGATTTTAGTTGGTGTGTCGGGTTTTTGTTAATATATATGCGTATCTGTGAGTGTGAGTGATATATATATATATATATATATATCTGTGTGTGTGTTTGTTTGTATGTGTATATATACGTGCGTTTTTGTGTGTGCGTATTCAGGATGCTCCATAAGAAACAGGAACTTTGGTGAAGTTTATTTAATTGTTGGAATTCTTGTTACAGCTATTTAAAATAAAAGCAAAAGATAGAAATTTAGTAGTTTAAAACAGAACAGAAGAACAAATGTTAAATAGGATGTTTAAAATGAAAATAATTTGTTTTACATATGCTAGTTAATCCTTTTGCCATCATATAATTAATTCTAAAATGTCTTGTTCGTTTTGGGGTACTATATATATATATATATATATATATATTTGTGTGTGTGATAACTGGTTTTTCGTTATCGCACCTGGCCATTTCACAACATCCCGTAAAAATAGTGAGTTAACTGAGAAATTTTCCATTTCACAATAGCAGGATATTTATATCGTGAGCAGCCAGATAACATTTTTTTGATATGGTACCGCGAATGGACTATGTTTTCCGATAGAAGACAGCCGATTCATACAATCTTTGTTGCTGTTTATGGTCGCGTTGTTAAGACAGGATCCGTTGAGCCAGAATCTATGGATCGAGACAGAGATCTCGTACGCGTGACTACCCTTTGTCATCTGTGTGCGGATCGTAATTCCGTAGTACAATACAGGGTAAAAATCAGCATCAGTTTATGATTAATATGTGGGCTGGAATTGTAGTTGACTGTCCAGCCAAGTCCATATATTCTCTTAGCACATCTGGCACAGTATCTGTCTACAGGGGCTTCATTTCGAACACACTTTCAGACTCGCTAGAGAATGTACCCTGTTAATGTGGGTCATGCATGGTCGGGCTCTAGCACATTTAAGCCACATTGTTCGCGATGCACTGGCTAACATTTACCATAAAAGATGGATAAATAGAAGATGACCGGTCCTCTAGCCTGTACGTTATCCTAACTTCAATCATTTGGATTTTTATCTGCGGGGCCATCTAAAACAATCTGTTTGTGTAGCAGAATTTAATAATGCAAAGACACTTCATCAACATGTCATTGGGGCCTTCGAGGGAGTATTTGAAGGCGTCTGCCAGCTTTCTCCCGATGAATTCATGCGTGTGTAAAAAAAAAGATTTTTAATATTTATGAGTTGCTGTATTGATGGCTTTTGGATATATATTTTTTATGGACATTTTATTTTGTTTTTTGTCAGGCAGCAGCCGTCAAAGTTTGTAAAAAATATATCCTGTCTAATTTAGATTAATATAAATTAAGCAATCAGTATGTCAGAATAAGATTTTTTACTCAGTTTATTCACAGCTGCTGCATGCAGAGGCTAGTGCCTTACAGCTGAATCTAGTTTTGTTTTTAAAGTTCGGAAATTACTAGTATTGATGGTAACAGTCATGGTAATACATCGGCGATTCTTATTCGAAAAGGTTTGATCAAAATTTACAATTTCTTTGTAGCAAAATAGGCTTCTAAAATTGTATTTTAAGCAGTGTAGAATGTCAACAACTTGGTTAATATATAATTTTCTCTTCGAGTTACCAATTACAATATCGTCTCAACCAAAAAATGAAAACTTTAACCTCAGAATCTGTAATCTTGAAAAAGACTAGTCGTCCAACAGAAAGTTTAAACAGCATAGTTATAATCATAAATATAATTATAATCAAATATACTTCTACAAACTTGCCCTCGATTTATGTAGTTTTGCAAGGAACCGTTTTAATATAAGCAGTCTTTAGATATAGTGCTTGATATAACAAGATAGGGCACTAATAATGATAAAATTCACTTTTCTCATCTCTACTATAAGCTAGCTTCTACAATCATGTCCCTTGAAATTATGCGAAACTTAGTTTGAGGTACTATAAATAAAAGTATTCAATTTAAAAATTATTTCGCTATTTTTTCATAGTATTATATTGTTATACTTATATGTTATGCCCTATTACACACACACACACACACATATATATATATATATTACATGAAAATTGTAATATATTTATATGATATAGCTAGTATACAAACGGAAAAGGATAACAAAATATGAAAATTTGCTTGAGGTTGACGCATTAAAAGGCAATCTGTGTTCAAAGAAAAAACTACAGCAACAATAGTTATAAGATGACGTATACTACAGTCTTCTTATAAATTGGATATGTAGCTACACACACACACACACATATATATATATATATGAGAGAGAGGGGTATATCATTTTTATTATTAGTATTTATAATTAAAACATTTTGTGGATAAAGAAATATGTTTTATATATATATATATATATATATATATATCGTGTATATATAGATAAGTGGTGAGCAGGTAAGTAAGTTAATGTTTGCGTGTTTGTTGGTTGCTTTAAAAAAGTGCGAACTGTTGCAGAAAATAGTATTCCAAAAACCACAAAATGCACTAGATGACCCGTAGAGTAGAAGTGAATCAAAATCGCCGAAAGCAGTTTTGAAGTATAAAAACGAACTTAAATTTCGCAAGTCAGTGTAAAACATTTTTATTGTCAACGAATGGTGACGGAGGAGATTTAACGTGCCTGTGTGAAAAGAAATCAACTATCACGCACGCTTATGAACTTTCTAACCAGCTCACCACTTTTCTATCACTCTCTATCTCTCTCTCTATATATATAGATACACACACACACACACACACACACGATACTTTGCCCATCAGAAATACAAACGGATCTCAATATGATTCGCCTGAAGAGAGTCAACTTTAGCCTCAAATTATGTGTAGTGAAACAAATACCATTATGGACACTTTACATATCATAGAAAAGGTAAGTCATATTAATGATATTACTATTATATATATAATCGTTCATTAGGTACTGAATTTGAATAATTTCGGATACAGACGTGTGTTTACTACGTGTCTACAACACGCTATAATCTATCTTCCATGGCTCAGTGGTAGAATCGCTGATGATGTCAAATCGGTCGGGTTCAATCGTGGCTAGAAGCACATGAATGACTAACCGTACTGATGAACTGCAAAACTGGATATCTGCGGATAACTATATTTAGTTTTGGGTCATAATTAAATTAGACCAGTACACAATTATGTTAAGTGTTCAATACAATTATATTGTAAAACTTTTGAATACCTTAATTTTATAAACGAGTTATTTCGCCACCCTTTTGATGTAATCAGGCGATTTAAAACACTCACGTAACAGGGATCTTTTATGTACGCGCATTTTTTAAAGTTAGAAGTTACTAAAAAATTCTTAGAACACTTTCATCCGTGATTGTATGATCCTAGTAGGTATTTGTAGTTATGCTTACACTTGGATATAATTTCTGTTCTTTCATTCAGTAATTCATCTTTGTTTGGGTTTAACATAATAGCCAACTTTTCTTCCTGGCACAGTGTATACATTTTACCACCATTTTAAGGCTTGGCTGCTTTTATTATACTTTACGTTATGACTGGTTCTTTTCCATAGTCAGCCAATTTTGCACAATTCTAAAAAATTCTAGTTTAAAATGTAGACTTATGATTATTTCACCTCGTCTTAAAAGGGTCTTTGGTAGAACCCAAATGTGTTTTGTCTTGCCATTAAAATCATGTACTTCTGTTTTCTAAATAAACCCTTTTGTATTACAAAGTCTTTAAAGTGGGCATTTATTTTTGTCCATAGAGTTACGGTGCTTGTTAATGATGTTTTGTACGTTGGTATTTAATTTTCTGGCGTTTTGTTTCTTTATGTAATTTTCTAAACTACTAATGTAGATTAAAACTCAGTTTGATTGTATTCCTATTAAAAATTTGGTGTAATTCTGAGCATTTTGGAAAGTTTGTATTGATCAGTTTAAAAAATATTTGTCCTACTTTGATATTTCTTCTAAGTTAAATAGTTGGTTGGACTAAATGAAGTTTCGATTTCTATTATTGTTTTTTTTTTGTCTGCGTGGTTGGAGTTTGTATTATAAAATGTTCTCATGGCCAGATCTTTTTAGTACCTATTTTTTTCTTTTCATCAAATATTGATTTCTTTGACCATTTTTTTGATAGCCTGTGCTCTATTTCTTTATGGATGTGCTTGATTATGCTTGTGAGATGGTTAAATCTTCTGTTTTCGCATTTTAAGGTTACTTTTGCTTTTATATATGGTGAGACAGTGCCAGCTTGTAAATGTAATTTTACATCTAAATATTAGACTACCTTCATATTAGTGTCAACTACTATTTTAAAATTTAGATCATTAAAGAGTTTGAAAAGTATTTTTCTTATTCTATCATTCTCTCTTTTGTAGACCGGTGTTATAATTAATCAGTCATCTCTGTATAATACGTGTTGGTCTATGTGGATTATTTTGTTTATTTTATTTAATAGTAAATGGTCTGAAAACACCGAAAGGTAGAAACCTGCGTTGCAAAATAACTCTTTACAAATGTAAAATATATATATGGTAATTATTATAATTATTACTAAAATAATAATAATTACCATATATTTATGCTCTACTTGTGTATTGAGCAATTTTGAAAGTAAATGTCTAACTGTGGAATATACTTTCATTAGTAAAAATGTCTCTATCTTGCAGCCGTAAATCGCCTGATGAGGTACTGTTGATAGGACTGAATCACGGCAGCACTCGTGTAGCGGTAAATAATATTTTTATTACTAAAGGCATAAATAAAAATATTATAAATATTGGTCTAGTACATATCGAGCACTTTTAATAAGTAAATGCTACGAACTGTGGATTGTTATTCTATTAGTTTCCACTATTATATATATATATATATATATATATATGAATGAAACATAATTGACTCTGAAAATCGGCTATATTGTAGACTTATAGTCATTCTAAGGCCCTGTTTATCAAACTCTTTCGTTATATATATATATATAACGAACAGGTGGGTGTACGCGAAAGAGGCGGTTGTGAAATTTTTCAGGTACGCCCAATTACAAAAGAAAAAAATCAATAACGAAATGATCAAATTTCAGAATTATTGCGGAAGGATTAAAAAAATTGAGAAATGATAAGCCAAGTGATTTGAACTGCAGTGTATATAATACCAGTAACCTTTACAAACACACAGAACATTATAATATATATATATATATATATATATATATAGAGAGAGAGAGAGAGAGAGAGCTCATTTTACTTGTTTCTTCGGTTTATTGCATATACATTTTTGTCTGAGATTTTATTCTCTGTATATATGGAGAAAAATATTTCTTTGTCATAATCAAAGACTTACTTCTCTTTTGCCCCATATCAAAGTAAGAATTAAAACAAACCCGGTCGATCATAATCGGATTATCCTGTTTAAACAAAGAAAAACTGCTTTTTGCAAAGTTTTACTTTCCATGTGATTGAGATCAAAAAAACTAAAAACAGAGAAACAGAAACGGTTAAAATTTATTGTGTTAAATGTCCTGTCTATGTGGGGGTGGTGCAGGCGAAGAAGAAATTGAGAGTGAAATACGCCTATTGATTAAGCGGGGAAAGAGAAGCGCTGAAAAGTGAGAAGGAAAGAGAAGGTGAAGAGGAGAGATAACAGAACCTGAAAAGGGAAACAGTTATAAAAAATATAGAAATGAATAAAAAGACAGAAAAAGAAGAAAAAGGAATTCCGATAGAAACAGAGATTAGTGTGAGGGGAGACAGAAAAGAGAGCGAATTGTAGCTAGAAGCGAGTGCAGAGAGAAGAGAGGAGAGGTGAGAAAAGAACGAACAAATAAAAGAGAAATACAAAAAGAGGAGAGAAAGATAAATTTGAAATAGGTGTGAATATTATTGTAAACTATTTATCAACTGGTACTGTCGCAGTTCTAAGTTGGAATCGACAGCCCTACTCTACCATGTTACTGATCAGACTCGTCCTGAAGGGCAAAATAGCAGGCTTGACTGTTTTTCTCTCGACTAGATGAGAGCAGACAACCAAGAAGAAAAACCATTTTGAATTTGAATCTGGAAAAGGCAACTAAAAAATCACAAGGCTATTTTTTTCTTAACAAAATTGATACTCAGGAGAGATATATTTGTCTAATATCTAAAATGGCACGATGTTTAAATAAGTAAAAGAAATGCTATATATATATATATATATATATAGTGATGATAGAGAAATAAAAAAAATGAAATGATAAAAACAGAATTTCACCATTCCTAAAATAGACGGATAATATGAATTGACAGGCAAACAAAGCCATGGCTCAACCAACCAATCAGAAATGCAACCAGGAATTAAGAAAATAAATATACAATAACAAAGAGATTAAAATTCTATGAAAATAGTTCGACTAATCAATAAGAAATCCTTCACAACCAGGATATAAGTCCATCAGACAATGGGAAGCAAGGTGACATTTAAAGGTGGACCTAAGGATGTGATATAAATAGATGGATAACCAAAATCAGTGTTGATAAATTAATTTTGTCCATTCCCAGATACTGCGGTCATGATAACGGCCTTTACACGATTAAAGTTAATATATGTTTAATCTGTCCTTGCTACACTGAAAATATACATTTCTTCATCACGTGGTCAAGTAGCTGCTACTACAATGCGATATATATACTACAAAAATGGCACGATTTCTGACAGTATAACTGATCAGATGTTCTTCTGCTAACAATGTTCAATACAGGTTATATCAGCCAATCCACTTTTGCTTATATTGAATCCAACGTACAACCGTGGTTTTCTATCTAGGAAGCCCAGTACTGGATTGCAAACTACAAAAATCACAGAAAATCTTTATTACATCTTAGTGTCGTTTCCTAAAAATGTTATTGGGAAATTGCAACCATTGATATTCCACTAAAAGGACTATGAAAAACTAAAAGTATCAGTAATAAGCCCACACGAAAAATTTAAAGAGATGTTCAACAAAGTAATATAATCCAAAATGACAGGTCATCCTTCCTTCTGTCTAAATGAGCGTATATCAATATCCAATCGCTTTAGAATGAGCGAGTATATTGTTGAACAGAGGTTTATTCAGGCGCTACCGCCTATCATAGAGACAGTGATAGCATTCAAAATAGATCTAGAAACAGATAGCCTTTTAACATATATTTTAATATACGACGTCAGCACCGTAGTATCAAAAGTAAGGATTTGTCAAAGAGAACAAATGATATCCCACTAACTTTCCACACTCTCAGCAAGGACCAAAAGTGTAAAAGTTTGTCAGGTTAATTTATATTTTTGCTGTTCGTGCATGTAATGGTGCAAGGGATCGGAAAACGTTAAAATACAATCTAGTTCCTGACCAACTTCACCTGCATCTATTGAGATACCATAAAACTAATTCGGAAGGATGTGCAAGCCCATGCTTATCCGCCGCTTCTTGAAGTTGAAGCGTGACTAGAACTCAAATGATTAAGTTTGTCGTGGGCACAGGAGCTGCCATATCGATTATACTTGAATATTGTTCCTGGGGTATATTTATCTACCCAACAAATATCTCCATAGTGTCACCTAACGAACAGATCTCCAAACAATCTAGAATTAATTTGGCGGTGCACAATCTCAGACGCTAATTTACCTGAAAGTTTGTGATTGCATATATCACCGAACCTTACCTCGGTTATAATTTCTTTTCCCGTCTGACGATAGACAGCACAATTATTAGACTGATCGACACTACAACAGACAGTCTAAATCGCAAAGCCGGTTCCTAAGATTAGGAAGATCATAGTGAACAAAGATAAGGCCGCTGATACGATAACATGGAGAATTATTGAAAAATAGCCAAATATAATTCTATATCGTTGCAATCCTAGTGCAGCTAAAAAGATTTTCATAGAATCGAGACTAACTCTTCCACATTGTCTAAATCACCACAGCTATCGGCACAGAAGTTTTCGAAAACCTTGGAAGGACCGTACACAGATTCATTTAAGATAATACGCTGTAATCGGAAATACTTTACAATAAAAACTACTAACGAGCAATATACTCTCAATTGTCAGACTGCACTAAATTCAGAGACTAAGATTTTTTTAAACCAGTATCAAGCAATTCTCCGTCAAATTCATGATTTAATACGGACAACAATTTAACCACTAAATCTAAACTTGAAAAATTAAAAGAATACAAAATATGTATCTTTACTATTAAAAATTATGCCAAAAATTTACACACACATATATAAATAATTTCGTAAAATAACAACGTTTTCTAAGACAGAAAATTCTTGGTGGTGGTTTTCTTAGCGTAGCTTAGATGTAGCACAAGTTCAAATGTGTGGAGCACCCAATCAGGATTAGTGATTTTCTAAGCGCAGCTTAGATGCGGCACAAATCCGAAAGTATGGGTTACCCAGTAAGGATTGAGCTCACAAAGTGTCTCGCTATAACCTTTGACGACTAACTTGTTAAGTTACACCACCGCGAAGTGCCCTATGATTTTCTAATCGTAGATTACATTGAGCACAAGACCGAATTGATCTAGCGAGACAAACTTGCTAACCGTTACACCATGTCGAATGGCCCTATGATTTTCCAAGCGTAGCTTAGATGTGGCACTAGGCCAAAAGTTTTAAGCATCCAGCGAAGATAGAACTCACTAATATTTTGTATTATCAACACTATATATTTTATTTCAATCATTACATATGCACAATTACACCCAAATCTATTTTACTGATATTTAGTGGGAACGGTCATTCTCGCAAAATAAATAACTAATCGATAAGTGATAACAGCTCAATCACCATTATATATATATATAGAGAGAGAGAGAGAGAGTTGAATATATGGATCTAAATCCGACAAGAGGAATAGGATAAGGTGAAAGTGTCTAACATGTTTCACTTTAACAAGCTTCTTCAAAGTTTTTGTGCAGACGAATGATTTAATTTTTTTTTAATTTAAAAGTTTCTATTTTTTAAAATTAAATAAAACAATTTCTTAAATTTTAATAATTTTATTTTTTTGAATTTAGAAAAAATAAATAATCGTCTTTATAAAATCTTTAAAAGAAGCTTGTTAAACTGAAACGTGTTAGATTAAAGATCCTTTTTCCTACCTATTCTTTCCTTATATATATATATATATATATATATATGTCTGTTTGTTTGTTTGTGTGTGTGTGTGTGTGACATTTCTTCGAGTATGTAAACCGGAATACGAAATATATACTGCTTAAATTAAACAGAACATCTACTTGGTGTAGTTATCCATTAAAATAACGTTTCAAGCAACATATGTATGTTAGATTAAAATATTAAAACTCATTAATTTAATTCTTTAGAAATTGCTTTCAGTAAGTTTCCGATAAAAAATCACGCCTGTTTTGATGAAAATCTGAACGAATCAGACCCTTTAAAGGCAAAATTAAATTTGTGTTTTATTGCGACTCTCTTTTTAGCCAGATTGTAAAAAAACAACAACCAAAAACACACATCGGCTCAGATGATGGGCCTTCTGGTAAAGATGGACGCAGGTTCTAATCCTACTGGAAAGTATATTTTATTTAAGTTTTTTAATGTATGCAGACTGGTAGCTGAAATATATGCAGTTTAAAATAAAGGGAGCTTTACTCAAATACAGGACACGCCTAAACATTGTTCGAAAATTTCAACTTTAAAATATTCCACTTCGTGCTTCAATTTAATCCAGAAGTAAAAATATAATAAATATAATCAATTTTATTGCCAATATTGTTATTTTCTTGTCTTTTTATTTTCAAATTTTAATAACAGGTTTACTAAATCTATCAAATACATACACACACATTATATATATATATATATATATATATATATATATATATATATAGTAAGAGAGAGAGAAATTATTTTTCTATATTATCTATGTATAGAGAGTGATTATATTTATATTATCTATCGAGAGAGATTATACATATTTTCTATATATATATATATATATATATATTCACAGAGTGAGAGCAGATTATATATATTTACCCGTCTAATATCCTCCTTCTGACATTTCCTATATCTAACCATCCTTTCTCATCACTTTCCCCCTATGTAACCGCCTGCGCAATAGTGGCAGGGAATGCCTTGCTCGGTGTGAAACGATTAATATATATATATATATATATATATATAGATGGAGAGAGAAAGAGTGAGATTGTAGCTGTTTGGTTGTATATAATACTCTTTTTACTTCTCTTTCATTTGAAGATTTGAAGATATGGTTAAAATATGAATCGAACTAGAAATACTTTATAAATTGAATGTTTTCGCGACTTATCTAATTTAATTAGGTCGTTTTAGATAGTGACAAACATTTTTACTTATTGTAATATTTGATGCAATTCTATGATTTTGAAATGAGATTTAAAAATCGAAAGAACTCTGAATTCTCCCCTAATAAATAAGTTTCTGATTGAGTTAAATAAGCATTGAAATTTGTAAAGATTTTCTTACTCTTTCCTAATTTGATAATAGATATTTATATGAATCAAATGAATTTCTCTAATCATAAGTTTGGGAAAATTTCGGAAAATGGTAGACACATTATTACCAAATATTTTGTTGATCAGTTTCAGACAAAAAAAAAAGACATTGAAAATTATTAATAGGACAAGATATTTGTACTGAGTGGATACTAACTTAAAATTTAATTAATATATAATTTCTTGAGAAATATAAGACATACATCAATTATTAATCTGCAACGTTTTTTTTAATCGTTTCACCCCAAGCAAGGCATTCCACTACCACTATTGCGCTTGGGGCTACATAGGGGAAGGTAAATAGAAAGAGTGGTTAGATATAGGAAATGTCAGAAGAGGGGTGATAGGTAGTTGGGAGGATGGGTAGAGTGTTTGAAAGAATGGAAGCGAGTTAGTGTGTTAGGAAATGTCTATTGACTTTACATTTAAACTCCTGGAGATTGTAGCCGTCGGGGAACCAGTCATGTTGAAGGGAATTCCACAGTCGGGAAGTACGAGAAAAGTAACTGTTGGAGTAGAAGTTGCGGTTGCATTTTATCGGTTTCACTGTAAAAGGGTGGGATCTAGTTGCTAATCTAGTATCTCGTGCAAATTCGAACCTAGGGGGCAACAGTGATCTAAGTTTATCAAAGCAGAAGACATGAAAGTATTTATAGAAGAGACACAGGGGAGCCACGTCGCGCCGATGAGAGAGAGAGACAGAGAGAGAGAGAGAATGCAGGCGGTCTGCCAAGTCAGTATCGATCACATTACGGACCGTCCGCTGTACCTTGTCGAGAAGCCCAAGGAGAATAGCAGGGGCACCCGACCAGATATGGCAACAGTATTCAATGCACGGGCGGATGGTAGATTTATAAATGTGCAGGATAGATTCAGAAAAAACCTCCGGGGCCTGCACAGAGAACCAACTTTCATAGCAGCGGATTTAGCAATGGATTCGATATAGTCATTCCACTTGAAATCCGCTGAAAGTGTGAGACCAAGGAGGCGTAGTGTTTTACTCTCTGGGAGGTAAGCCTGGTCCATGCTAATGGGAGGTAGATGCAGTTGTCTATGATGGTTAATTGATAGTAGCTTCGTTTTAGAAGCATTACAAGTTACGAACCATTTCTTACGGCAGTGCACTACGGATTGGAGGTCCTTTCCAAGCTCGGCTGCAAGGTTAGCTTTGTCGCCCACACCAGATGTTTGATCGAGGCGAGAGTAAACTGTGGTATCATCGGCGTACATAACTACTTGGGATATTATGGTATCAGGGAGATCATTAATGTAGATCAGAAAGAGCGTAGGGCCTAGGATAGAGCCTTGAGGGACACCCGCGTTCGTATGGTAGCTCTGGGAGGTATGTCCGTTTAATACCACTTTCAATGTGCGGTTAGATAGGAATGGCTGGATTAGTTCAAACAATTGTCCAGCTATACCATAGCTCCGCAGTTTGCATAGAAGGCCAGCATGCCAAACTCTGCGGAACGCTTTAGAGATATCCAAGGCGACGGTTCGGGCTTCGTCATTCCTGTCTAGTGCGTTTAGGCGTGACATGGGGTGCAGTGGATATCGGCTTGAAACGAGCAATGTTCGAATTCCAGTTGACTTCCATACATTCACTTCCGTGCAAATACTCTTGGAAAAAACATTAATCCTTCTCTTCTGCTAAATGAACGGAAAGAGACGTATTAATGGGTCAAATACAGGACATATTGTGTTCTATAGCCTTTGCTGTCAACCAGTCTACCGCAGAAAGTAATGCCAACGTACTACGGGAAAAACCTTCTACCCAGTCAATCATATCTTTTTTGAGACATGATCTGCGAAATGTGTATCACGTATGGCACCTAAGTGAGTACAAGAAAACTGAATGCATGGTAATCAGTAAAGAGAGGATCCAAAAATGCCGACTACAGAAGTTTGGAGATACTAAAATCAAGCAGGTACAGAAATTTAAATACCTGGGAATTGTTCAAACAGAGAACGGAAAGTACATTGACATTTGGACACGAATTGGCATGGCTAAGCATGCATTCCAAAAGTTGAGTAGAATATTGAGAGACAGGAAAATTTTGCTAGAAACAAAGAAGAAAGTACTGGAGTGTTATGTGAAATCTGTTCTTGTATATGGCAGTGAATGTTAGACAATTTCACCAAAGATGAAGAGTAGACCTGAAGCAACCGAAATGTGGTATTACAGAAGAATATTGAAGATACCATGGACCAAACATGTGAGCAACGGTGAGGTATTGGAGAGGATGCAAACGAAAAGGAAATTAATACTTAACATCAGAAAAAGACAGATGACGTTACTTGGACATGTAATGAGGAAGCTTGGCAAATCTGATACCCACATGTAAGACAGAGGAAAAGAGAGGTGAAAGCAACGCGTAACATACACGATAGGCTTGAACAAATGGATTGCAGAGAGATGTTTGGGAAGGGTAACAGGAATAAGCGTGTTAAGAGCTACTAAGTATAGGGAGATGTGGAAGGCCATAATCGCTTCTGTCCTGAAGGAACACGGAACATAGAAGATACTCTTCAAATGACAGATTCAGATAGAGCTGAACATTTTTTCTGTTAAATATTCGCGGGCATATAAGTGTCTCTAATGATGAGCACGCACCATGTCTAAATAAAAGACAGCGTATCAAGTAGTCAGAGTAACAGTCGATGTGAGTAGTAATGATAATAATAGGCATTCTTTCAAAACTAAATATTTGGCATTCTTTTCCCGAGGAGCTAGTACTGCTTTCAGTTGAAATTCATAAAATCATTCTCGTAAAACAAATTTTCAGGAGAATGTTTTTTTCAAATCCAGAAGCTGTTTTCGCTCTTTGACGTACTGATGAGGGTTACCTACTGATGAGAATATATGTTTACTTTCTCTTCCAGTTACATTTGCTATCCTATGTTCATCCGGGAGATCTAACGCCTTGTTCTGATGCACAGTTTTACTTGGTATGCATATGAGCGGCAGCCACGTCGATATAATCAGCCAAAAAAGGCATGAAACGAGAAAAGGCGTCGATTTGAGTCAGTCGGTTGACGAAGTGTGTGAGTGAGAAAACGAAGACGACGACGTTGGAAAAACCAGAAAACCAAGAGAGTACTTGCTGTCGTCAAAATTTTGTTTGCCTGAAACACAGACATATTACAGATTTTCTTTTCCTTGCATATCAATTTTAGTTATTGCTACTGTTAAAACTGGCTGACAGTTTAGATATTTCTGAATACGTGTGACGCATGCATGCTATCCATATAAAAGTTCTGAGAATAGGAATCAGATGAATTCTTCCTTTTCTGCGAAACTGTCGTCCTAAGAAGAAAATGGATAAAAAGATGAAAAACAATTTTTGTAAAACTCAACAAATTCTGGGATATGAAAATTGGGAGGTGAATTTTACCTGCGTTTTTTCCCTTCTATTTATTTGTGGACAAGTTGAATAAATTTACAAGATATAATTTTCCCTCAAATACGTCTCTCTTTTTGTCTTTTTATTTTTCTCCGTCTCACTTTCATTCTGCTTCTGTCTAGTCTGCATATCTAATTGAAAAATATTTCCATCTCGCTCGTTTTCTATTTATCCTTTGAAGATGTATGTATGTTTCTTTGTACGTTTCTGTCTATTTTCATGTCAAACAAAAAAAAATTCAATGAAAAGTTTTCTATTTCAATAATGGAAAAAAAAAATGAAAAGTATATGAAGTAAAATCAGAAGTAATTCAGAAAGAAAAATGTTTGTATATGAGGAGTCAATAAAAAGACGTGGAGATAAAATATTGAATCGGTGACAAATAAAACGACCCCAAGTTGAAAATATATCAGAAGAAAATTTGAACTTGACATCAAAGAAACTTGTAGAATAAAAATAAAGCTAAAAATTGTAAATTATCTTTTGTAAATTACCTTTATTCTCGACCCAATTTTTCAATCATCGTTTCTGTAAAACTGGTTGTGCAGACCGAAGTAAAGAACATTTTGGACAGAGTAAAATAAATGTGAAGGCGATATCGACAAAATCATGTGACAAAACAAGTGAATGTTAACTTTGCATATAATCAGTTACAAAAATGAAAAAAAATTGTCCGGTAAGTCATAAGCTTCTAAATGTCTTCCATACAGACAATATCCTTTTAAGTAAAAGGTTTATAATCAATTGCGTTGTATTTTAATTAGTTAAAATCTCAGTTTCGTAGATCTATATATTAAAGGTGCGTGATGTTTCGATTTAGAATCGATATTACAACAGGCGCATATTACTTGAATTACCAAACCTCGGATATCAACATAGAGAGTGAAATCGGGAGCCGAGTTTAAAATCCTAATCTAATCTGCTCATTTTACATTCGCACAAATGCATGGATTTATATAGTTAAATAGTAGGGTAAACTACCTTGCTATGGATAGAAAGCAGTGTAATGGGCGAAAATTCTTTTAAACTGTGGTAAAAGGAAGCCATTTCAATCTAAATGAGACATAGATTTCCAGTAACAATAAATAAAAGAAGTTAGTGGAAAGGCATTATCGCTTATGTTCTGTAGGGACATGACACACACACACACATATATATATATATATATATATATATATATATATATATATATATTAAACTGTCATTAAACAGTTAGATATCGAAATGACTATATCAAAGTAATTTTGTCAATGTAATCTTATATATATTTTTAGTCGTTTTACCCCAAGCAAGGCGATACCGCCACTGGTGCGCAAGGGCTACATAAAAGAAGAGTGAAAGTTTAAGCAGACGGAGAGAGAAGAGAAAGACGAAACATTTACTGGGGATGTTGGTAAGTAAAAAGATTGGAATACCATTGTGAAGACAGTTACAAGGGTAAAGTGAGAAAGGATACACGAGGTGATGGGGTAAAGAACGAGAGAAGGTCTAGAGTCAAGTGGACAGAAGATGGGAATTGACGTTGCATTTAAATTCTTGTAAATATTAGCTAATACGGAAGCAAGTATACGGAAGGGGTTTCACAGGCGGAAAGTGCGAGAAAAAAAGCTGATGGCGTAGAAGAGGGGACTGCATTTAGATGTTTTAGCTTATTACCAGTCCGATTGCTTGAGTAAATTCTTTCAGTGAGCTAAGTTCGTCGGAGCAAACGCCACATCACACCAGTGAGAAAGCGGCTGGAGTCGAGCTGCCATGTCGGAACCGATCATGTTACAGATTCTCCTTTGGATCTTGTGGAGAACCCTGAGATGAACGGCAAGAGCGCCCGACTAGATATGACAACAGAATTCAGTGCACGGTTTGATGGTTGATTTGTATATGTGCAAGATGGACTCAAGCGGGAAAAAGTTACTAGCCCGACACTATGGCCCAACCTTTCTAGCAGTCGATTTAGCTATTAGATTCAATGTAATGCTTTCACTTGAGGTCGGAAGACAGGATGAGACCAAGTAGACGAAATGTATTGCTTTCAGGGAGACTCGCTTGGTCTATGCTGATGGAGGGGGTAGGAAGGACTACATGTGAGGGTTAACAGCAGCTTCGTTTTAGAAGCATTGAAATTTGCAAGCCACTTCTTACTCTAGTCTACCACAGAGTGGTGATTCATCTCGAGGACAGCGAGGTTATCTCTGGCCGCCTCGCCAGATTTTTTATTGAGGCGGAAGTAAATGGTTGTGTCATTAGCGTAGATGTCTACTTGAGATTTGATCACGTCAGGGAGGTCGTCAGAAAGGGCTTCGAGGATAGAGCCCTGTGGGACACCAGCGTTTGTGTGGGAGGATGTAGAGGATGCCCGTTCAAGAGTGCATTCATTATACGGTTTGATAGAAAAGATTGGATCAGATCAAGGAAGCGTCTAGTGATGCCATAACCCTGTAACTTGCGAAGAAGGCCAGCGTGCCAAACCCTATCAAACGCTTTGGGGATATCCAGGGAAACAGCAGGAGCTTCGGCGGACTTATCGAGGGCCTGGTATAAGTGCTCGTTGATGGTCGTTAGCATATCAGCAGTAGACCTGGAAAAGCGGAAGGCATACTGTCTGTCTGAAAATAGTTTATGGGCAGTAAGATGTTGAACTATTTCAGCATTGATTCGTAAGCTTTTCAAAAATTGATAGAAGGCTGATAAGACGATAATCGTGTAAGTCCGACGGTTCCCCTGAGTTCTTAAATACAAGAACCACAGAGGAGGACTTCCAGCAGTCAGGAACACAGGAAGCAGAGAGGCAGTAATTATAGAGTTTAAAGATGATAGAAAAGAGATCTGGGGCACAATTCTTCAGGATTTCGTAACCTTCGCTCGCCATATGGGGATCAAGTTTTTAGATTATCTTAGATACCAGAGAGGGGGTTATGTGATTATCATTCAGTTGAGCCTCAGTTTTAATAGAGAAAGATGCTCCAGGCGAGTCAAATGGGGAGTCTGATGAGAATCTACGAGGAAAGCAATCAGCCTTAACCACAGATGTCATGAGGACCTCGAATTTATTGATTAAAGGAGAGATGAAGGATTTGCTGTTGTTCAGCACACGTTTGCAGGGCCGCCAATAGTCTGTGGAACCGGTCTTGCACGGAGCTATGCGCTGGCACATTATTACAGGAAACAACAGCTTAGCGTCGTTCAGGATTTTCTTACACTTATTACGAGCAGAAGTAAATATAGTCACCTATTATGGTCAGACGCATGGCTTAGAAATATATATATATATATAGGTATAGGCGTCTACTCCGTAAACGGTGAGGATGGTCCAACAAGATTAACTTAATATAAAATATTTATATAGAGAGCTCAGTGGATGTTATCCAGAGCAATATGATATTTGTAAAGGAAAACTCAACGCGTCATTTAAATTGGTTATAAATTATAATTCATTTCAATGAGCTAATATATATATAGTCATCCGCAGACAGATCTGTTTTGCTGCATCACATCTCATCAGTACGGTTAGACATCTGATTGCTTTTTACCCAGGATTAAAACCTGACCGAATTGGCATCAATCGGTGATTCTACCTCTGAGCTATAAAACGAAGGTGCTTGTAAATTAAATATCATTTACTGTGTTTTTGTTTTCTTTCTTTAGAGATTTACCAAACATACTGTAAATCTTGCACTATTCGGACTGTTGTCTTCATTTGCAATAATATTCACGACGTGTCTGCGGTTATATGCCTCGGCCTTCTTAAGGTGGTCCGAATTTCAAACTACTCGGGTAGATTGTCTCCTCCGGATAACTTAGTTTCAGTTATTTATCTTTAGTACCTCAACTCTCCAAGCTGTGACCATGTATTGAACTGTCAGTTTTTTTGTCATCTCACTGAATTACTTTAACTAAAGGTTTTATCCTTGAAAACTTCACGTGTATGAATTTTGGGGACAATCGCCTGAAGAAAGCCGGAATATATAATGCTCGAAACGTTGTGAATATGACAAGTATGCGGATAACAATCAAAACCATGAAACAACTAAGAAATATATATATATATATATATATATATATATATATATATAGTACCGCCATTTTTTCGCTAAAACAGCACAGCGTTAACGTTTCAAATTTAAGAAAAAACAAAGTTGTATCGTTAAAATGATGTTATAATTAAGAGGAAATACCAAAGTATTATTTTTCAAATGTTGAATTCTTTCTAGCATTTTCAAAATCTAAGTATTTTTTCTTCATCAAAGTTCGTCGGTATTTTTGCACTTTTCTCCCGTGAAAAATACATGGGGCTTGGAAATTCTTGCAAAACAATAATAAATAAATATATAAATAAAATAATTGTTCGATTTTAATCCGTCTTACAGAAATTATTAACAAATTAATGAAATTATGTTTTCGTTATTTTTTTTTAGAAAACCTTGTTAAAATTATGAATTTATTTTACATATGATTCCCACCTCTTGAATTCATGAAATTTTGAGAAATTAAATTTTAATCAGGAATTGTTTATCTTAATTTTCTTAACAGGACACCTTGGAGAATGTAAATTATTTTTTCCCAAAACTACTACTCATTCCCCGAAAATAATAGTAAAATAAAAAACGCAATAACACTATGGCATTATTTATTTTGAAAAGCTTTTAATTGCTTTTATAAATAAGGTTTATAAAAGACCCAAAAAATCGATGTATAATAAAATTTTACAAGAATAATTTTCTTTTTATATTTTAATTATAATAATTTTGATATATAAATCTTTTAGATTTCTGCATTAATTTCATCCAGTTAAGTTATATATTTATTAAGTGAAAACTATATTTACTAATGAAAAATTGAAATGCTTAATGCAATTAATGCTGCTTAAAAGTAAAATAGTTTTTATCTATATAAAATATTGTATGACCTTCCCATTTTTAAAGTATAGTCAAACAAACACGACATTACCAGAAGTTTAGAGTGATAACTGCAGTAAATTTAAAGTTATAATTACTAAAATTACATTACTAAGAATATTTTCCAACATTTTTAATATTATTGAGTACTTAAAAATTATGTAAAAACGCGCTCACCTGTTATTTCTTTAAATAATGTTTTAACAAATAAATTTTTGGTGGAAATCTGTCAGCAATCTCAGCACCCGTTCCCTGATTAACGAGTGATAAGAAGTACGTAAACTCAGCCACTGTTTGTTTTAAAGAATCCATTTCTGTTTTTTTAACTTAAAGAAAATAAGCCTTTTTGAAACCAGATTAATTATGTTTTAAATCAGGTAATATTTCTTGAAATAAAATTTCAGAAAATATATTTTATTTTTGAATGATTATTTAAACCGAGAGTTGTTTGCAAATGTGCTAAAATACGTCAAACCAGTCGATTTTAATTCTTTTAATGAAAGCAACCAAGTGTAAGAATTTCTACTTTAATTACACAAGAGAATTTGGTTTACTGGAAATAGTAAATTTAATTTAACTTTCAATTAAATCTAACAGATAAAGCTTCATGAAAGCTTCTTACATTTTTGAAAATTAATTTTAAACCTTAGCTATCGAAAGGGTGGTGTGGTATCTAGTATATATATATATATATATATATATATATATATATATATATGTGTGTGTGTGTGTGTGTGTGTGTGTGTGTGCTGTCTAAATTGCTATAGTATGGTAAACATGAAATAAGAGTTATTAAATATTGAAACAATTTGTTAATTTTTAATCGACCTTCTAAAAACTTGAATAAATAAAAACGTTTCAACCCAGCCTGTATAAACTTTAATAAATAAACAGAAACGTTAATATTTTGGGTTTACCAAAGTTTTGCGAGTAAAATTGTGTAGGTGATATGTTTGAAATTGCTAAGGATCTGAGCATTTTGGCCTTTTTAGTTCTATCTTAGAAACTGCAAAAATAAAAATAAAAAGTAAAAATAAAACGTGTATGTTCAGGCTAGCTGTAGTGTAAATCAAATTTTATTTTATCGGGCATTGAAAGAAAATATTAATGTGCCTGAGTAATTTTCTGCAAAAATCAATTTCCCGTATACTGCGTTCACTTTCGTGCATACTCCCTGAGGAAATGCAAGAATCATTTTCTTCTATTTCTGACTATTGGTTAAAAATGGTTGGCAGTATATCTAGCAGGAGAACTATTCTGATTTTGAAACTGTTTTTCAAGAAAGCTTGGCAATTCAAAGATAATAAAACGCTATATTTGGAGAGTCATGATCGTCTATGTCTTGAATCGACAAGATAAAGAGAACTGGATTTATGTTTTAAATTAAAACATTTTATAAGTATTATATGAGTAAAGAACGTAACTTTCTTTTCCTTTTCTGTTACTGAAGATGCAGATCTTTAATCATTATAATTTCGATATCTTCCAAATGACTGGAGGAACATGTTGATCAGATAAATTTTCTATGCAAATTTTAATTATATTTGTTTGCATTAAAAAATAATTATCTTTATTTAAAAGAGAAAAAAACTATAAAGAATGATTGCTTAAAATCCAGTTTTCCTAATCTTCTTTGAAAATTTTAAGTACTGTCTACGAATTCAAAACAAACATTCCATTGTTTCGCGTCCCATTCAAGAATCATTTTCTACAGAGTTCCAATTAATTAGATTCCTTCGGCTCATTTAATTGTCTTAATCATTAAAGCTGTTTATTATTGTCTTATTTGTAGTTACCTCGTACAAAGTATCCTATCGCTTCCTATAATCATTGGGTGCATTCAGTACTTTAAAAAGTGACTGTTTTCACAGGAGATCAAATGATAGCAAGTCTTGACAACATCTAAAAAACACTAATAAAAGGAGTAGAATTAGTATTTGTTTTACCACTGGATTTAGTTGAAAATTTTTTAAAAATTATTTCACGCTGAGCAAAGCAATAAAGTCAATAAGACTCAAGTGTTTGATGAGTACTGTATACACGAGAAAAGTATTAATAAATAATGAGAAAAATAAGAGAACTATGATTAAGAAGACAGAAAATAATAATTGACAGAGCATCTCAATTTTTGATAGCCACTTTTGACTGGAAAGCAAGGCCCTGGAAAAGAATTCTGTATGTTGTTTCTAAGAGGATTAGAAAACCTAATTATTAGCAGAAGATACTAATCTTGAAACAACGTTTAAGTTATGCAAATGACACTGTATTCATAGGGGGAATCCAAAACTTTTAAATAAGCTTATTAAAAGAAAACCAAGAAGAAAGGACTTATTATCAACGGTAAGAAAACAATGCCCATTTGTCAAGAAAAGGAACAAATATATCCAAGACGTGACGCTAAGTTTTGGGAACAATGAAATCGAGCAGATAGTGTATTAACAGCGTCCTATTTGCAGTGTATTAACAGACGACAAAAGATATCACGCAGAAACGAAAAGGTGAATGGAAATAACAAAATATGTATTCTAGAAACTAAACAAATTATTAAAAGAGGGACATTTCTTTTGAAACAAAGAAATGAGTGTTGAAAGGCTATGGAATATCTAATCTCCTATATCGCTGTGAATGTGGTATAATATTTTTTACCGATGAAGAAACAAAGCGGTAAAAATGGGTTTCTTCCGATGAATTCCTAGAATACAATTGACGAAATACTGTGTAATGTGAAAGTTAAAAGGAAATTAGAAACAAGGAACGTTATACTAGCAACTCGAAAGAGGTTGTTGAAGTTACATTAACACTCACAAGTAATACTGACCAGAGGAGTAGCAAAAAGAAATGTAACTTAACTTGTTTCTGTAAATGGATGAAAAATAGTACAAAAAGAGTAATGTTAAGCCATCAAAATATACTTAGAGCAACAAAAGACAAATTTGTGAAAGCTATGATTGTCTACGTTCTGAAATGATTTGGTCATATAAAAGATAATTTTTGTCATGAGTGTTAATGACAGCAGTGCAACTTGTCACCATTGTCAAAGCTCTTTTTCGGAAATCTATCATTATATAATAATAGTGTTAGTCCTTCTTTCTCGTTAGTGCCTTAGTTCGAATGATCGTTCATTATGCTCTTCATAGATCTCATAAAAAAGGACTATTCAATATTGATCACGTAAAAAAACAAACGATATATCAGAGACGATACTTAATTTCAGTGAAAGAAATTAAAAATTATTTAAATCATCTGTTAATACCTCATAAATAATGAACTATTCCTTTTTGATCTCGTGAAAAGATAAAACGCATGGTTTCAGTCAGACAATGAAAAAAGTCTTTAATGTCTTTTATTAAAAAGGAAGAAATCAACACTAAACCTTTTAATTTGTATCCATTTACTTCTTAAAATAAAGACTCGTGTTCATCTCTCTGATTGTTATTGCAATAGTTTATTAGATTTACTAAGATAAATTATTTAACGTTGCAATTGTTGTATTTCTGCGGATATCTTATTGTCGTAGAAATCGTCATGAGCTTCTTCAATCATTTCCTAAAAAAATAAAATTTATAAGAAACTTCATATAGGAAAAATCATATAATTTTCAGAGGTTAAATATAGTTAAAATTATTTTCAAATTATAATTCTGCTTTTGTTTCTTATTTGGCAAGTACGTCACTCCTTGTACAATATTGCCTGTGCACTGTCTACAAATTTAGCTTGCATGTCCACTGTTATCAAGTTCTTGGTATAGAAGCGGCGGACAAAATACATCTCTAACTTATATGAAAATATTCTAGTCAGTTTAGTTCCAGTCAGGGATTATATTATAAATATATATATATATATATATATATATATATATATATATATATGTTTCTAGAAAGAAAGGGAAGATAGAGATAAATATATATATGTGTTTCTAGAAAGAAAGGGATGATAGAGATAAATATATATATATATGTTTCTAGAAAGAAAGGGAAGATAGAGATAAATATATATATATATATATATATATGTTTCTAGAAAGAAAGGGAAGATAGAGATAAATATATATGTGTTTCTAGAAAGAAAGGGAAGATAGAGATGAATATATATATATATGTTTCTAGAAAGAAAGGGAAGATAGAGATGAATATATATATATATGTTTCTAGAAAGAAAGGGAAGATAGAGATGAATATATATGTGTGTTTCTAGAAAGAAAGAAAATGAATATATGCCAGACCGAAATGGCATTAGTTGAATTAATAAAAATAAATAGCAAAAACTGAAGTTTCCAAGGATCCAGATTGATAAAAAAATATAAATGTCATAAAAATCATCTTTTTTTTGCCCGTGAAATTCTTAATGTAACTTGACAGGTAAAGTGTTGAAAGTTTGAATTAGTAGAGAAAAGATCAATTATAAACGTATACTTCAAGCTCATTGTTAGATAAGATTTCAAATAAATTTATAAAATACTACGAAATTGGCACAAGTTCATGATCAAAATATCTGGCGTCTTTCTCTTAAGGCGGAATGTTAAGAACTCTCAACAAATTGGTAATACCACCTTCGGCACTAATTACAGCTTGAACTCTGTATGGGACTTGAATTGTTTTCAGAGGAATTTTATCCATTCTTCAGCTAAGACAGTCTCCAATTCTTTCAATGGTGATAATGAAGAATATTGACTTCTCTGTTGTTTTTTCTAAGATTAACTATAAATATTCAACGACGTTGACATCTGCGTACTGTAGTGGACAGAAAATATGTTTTTCTTTACTAGAATATTTCCCGTTCCATTGTATGAACGGGGAAATTGTCATACTAAAATATGGCATTTCTCTCCAGAAACACTTCCTGAATCATAGGAAGAAGTTCATCACTTAAAGAGACCTAACTGTTGATTTTAATATACTTAGTTTAAAAAAAACACCTGTAAAAGTAACTAAAATTTTATAAGAAAATTAAATATTATTAATGTTAAATCAACAAACATAAAAATAGACTAACTTAGATACTTTAATGGGAAATCACAAAAATGCTATTATGGTACTATATATATATATATATGCATGTATGATGATCTTTGTACATGTCAGATGGGCATTGTCAATAAAGCTAATCTCATAAAATCTCTGGCACCTTTTTGAATGTCTTTGCAGATTCCATCAGTAGAACTTACTTGATAATAGGTCCGCACAATTTTGAAACCATTCCGTGTACAATGATAACTATTCTCACTACTGTCATTTCTTTTTTCTTCTTCTTCTTCTTCTTATAATAATAATAATAATAATAATAATAATAATAATAATAATACCAAGTGTTTCCTAGCTTTCGACGATGGAAGTAGAACATATATGTTCAGATCTTCCGCATTTTTCTCAAAATTCTTGAAAACGCTAACATTACTGTTGTCTCGACAGTTTCGATTCTTCATATTCTAATCTAATCTCAATTCTAGTTCTTTTGGCATGATTCCAAAGGTTCCAGTTATTATAGTCTCAATCGTAAACTTCCATATTCTCGACTTTTCTCTGCTCTCGGAATAAAAACCTGGCATATCTCCAATTTTTTCGATTTCTTTAGTCTTTCACCTGTGGTCCACTAACACTGACACGTCTACAATCTGGCGAGTTCTCTTTTCTTGTTTACAGCTCTTATCTCCGATCTTTTCGCTTGAGTGAAATGTTCTGTCTGGATATGAACATACCAGAATATTTTATTCTTTCTTATCCTATAATATTTTATTGCAGAAGTATCTGAATGTTCCTGCAGGTACTCAAATACGTCATGTCAATAATATAACGTTCTCTTTATCATTCTTACTGATGTTAGCATATTTTATTTGCATAGTGTGACAACACTTTGCTCTGTGACAACATCCTGATATTTTTTACAGCTTTTCATCCTCATCCCTTTTATGCCTCTACTGCAAGCAACTTAATTTTCCATAGAATCGAAAACGAACGAGTAGAAATGCTTTTCCAAGCCCACGGGATTTAAACAACAATTTCCAGGAAGCTATAAAATGAGAGGTCATCATAAATATTTTGCGGACAGTCAAAACTAGCATTGATGTTCCAAATAGAACACTTGTCTCGGACCAGTCTGAACCTAACCTCGCTTTTAAATTTCCCAACTACACTAGGATTAGGGCCAGAGTTCTTTTTCAATGCAGGTCCAGACAAATGTCTCCACAGCAAAGTACAAACAAGGGACCAACACTCTCGCCCGTTATATGAGGTAGCTACCATCTTACACTTTGACGTAATTTTAGATATAAAAATCTGTTATGCTTGATAATAAATTATCATGCATAACAGACTTGTCTTCCACGAAGAAATTTCAAAATGAAAGATATTCTGTCAGTGGATAAACTCAAGGTAAAACTCACAAATATATATATATATATATATATATATATATAGTATTAATTTATTTCACATTTCTAAACAGTTTCTCACAAATTTCAAAATTATTTTATTATCACTTACTAGAAAAAAACTACAAGGTGCAAAAATGTTTCATAGTATTTGTCTTTTGACACCCCGTCACACACACACAGATATATATATATATATATATATATATATATATATATATATATATTTAACAACCATTGCATTTCAGAAAAAATGGCTATCAGGTTAAATGAGTAAGATAATATACTTAAGGCAAAGAGTCTCTTTCTAAATGTTGTATACTAAATCAAGGGATTAGCGAAAAAATAAAAATCCTAAAAAATAATAATAATAATAATATTAAAATAAATCTGTTCACGTAATTATTGAATACATCTACTGAGTCGGCAATGTTCAAAAAGCTTTTCGCTTATTAAAAAAAATATCGAAAACTTTTAAAAAGGAAAAAGTGAATGAAAAGTATAAGGAGAAAGGTTTTTTTCTTTTAGATTGCCGTTACAAATATCTAATCACGGTATGACCACATGAGCGTCTGTATGTGACTATTTTCTGGATGATTTTAAACATTAACTGTTGTATGGTTTTGGGTCTGAGGAGCAGCTGCTTATTATTCTTGGATTTGTAGAATATCCAAACATTTTTTCAAGATTATATTACTCTGTGATATTTAATAAAACTTAAACATTTTAGTTATTTTCAGTTTTTCTCTATTAGAATAAATTGGACAAAAATACCAAATATTCTACGTTATATATATATATATATATATTAACTACATGTTTCATTGAATAATATAGACAAGTTCTGTCTATTTATTTTGTGTAAGATCCTTTCGTATAATCTGATTAGTTTGATAGTGTTGTCATAGAAAAACGACAAGAAATCGCAGTAATTGTTGATTTTTTTTATCGGGTCTGAGCTTTCGGTTTACATAAGCCATTATCAAAGGAACATTTAATATACAGTGAACATAGAACATTTAAATTATTAACCGAGTGGAGTTATACAGAGAAAATTAAATAGGTACATTTTTTTCGTCGCCGATGGCCGCAGGACGAGAATGAATGGTGGTAATAGGGTTTTGGTCAAATGAGAGTATAGTGGCATGAGGGGATTGGTTTGGGAACTGCTACTACTATGGGTATAGGGGGTAAGTATAATAACTATGACCTCTCCCGTCGGTTATAGGCATTGAAGTATGTTAGTGGAGGTGTCGAAATTTATTTTATTTAGGCAGGGTTTAAACTGTTTGATGTAGACAGTTTCTAGAATTGTAAGTTTTCGTTTATTATTTTCTTGTTTAAGTATATATGTATTTTCAATAAGTTTTTTCCTAAGAAGTGTGTGTTAAAAAATCAACAATTACTGCGATTTCTTGTCGTCTTTTAATGACAGCACTATCAAGCTAATCAGATCATACGAAAGGATCTTACACAAAATAGACAGAACTTGTGTCTATTATTCAATGGAACCTGCATTAATGAAAAGATGCAGCCAAAATACATACACACTATATATATATATATATATATATATATATATATGAGTGTTTATTTTGGCAGGAAAAGAAAATTTCGATTATAATTTTGCACCCAAAGTCACCGTGAAGATGCAGGGAGGTCTATCTATGAATTTATATTTCTCGCGTTATAGTTTTTGCAATTTATATTTTCTAACGCGTGTAGTTGCACAACCTAATCGATTGATTTTTTCTGTTTTGTCAGTCACGCTCTCATGCATATACATGCGTAGAAATAATTCGTTTTTATTTAATCTGAGAGATTTTATTAAAAGTTGTTGTTCGGGGATTTCCATATTTGAGTACAAAATCAGTTTATTTTATTAACAGTACATTTATTTTTAACCACTGGCCTGAATTTGAGAAATATTACCGAAAGAAATATGCACTCTCTGGCAGTATTTGACTTTTCGTACCCCTTGGCAGGAGAATCCATCGTTAAATCCGACGAGCTTTAGACCGACGCGACCAAAATAGGTGTCGTTTGTCAGCGCGCTATTCAACTTTGCTAAATTGACAACGCACTCTGCGGCCGGTAGACAAACATAAATATAATGTAGAGAACTCGATTATGTTTAGGAAATTAGCCTTGTGTCAAACATAACATAACATAACTTTCCACAATTAATAGATCTTCATGGTGTTTAAGAGGAATTAAAAATTAAAAAAAATATTTTAATATTATGATAAAAAATATCTATTAATCATCAAATATTCGTTATTCAAAAATTATAACTGAGTTTGAAAAGTTCATTGGAAAGGTATTTCTGCAATAATATTTTTTGAAAAGTTCCATTCTCTTGATTTTAGGCGAAACTGTTTTAGATGGAAATTGTTATTTGTTTATGTTTACGCCGATACTAGTAAGCATCTTACGTTGATTTTCTGTGCCCCCTTTTTATGCTGCTGCTGATGCTGCTGACGAGTTGTAAAAGAAAATAAATGTTAAGATAAAAGATAGAATGATTGCAGGAAAAAATGTTGTCATCTGCTCTTTGAGGGCCAGCACAGACGACGCTTGTTCTTACTTTCGTTGAAGGAGTAAAAGGGAGAAAGTGAGAAAAAGTCGTTCAGCCAAGACTCGGGACTCTCTTTCGCTGCATGAAAAAAAGCGGAGAGGGGTAAGAAATACAAGTCATCAGGAACTTAGTCATGGGGACGTCTCAAAAGCCCCCTGATTTTAAAAAGGCAAAAATCACAAGTATATAAAGATTTTGACGACCAAGAAAATGATCGAATTTTCCCTGTCTTGTAATTTGTCAACATATATGATTGTGTACTGAATTTGTTCGGGACGACTTAAGCATATGGCAAAATTTGTAAAACAAATTATCACATAAATATTATTTATTATTGGTTAATTAAAAAATGAAACATTTGTTCTCGTTGGCTCCTGAAAAAAGTATCATCATCTTACTTATGTTTTGTGTAACTTCAGGACGTAGGCGATCATAGATTTCCACTTGGCTCTGTCTCATGTCTCTCTTAATATTCTTTTCTTTTTATCTCTTCTAGACACCGCTCCGCCATCCATTGCTCAGACCTAACAAGCACGTCTCGTGCTGCTTTCTTCTGTCTTTCCTTCCTTCTATCCGACCTGTAAGTATTAAAAACTCCAGGCCCTCTTCATTACGAGTCCCAGGAACCTCATTTGTCTCTTCCTGATGTTTCAGTTTTCTTCTTGTTTGCCTTCTTTCCAACACCTCATCGCTGCACACGTGCTCATTCCATAGTATCCTCAGCATCCTTTTGTAAAATCATATTTCTGTTGCCTCAAGCCTCTCTTTCATCCTTGATGAGATCGTCTAACATTCCCTTCCATACAGAAGGACAGATATCACGTAGCAATCCAGAACTCTTTTCTTTGTTTCTAATGAGATTTTCTTTTCTGTCAGTACTCTGGTTAGCTTCTGAAATGCGTCTTTGGCCATGCCAATGCGTCTTTGGATCTACATGTCGCACTTTCCGTTCTCTCTCAATACACTCCCTATGTATTTGAATTTTTTTGTCTTATTATAGTTTCTCCGACTTGTAGTTGGCATATTGGGTTTCCCTTTTTGCTGATGAATGTACATTCGGTTTTCTTGTAGTTTATGCTCAGTCCTTTCTTCTTCCCTTCTTTTTTCTACCTTCTATAGAAGGTCCTGCCTTTTCCTTTCCGTGTCTGCTATCAGCACCATGACATCTGTGTATCTTATTTTGTTGAAATTGTGGCCGCAAATGACGAATCCCGCCAAAGCTTTTATTTATCTCGTAAATGCTTCGCTTTACAGCGTGAGAAGGTTCGGTAAGTGTGTGTAAAGTCGGATTTATTAAGCAATAAAACTATGGAGAAATCTGACAATATGTGTAATAAATAAACGTAGCGTCTTGTCATATATGTAAAAATAGTAATGTTTAAAGTTTATGTAAGAAAACCACACATACAAACAAAATTATTGCGACTCTTTATATAAAAGATGCAAGGGAAACCTTTTTACTAAACAATAATTCGAATATTTTGGTACTTTTTAAGAAGACGGCTCAACAAAGTCATGGCTGAATTCTTCAGTGCCGTCTTAGATTACTACTGTTTCGAAAAAATTCACATATAAAACATGAATCATTATGCCATCTAAAATTCTCTCAAACAGACTTCGTTGATAAACGGACTGTAACCGATGGCTATTGACATTAATGTCCCCTTTTTCTTTTTAATCATTTCGACCCAAGCAAAGTGAAAATTTCCGTAGTACCTTAGGGATTACAGAGAATTAAATTAAGAGAAAGTGATGAGTAGAATGAGGATTGAGGAAAGAAAAAAATATGAACGGCATCCAAGATGATCGAAGATTAGCGATTGACGTTGTACTTCAATGTTTGAAGTTTGCAGTTATCTGCGAAACTAGTAAGTAGAAGAAAGTTGTTTCATAGGCGGGAAGTGCGAGAAAAGAACCAGTTGGAATAGTAGTGGTTACAAAGATATATTTAAACAGTAAACAGGTGGAACAGCGTTGCAGATCTAGCAGCTGGCGTAAGTTCATATAATCGAAACACCAGGGTTATAGCTCGTCAGAGCAATTGCGATGAAAATATTTGTAAAAGAGACAGTGAAGTCACGCCACGTCAATGAAAAAGAGACTGAAATCAAAATGCGTTGTCAGGTTCTATTACGTAGCAGATCTTTCCTTGGATTTTATCAAGAAAATTGAAATGAACATTAGGAGCACCAGCGATGAATAACAGGAATATATATAACTAGCAGTCTAGCCCGACGTTGCTCGGGTGTAATGAAAGTTTTAAAACTAATCCATGGTCCTGGAGCTCAGACTCTTTGGACGTTGGCACGAAACACTAAAAAGCAATAGTTGTTTCCAGTTAAAGCGAAACCCGTAGACTGAAAGAAAAATTAATGGATGTCAGTCAAATTTTGATTTCCTGGTATCGATATCAAATAAGTTTTTTTGTCGCAAACTGAATTTTGAAGGCTAAATAAGTCCTCTGAGTAAATGGTGTCATGACTGATACTAAGAACTACAATTATACCTACTAAGAGCCAAACCCGAAGCAAAAACTAAAATAAAAGGGCTTAAAAAAATACAGACATACAGGCAGATAAACAGACACACACACACACAAACATCTTACCTTTTATATATATATATATATATATATATATATATATTATCGATTTTCTGCACTATTGTAAGAACTGCAACCTTGAAACTTCTGAATATCGTTTCTTATGTCTTTGTCTATGAGTGTAACAAATTTGATTTAAATCGGACTACTCCTTCTATAACCCGATTTTTTCGATTATCGATTTTCGATATTTATCTTGGATACCGTGACACAAAACCTAGCTAAGAACACTTGCAGACGCTTATAGTACAACTGTGTAAAATTTTCAAGAAAATCGGTTCAAGCCGTTTTGGAATCTATAGTTAACGGACGCACACAATTTAGATGTTTAACAATTTTATCCCGTTTGCCTCCATTGTAATTGGTAGTGTTTGAAAGTGTGGGCCCCAAAACGAATTTCGAAGAATATCCATTTTCCGGGTTTACGTAAATGTAATATATAATAACAATAATAACAGAAAAACTTATTTTATATAAAATAGAAAGCTATCAATACAACTGAACATCAAGCAAGAAATATAAAATTATAAATAACTTGATATGATTAGTGCAATGAAACATTGCTTGAGAATTCAATACAGAATGCATTTTATATAACAAATAGGCTATTTTTTCGGTCTCAGTAAAATAGACAACAAAACTATTTTGCCGGTAAATTTAAACCGGTCAGTCAGCTAATTGACATATGTGATACGCGCTTAGGCGATCATGTCACAAAAAAGACATGACTGACTTGGCAGAAGATTTTTCCACAGTAGGTTTTCGTTACTTTCTGCTTATCAAGACTTAAGGAACCCAAACTGTCTTGCTATTTAACCCATAAATGGTGTGAGAAGTGATGGATTAATACCTTTCCCAAATGTATTTGTGCATAAGTTAATAAAAGGAATTCGACTGGAATTTGAACTCCGCTCTCCGATTTCTCATTTTTTTACCGATATGCATTACACGACAACGCACATCCTGTATATAAATAGTGCTTTAGATCATCAGTGCAGCCCTTTTGTGAGATGTGTAAGCAGGACTTGCGTGAAATCCGTTATATGTGACTGTTGTCTTCAGCGGGTGCACTTGAAGAGTATTGACCAGAGAAACATTGCAGAGGGTAACTTTTGGATTTGTAGAGACTGTTATGCCTAAAGGGCTTAAAATATTCAAAGACTTCTATATTTTTTTTAATAATTAATTATGAATAAATGATTTTAATTTGTGTTTTAATAATTGATGGTGGAAAAGATTTTAAAATAAATTATTTATACTGTTCGGACTGTTGGCCTTTTCTTTTTTTTATTGCGATATTTACTACGTTTCGGCCGTTGTACCCTCCAGCCTTCTTC